>OZ010583.1:103936271-104018771 GCA_963932145.1 Acanthosepion lycidas
TAAGCATGAGTCGACGGCGTGGTTAAACACGAAAGAAAATAAAAGACAGGTAATAGTTTTCCTACTGCATTTGCATACAATATACTCTTTGTACTCTGTACTCTTTGTCGTCTTTTGTGCAATTCTCCTGCCGGTCTCAAACGTCATGTCCGTCATCGGCATGCAGATAATTAGTTTATGGTTGTGGGAACCTCATACGTCAAACTCGAGTGGAGAGTCCATTATATATATATATATATATATATATATATATATATATATATATATATATATATAATAATAATAATAATAATAATAATAATAATAATTTCATTGTCATACTTTCATTATAATATAGTATAATAAAATCATTTTATCTCATTGCACAGAAACATACATGTTTCGGTATTAAGGTGGTTACTCTTTACTCGATCGTAGATAACTAAAGATAAAAATGATGTATGAAGGAAAAAACGAAACAAATTTTTACCTCTATTCCTAAGTTAAAGTGGAGGCATAATGTCAGAATTAAAATATACTTATTGGTATGTCTAGATTAGCCAATGAACATCACGTCTACGTTAACATATAAAAATAATGTCAAAGGCATGAGATGTGTGGGTTAATATTACATGTCAAGAAGACAATACTAGGGAAGATTTAGCTCGAGAAATGTATTATAGGTATATCCAAATACGATTGGCGATTTGTTGAAGTAGCCATATATTTATTTGAAACGGATTTTTTTTTAAAAGTATACTCAAGAAACATCTTAAAGAGGCCTATAGCCACAATTAATAATGTAGAAACAACTATATGAGTGGTTAATTACACTGAATATACCTGGCAATATTATAGTTGAATAAATCAAATAAATGTTTGGTGGACCATTACATACTAATAAAATAATGGCAATGGAATTATTATATATAACTATTTATGAAAAAATATTGCTATATTTTACAGTGAAAGCAGACAATGGCGGCATGACAGCGTTAATTCATTTCTTTGGTTTAACGTGTTTTATTTTTATGTAACTTTCTAATAAGAAATTGTTTTGTAAACTTAGGGGACATGGATCATGTAAGAATTTACAGTTTCTAGTTATTTTTAATATATTTCATTTACCGTAGGAGTTTTTTTAAACTTCTTTTAAATTCCAAAAATATTTAGAAAGGGACGGTCTGTTATGTTCCGCATTGTAATTGAATGATGATAGCTGATGCGTTTTATTGGAATTTTTGGTACTACCTATATCATTTTGTTTTATCCGTTGAATTTTCTCTAGATGAAATAGTACTTAAGTAAATAACTGAATCAGTTCGACATCTATTTTGTAGTTTACAGTCGTTAGGATTTCTACAATTACAGAAGTTAGTATCATTATTGTTTGTTGCTTTAACGTGGTTATTATTCCTTACGTTTAAATGTTTATCTAAAATTTTATTATTGTGCATTTTTTGCTTTTTGAAAATAATTTTTTCAAGGTTATCCATACAGTTATAGCTTAATTTAAATGTATTTTTATTAAAAACCTTACTAATAGGATTATTACTAGGGAAGTGTTTATGAATTAAATTAAGAAACTGCTGCCCCAATGCTAATTATTTGATTAAATGGGGATGTGTAATTTATGATTATTCTGTTTCTATTCTCCTGCTAAGCCCGTTATGTACGCTATATTTAGTGTGACGGCACATATAGCCACTATTTTTAAAGCAGTGTTATAAAATTTGCTATGTTTATAAAATACATCTTTATTGGAAGAGTTGTTACTGACGCTCTACTCTTAGGAGGAAGGTTGAGTGGATATGTAATGGATTTGCATTAGTTTTCATGTAGGGCTGGTGTTTATTATTGATTAATTCTAGGATTACATCGAGGAGATTTACTTTTTTAAAATTTGCGTTCATTATAACTTATATATATATGTGCGTGTGTGTATTTTAGTACATATATATATATATATGTGTGTATGTTGTCTTATATATATATATATATATATATATATATATATATATATATATATATATATATATATATATATATATATATATATATGGGCGCGTAGCCGAGTGGTTAGAACGATCTCACCACGGTTTATTTTTCAGGAAGAAGAATTCCTGATGGTATCGGTCTGAAGAGGGACGATCGCAGCGTGCCTCACACTTTTGAAAGTGCCTGAAAACCATACTACGTGTTTACCCAAGGTTTGTGAGTGAAATTGAGTAGTAGGAATACATAGGGGGGCGTTGATAGCTGTACTAGCACGAAATCACAATCATCGTGACCGAAGGTTTGCGTTTGCTGGCCTTCAGATTGTTGAACACGCATTCTCGGTAATTGTAACTAAGGTCTGCTCAGCACACTTGCAGTATAAAACACAGGTGGGCTCTGTGGATGTTGAACGAACGAGCGTCTAAATTAAAATCTGGCTAGTCGCCCTCGTAGAAGGGTCTGCACGAATAAGACTGGCTAGCTATTAATTACACACACACACAAACACACACACACACACACACATATATATATATATATATATATATATATATATATATATATATATATATATGCATATATATGTATATGTATAAGGACAAAATGGTAAATAAAACCCGCAGAGCATTTGGCAAAAAGAAAATCGTCGAAATAGTGAATGACTGACTGAAAATAACCAGAGAATCTGGCCTGAACAAAGAACCAAATTATTTATTCTAAAGATAAGACGTTAACAAAATACGAAAGTCCCCTGAAAAGTCAACAGCTAAGCAAAACTTAATTCTATTTTAACTGTAGCTGGAATTCCTGTTCTTTGCTATTTTTAGATTAAAGTTGACAACATATCTGCCATTATTTTAGAATTTGCTTCGGATCTCTGGCTGAACCTAACGAAGAGTAATAATCAGGTCACCACTGTCATAAATGTTTCCTTCTTCAAAGGTAATTAATGATTGGCTAAGATGTGTCAATCATATACATCTTTGAAAAGAGGTGTGCAAACAGTCACTGTGGAGATGTTGCAACCCGAGATGCAACATGGTCTGGGAATTCTTCAATGGTGGCTACAGTTGAAATTGTTTATCTTGAAACAACACGTAAATTTCATCGATCGAATGGCACAACTGAGTGGATTACTGATACATTAGATGCTCTCAATCAAATGGTTTCCAAAATGTTTGAAGTGCTGACTGGGAACGATTTCTAGTGAACGATACGAAATTTGATTTAACAGCATATTCATTGATCTCGTGATTTTAAACGACTTTTCACTGTTGATGAATCACAGTTACAATTCGATGAGTCCATCATACCATGTGACTGTGATACACAAGTTCTCCACGGTCGATAAATCTAAGGACCCCCTCCACAAAATCACGAGAAATGATTACGTCCCAGGTATTTTGGGATAAGGAAGATAACATTGAATTAGGGATTGGCTAGCCGCCCTAGTAGACGGGTATCCTCGGATACGTGTGGCCAGTTATTATATATATATATATATATATATATATATATATATATATATATATATATATGTGTGTGTGTGTGTGTGTGTGTGTGTGTGTGTGTGTGTGTGTGTGTGTGTGCCCGCGCGCGTGTGTAAATTCCATTAGTAAAATATTACTTTAGTCTGGCGAAGTCCTTTTAAAGAACGAAATGCGTAATATGGAATATAATAATTGACTTAATAGTTTTAAGTTGACCGAATTCTATTCAAGAATATTACCCAAACTATTCTGTTAATTAAAGAAGTCAATGAACGAAAATTAACATGGAAAGCTTTGCAAAGATATTCCACTTTTACAGAACATGCTCACAGCATTAGCAAAGCAATGACTATTTCGAAGAATTTTGTATTTAACTGCATGAACTATATACATTTTTCACCAGGTACCGTTCAATTAGAAAATATTTCCTTTTCTATAGTTTCCTGTAGTCAGTTTAATTTGACATTTATTTCATGCCTTGTGATCATATAGCATAAAAGTTGGCTTTTTGCTGAACATTTTCCAGCTTATTTCAGTAAAATGTTTATTTTCCAAAATTATAATTACTAATTATAATTTATACACATGGAAAACAAAACAAGACAAAATAAACAAAAAAGAAAAAAAGGGGTAATTTGAAACTGATGTCAGGTCGTTATGGTTTGGAAAGGTGACGTGGACTTACGGCGATATCTCGTTGAAACATTGATTCTCGTACTTTAAACAACTTCGAGCCTGGTGAGTACCTAGATGGGTGACCGCTTGCGTATACAAGGAGATAATTAAATGACCCCTAATTAAAAAGAACATTATTCCTTACATCGAAAACACTTCGCGTGATTATTGATAAATATTTTACCAATTATCAAGACACGTCAAATAATTTATATTACATAACAAAACTTTAATGAATCCATTTTGAAAGAATCTAACGTAAGTTTTTTCTAAAACAAACTCTGTGCACGCAAAAACGTTCCCAAATCAATATGTTAAAAACCACCAATTTATATTGTCTACCACACACGCACGCACATACAGGCACACACTTACACATATTAGACACACACTACCACATACCACACACGCACACACATACCTTTAATGAATCCATTTTTAAAGAATCTAACGTAAGTTTATCTAAAACAAACGGTGTGCACGCAAAAACGTTCCCAAATCAATATTTTAAATTCTACCAAATATATGGTCAACCACACACACATACACATACATACAGGCACATACTTACACATACTCACACTCGCACACACTTAAGGATATATATTTTCATCTGAATCCCATATAGATCAAATGAAATTATTTTTCGACTCATACATGTAAAGTAATATGTACATTTTTTCAGTTAGGTTTGTAATCAACTAATTTGGAACTTTTAAAGAATGCCTCGTCTCTCGTGGAATCGGAAACGCCATAAATTATACTAACGTTTGTTTAAGTAGTCAAATGCACATGGAACCTGATTAACCAATGGAATTCAAACAACACAAAAAATACCAGAATTCTTTTTTCTTTTTCTCTCCATATCTTATTCTCTGATAAAGGTTTAATAAAGTGAAACATCTTAGATTGATAATCGTTTCCTATATGTTCTTCAAGTTATCATTCTGTTGGATTCTGATCCATATTTGATGTGTATTTCTTCCCAATTCAGTAGTATCTATGTTTCATATTTTTTGCTTATGACCTTATCAGGAGAGTCGATCATTTTTAGCCCTCAAATGTAAAAACGAATGGCGTATTGAAACTGAGTTCCCATTTGAACATTGAATCACCTTTCTTTTCTCTAAGGCATATGAATCTACATGTTCCGGATAGCATGCGATGGAAGCTAAAATGTAAACTGTCAAATGGATGAGAATTTAAGGGAAACAATAAAAATAGACGTTTATAAATGGAAACACATTCAAAAAACAACACATAAATATTAATCTGTCAAATAGTGGGTGTTGCTTTTCTAGCAGATCGCAAAATAAATTTGAAAGAAACTGAAATCTGGACAAATATTTGAACCTTGTAAAAAGAAATTGAAAATATGATGGAAGATGACATTGACAAATGCAATCCTCAAATGGAAAAGCTTTCCAGGAGATTTGCGAAGATGTTGGGGTTTGTAATTCTGAAGAACGTTACGTAAATTAGCTGAATAAGAGGGTGGTAGGTATTATACACTGGGGAAATATATAAACAGGATCAGTTCGACAGTATAAACAATTTGAACAGACCCTGAAATTTCACCTATCATGATTGATGGGTGTTTTCAGAAGGAGTCTCCTTGTTTTGAACCTTTTCTGTGACTCAAGCTCTTCCCAGATCTCTGTTGGAATTCATATATTTATTGCTGAAGACGTTGGGAAAAGCGTTGGTCCTTTGTACCATTCATTTAAATATCTGACTCACCATGCTATAATCTGCCTTTACAAGATCTAGAGCAGATCAAGAATGGAGTATAGCTGTCACATCTAGGCTGGAGCTGCCCACAGATTTCAGAATCAGAAATGTGGGCGATTTTTTTTTCCGTCCTACATCACCTTTGTCACGGACGAAATGTCTTGAGATTCTTGTTGCCTTATTGCTACTTCTATGGCATGTGTTCTGAAAAGCTAATTCTTTAGTCCCAGCATCCATGACTTTTACAACTGGCACTCGCCATATCACATACCCAAATGTTAGTCACCCTGAACCCCGTGGGTATTCGAACATTCTGACAAATTCTTCCCGAGAACCGCTGTTTTGTGGCACAGAATCTCGACAGGAAATTTTCGCATTCACTACAATCTTGACCTCTTCAAGTATAGGTTTAATTGTTATCTTTCCTTCATGATCCCAAGAATATGGTGTTTCTTACGCTCATACAAAACCATGCAGTAAATCTCTTCCTTGTGTAGCTCTGGGTCGTTGAATTGGTTGAACATTAGTATATACACAATTTCTAACGGTACAAAATACAGTCGGTCTTGGAAAACAGTACTGTAGATTAGGCTATACTATACCGGGATATATTCGGGGAGGTATGTAATGTGGGCAACTTCAACAAGTCCTGGTAGACGAGAAGAAAGTAGGTGTTTTGAGGAGTTTGTTGCTATTAGTGTCGAAGGATAACTTCTTTATGTGCCGTGTCCTCTCTGGACGTAGACAATTATGGCTCTTCACAACTTCCTGTCCATATTAGTTCTTAAAGAACTCTTTATTTTTGTGATTTCTCCAAAAGCCCTGTTCCGCCATCGATTTAGTCACGCTTAACATGTTATGCGATGATTTCCTCTCTCATTTTTGCTTTTTATCTGTCCCGTGAGTATCAAAATTTCCAAGCTCTCATTATGTGCCCCAGAAATCTCAGCTATCTCTTCCTGATGTTAAGTATTAGTCTCATTTTTGTTTCCATTTTCTCCAAACCTTAATTGCTAGTCACATGTTCAGGTCCATGATAACCTCAATATCGTTCCCTAGAACAACATTTCTGTTGCCTCAAGTCTCCTTTTGATCTTTGAGGTAATCGTCCAGCAGTCATTGCGATACAAAAATACAGATATCACATAGCGGTTCAGTACACTTTCCCTTATTTCTAGAGAAATATTCCTATTTCCTGTTACTCGACTTGGAATGTTTCCTTGGCTATGCCAATACACCTTCGGATCTCATTGTTGCGTTTTCCGTTCGCATGACACGTAGAATTAGAACAATCTACCGCCATAGGCCAAATAAAGAGTTCGGTTCGAAATTCCAAAATATATCAACTGAAGAAGGGCGGAGTGTACAACGGCCGAAACGTCGTGAATGTGGCAATAAAGATGAGGACAACAGTTCAAACGATGTAAATAGGGTAAATTGAAGCTTTATAGCTTTAATGTTCTTTTTTTTTATCAGGACCAGAGTAGCCCTGACTCTCCATAATGCCCTCTAATTTAGAGTTCTAAACAATGTTTTACCCTTACTAATCCTACCAGTCTATATCTTACCATTCATTTATCGTTCTATATGTTACCTGCTACTTTGGTCTGCACCTATTGTTTATAGCATATCATGTGAATGTCAAATTTGCCGAACCTTCTTTTGAATTTATGTAGTGAGAAGTTTAAACAGTCTTTTTCTTATATTAATCACAAATGTTTTCTTCTATATGTGGTGGTTCTTCTCAGGACGTAGACGATCAAGGCTCTCCATAACTTTCTGTCTCTTAATAAACATTGTATTTCTGTCATTTCTCTTAACCCCTATACCGCCATCCATTTATTCAAGCTTACTAAGTACGTTATGCTTTCTTTCCCTTTGTCTCTCTTGCCGTCTCTTTGTCTCATGAGTATCAGAATTTCCGAACCCTCCTTCCACATTACATGCCCCCAGAAACCTCAACGGTATCTTCATGATGTTAAGTATTAGATTTTTTTTGTTTCCATTTTCTTCAAAACATATTCGTTGCTTACACATTCAGTTCACGGTATCATCAATATCCTTCCGTAGAGGCACATTTCTGTTGCTTCATGTCTGCTCTCCATCCGTGAGGAGATCTTCCAGAGGAGTGCAGATATCCCGTAGCTGTTTAGTAATCTTTTCCATGTTTCTAGCGTATTTTTTCCATTTCTTAGTATCCTACTTAGCTTGAGGAATGGTTCCTTGGCTATCTCAATAAGCCTCGACGGATAACTACTATATATAAAACGCAAGCGTGAAATACGGATATTACCTCAGTAATTATCATATCACGTTAGCTGCGTACGATGCAAGATAATTTAATAACAATGATGACCGTAACCTGGCGCTTTGGTAAGGAGAACATTGCTTATAGGAGAGGAAGTCCGGACATGTTCCAACTACTGGTTCATCGAGATGGACCATTCGCTATCGATCAGTAGAGGACCGTGTTAAGCTGTTGCTGATCGAATGTCTATTCATATCCTTTTTTTGTGTAAAGATTGGTAAATTTACCAGAGAAATGTGAGCAGTATCAAAACGGCTCGTGGTGAACATGCCGTGAAGAAATTGAGTATTCTTTTTAGAGGCGAATGTAGTTGAGAAGCCTAGAATGTATGCATGAATACGCAATATGTGGGTAGCCTAAAACGTCGGTGACACATGTAGGTATGAACGGAGTAGTATTATCAAGAGAGGAAGAGTGTGGAAAAATATAACAGAGCATTTTGAAATGAGAAAATATGCTATTCCGCAATTTCCAAAATGTCCTTGAAGGACAAAAACTTGAGGAGATCTCGGAGATGAAGCTACACGTAACTAAGTTAGTAATTTTTTTTCCGGAAAACGAATGAATGGATGTTTTCAGAAACGACACCATCGTCTCATGGTGCATAGATTCGTAAAGGGAGTAATTTAACGCCCACAGCAGTCGATTATAACTATGCAATCAACTTTGCTTTCAAAGAGACATGCCAGAAATGAAATTGTCACACTTTGTGCCTGCTGTCGTCACTAGTGGTCGTGATTAATAACTGCGTCGAATGCTTTAAGATACTGACATTCAACATGAAAAAAATCTCCGTTTTCTGGTATTATTACATTTATATTAATCTAATCTTCGCCTTAAACAATTAAATTATTTCATATTCTTTATAAATAAAAATCATCAGCAGCATCAACAACAGTATTCATCATGATCATCATGATCATCATAATCATCAGTCTGTCTGCCAGTCAGTCTCATAACCGGCTGTTTTTTGTAGGTCCGCTATGCAGATGGACCTTGTTCCTTCCACATATCTTGTTTGAATGCGGTCGAAGCATTCATTCATGCATAGCATGTCTTGTGTATGCAAGCCTGGTGAAACAATATCCTGTCCTGGCCAGTGTACTCTAAATGGAAGCATCACCACAGTCAAGGTTATGTGACCGATGAATTAATCAAGGAAACTTTCCGCCCTGGCCGTTGATATCAGTCACGGAAGCACTCCGCCCGGCGATGTCACATAACCACCGCTCTGAATCTACCGCCAGTGGTTTAGATATAGCCTGCAGCCGGTCGAACCTCGTGACAATTACCATCAGTCAGCATCCATCGTAATCACTATGCATGGAGGTGTCTTCATAGCTCAGCGTCAAAAGTGAGTAAATAAGGATTACTTCTTACCGATTAACTGTGGCAAACATCATTCAACTGTATTCAAGGACAACTATTGATTTTTTCACCATATTTTCTATATGCCATGTAGGCGATCATGGCTCTCCATCTATCTCTTGCAACTCGCAACAAATACCTTCCCACTGCTTCCTTCCACAGACTGTCATTCTTAAGCACGCCATGTATGTCACGCTTTTATTTTACCTTGTCTCTCTTTCCCTTTATTCGACCCCTGAGTATCAGATTCTCCAGGCCTCTCCTTCTTCGTTAAGTGACCCAAAAACTTCAGCTGCCTCTTCCTGATATTAAGCATAAACCTCCTCTTTGTTTGCAACCTCTCTAAGACCTCATCATTGCTGACAATCTCGGTCCATAATTTCCTTAGCATCCTTCTATAGAATCACATATCCGTTGCCTCGAGTCTCTTCTTCAACTCTGAGGAAATCGCCCAACATTCTCTGCCCTAAAGAAGAACAGATTACACGTAACAACTCAGTATTCTTTTCTTTGTTTCCAAAGAAATCCTCCTGTCTCGCAATACTCTGCTCAGCTTTTGGAATGTGTCCTTGGCCACCCCAATACGTCTACGGATTTCAGTGTCGCATTTAATGTTCTCTGTCAAGACGCTTTCCCGATATTTAAACTTTCGCATCTGCTTGATACTTCCCGACCTTCAAGTTGTAATTCAGGAACATACTCCTAAGTGATTCCTTTCTCGCCATACCTTGGTCTAATTAATTGTTTTCTGAAGACGGTATCTGGTCTGTGGTGAATATTTCGTGTTCGAATCTCGGTCCCCACATATCTCAGTTTTTTCTTACGAGTTATTCTTCAACTAAACTCTCAGGATATATAGCTATATAGAACAAAGTCAAAATATCAGTCATAAAATAAGAAAAAAATATTAATATTGGAATTGATAAGAAGATCTAAATAAAATTACAAAACAAGAATATTTAATTGAACTTAAAATAGATAGAAATATAAAGGAAATCGCTTTAAGTAAAATGGTTTTGGATGCCTGCAAAAATAAATGAAATACACTTTTTAAAAAAACAATGTAAACTAAAAACACAAATAAATGCCGATTTTTTTCAGTTTTCCACATATTTGTCGAAGATCAAAAATGCTATGATTCAAACGAAAATAAAAAAAATCTTAAAAATCAGTTGGAAAATCGGTGGAGAATTTGTAGAAGAGTGCCTGAACACAATACTATTAGATGCACCAAGGTTTTAAACTAGCGAGGGTACACCGTTGGTGATGGTGCTAGTACAAAATCACAATTCATAGTGACTAAGGCGTCATATAGGGTGGTGCAGTTAAACTACTAATAACGCATTATTAAGCTCTCCTCTATAATTCCTCCAATTCCTCGACCCGAGCCTCTATCCATAACTCCACTCCAATGGATAGCAACTCGGATCCAGGAACCGGAGAGCCGAGTTCGAATTCCACTAGAATCCATTACATTCATTTACGTGCTAATACCCTTGTGAAGTGTCCGAATCCTCCTCTTCTTCTCCTCCCAGATACGGGTAAATAACAGGACAGACTGGGTTCTATAGCCTTGGATGGTAACTGGTCTACCACAGAAAGAAATGGCAACCTAATGCGGAAATATACCTGACTCGTCACTCATGTATCGAAAAATGCATGATCACTTATGCGTGCATCACGTATGGCATATAACTAACTGACTGATTCTAATTCATACTGTAATGTTAGTTTTGTTATGCATAAGTATAACTGAAGCTCTCTATGAAATGTAACAAAGCCCATTTACAGTCCCCACTACGCCCCAAACGCAAAAAAAAAATGAATCGTTCCAAATGTTGAAGAATTATAACGCCTTCAAACCAAACTTCACTTCATTAATCAACTGAAAGGCTCTTCTCGTCCTATCAAAGTGGCTGATGCTAACCATAGGGAAGTCAATATTGCTGCCACATATGGTTCGATATTCCTGCTATTTACCTAGAGAACCTAGAGGAGACCAACTTCCTATATATTTCGATCATTCCCCAATGATAAAATAGAGTTTCAATAAAAACAAACTTTAAGGTTAGCTGTTTTTGCGCTAAAACATTGACTAATATATATCTTAGCACAAAATGTTATACTCAACAAATGCATTACCAACCTACAAAATAAGCACACCCGACATCTAAAGAATGCAACTGCCGAAAAAAACAAAATCTGCTCGCTAACCAGAAAATCCATGACTAAAGTTATAATTAATAGAGTTAACATCAAATGTGATGGCAAGGCCAAGTTCTATTTAAGTTCATCTGAAAAACATTTGAAATCATGTTTTAACCATAATCAAATGACATTAGGCAATAAGACGTATAGTAAAAGCACTGTTCTCTAAATCTTTCTGGACAATCAAAAGCGGTAATAGAAAAACAATTATCACCTGAGATTATGTAACAAAACCCAAACACTTGAGCGGAAAAGGCGATAAATGTAGTTTATATCTTTCTGAGAAATTAATGACCCTAAAAACTATAGTTAACCCAAATATGTTAAATAAAAATAAATAAATTAGTCACCACGTGCATATATAGAAATAGATTCCTACTCAACCACGTTGACTCAGATTAATATATAATATTTTTCTCTCTCGGACGCCATTGATACTAGTTTTAATGTTGCTATTATCATTATAGTTTTAAATACGTTTAAAAAAAATTATCGTATCATTATTATTATTTTTCTAACTTATCATTATTATTCTTAATATTAATATTATTTTTAATATTATTAACATTATTATAGTCTACTATTATTTTATTTTATTATATTTAACAGCTTTAATAACTTTTCCTAATAATACCACGAAACGGCAGGACCCAGAAATGATAACGAAACTGTAATTAGCTCCCAGTAAATGACGTTTGCGTGGTGCATGAAACTCCGGCATGGGGTACCACACACACACACACACACACACATGTGTGCGTGTGTATGTATGTGTGTATATATATATATATATATATATATATATATATATATATATATATATATATATATATATATATCTCAGAGGAGTGCACACAACCACCACATACATACATTTATATATATACATATATATATATATATATATATATATATATATGTGTGTGTGTGTGTGTGTGTGTGTGTGTGTGTGTGTGTGTGTGAATGGGAAGGTTAACAATGAAGTTGTTTCGTGTAGACTTCTGAACGGTTTATGTTTATAATTGCCCTCTCTTAGACTGGTGGCAAGCCTTGCACCTACTCTGCGATTTGAAAAACAGTTAGGGGCAGAATAAAGGAATTCATGCATGTCTAGTGTACATTAGTTGGAATCCGAGAAAACATTATATAGAGTCAAATTAGATACTCAGGCTCAAACTTACATCTCTACAACTGTTGCATTACCCGCGTGCACACAAACATAACCGCACACACGCGCGCATATAGCAAACTATATAGTTAGAGAGACAGAAAGACAGACAGACATATAGATAGATAGATAGATAGATAGATAGATAGATAGATAGATAGATAGATAGATAGATATGATCATAATAAGATAGATATATAGGTATGATCAGATTGATAGATAAATAGTTAGGTAGATAATTTAGATCCGACCATCACACACACACACACAGACATCCACACACATGTGCGTGTGTCTGTATGTATGTATGTATATACAGAGAGAGAG
This sequence comes from Acanthosepion lycidas, assembly GCA_963932145.1. Lineage (NCBI taxonomy): Eukaryota > Metazoa > Mollusca > Cephalopoda > Sepiida > Sepiidae > Acanthosepion > Acanthosepion lycidas. Next base: position 103,949,524 of record OZ010583.1, read on the forward strand.
AGAGAAAGGGGGAAGATAGACAGATAAGATCAGAATAAGTCAGATAGATCGATACGTTCATAATATATATATATAAATATATATATATATACATACATACATACACACACACACACACACACACACACATATATATATATATATATATATATATATATATATATATATATATATATATTACATGAATCATTCATACAAATATATATATATGTAATATATATTGAACTGCACCAGATATTTGATATATATAAAGAGAGAGAGGGAGGGAGACATAGATAGATATATGTGCGTGTATGTTTGTTGCTGCTTGTGTGTGTACATTTACGAAAGAATATGATTATACTTGCCAAAGATTTCGAAGGGGACTGATACTAAAAAAACGTTATTTTACATCTGTAGTTATTCATATAGCTTTTAAACCCAACATCACACTCATATTACTAAAAAATTACTGATACTTCTAATCTTCCAAATCGAAGAACACGTTGGTACGAAATTCCATTGTTGTGACACATGTACATAGGCTATAAAAGGTAAAAGTGAAGTCTTTACGCAAGGTGTGCCTTGGAATGTGCTAAAGAAGAAATCTTTTACGAAAAGTACATTTTTCTAATAGAACCTGAAGATGATTAGTGATATCGAGGTATTTGCTTAGTACATAAGTGGTCTCAAGTGCTTTTCTGTATTTTTTTCATTTTACTTTTGAAACTGATATGTTACGGTTGTTTACTGATATTTTAGAAACTAATATTAAATGTTTACTTTTAACCTAACTTCTGAACAATTTTCTGAATTCTGTAAGATTTTATTATGCAAGTCTATAAGATAGCTACTAATGAAATGACATAGGAAAAATTGCTTGATACATACATACGTGCAACTTGAATGTCAGATTATAATATATATATATATATATATATATATATATATATATATATATATATATATATATATATATATACATACACGTACAAATATATATATATATATATATATATATATATATATATATATATGAAACTTGTGTGTCAGGTTATAATGTATACACACACATATATATATATATATATATGTATGTATAAAGAAATATAGTCTTAAGGTGTGCTATATTTATGGAATAAAGTGCTCAATATCAGAGATAGAGCGTGTGTAAATTTAAAAGTGAACATAGAAATCAACACTTAGAGGCGACAGTCTGTTTCATGCTATATGCAATCGTCAGACCACATATGCTGTTATTTTTCTCGGCTATTTATATATATACGGGTTAGTAGTGCATTTTGGGTATTCTGTTATGGCGGTTATTTCACCGGAAGTGAATATATATATATATATATATATATATATATATATTTTCACCGGAAGTGAATATATATATATATATATATATATATATATATATATATATATATATATATATATATATATATACTTCTCGGTAATAAGAGGACAACGAAAATATAGATGTAATCCGAAAAAATTCTATGAGAAATCTGTTATTACTTTGGAACGTGCGGTTGCAACGCTGACTTTGAATTTTACATTTTACAGTTGTGCGTTTTTGTACAAATATAGTAATAAGAGAATTCTTTTTAACTGGTAGGTTTTCCGTCAATGTGGCATGAATTATATTGTTCAATAATTACAGGAATGTCGCACTTATTATCCGAAAGTTGCACGATGGATCAGTTATTTCAATTTCGTTTATTGGTGCAGTTTTAATTTATAATTACATGAATCATTCATACAAATATAGAGGTTAATGATTTAAATGGTGAGAATATATCTTCGCAACCAATTTCAATAAGATTTTCAATAAGATACACTAACCTTTTTCGGATCACATCTATATTTTCGTTGTCCTATTATTACCGAGAAATAAAAACAAGAACAAATCTATTTCCATACCTGAGGATGTCTGTAGAAACAGACTTATGCAACTGGAATTTATAAACGGGGATCATATCATTCATATACAGGTTCGGGGTTGGTGTATCTTATTTATATTGTTTGCGACGAAGTATTCTCGCCATTTAAATCATTAACCTCTATATCTGTTTTTTGTATGAATGATTCATTTAATTATAAATTAAAACTGCACCTATAAACGAAATATATATATATATATATATATATATATATATATATATATATATATATATATATATATATATATATTTTTGTGTGTGTGTGTGTGTGTGTGTGTACGTTGCGGTAAATACGATAGAAAATGAAAAATGGAAAAAAATGACGCTGGAAAAAATAGATGAAAGTTAGAAAAAATGAAAAGTTTTCTCTGTCGTATTTTACGAAATCTATTCAAAAGCAGGGTTACTCCCCAAATATTAATTAATCTATCTATCTATCTATCTATCTATCTATCTATCTATCTATCTATCTATCTATCTCTCTCTCTCTCTCTCTCTCTCTCTATATATATATATATATATATATATATATATATATATATATGGTGAAAATAATCATTAACGTTAACTAATCTTAATCCCAATTGTATAATATATATATATATATATATATATATATATATATATATTCTAATGCTAAATTTAAAAAAAATCTAGCATATTTTACTTTTTTAAAGCTTTATCAGACTGAGATATGAACAATTGTTTTAAAATTCTTGTACATATTTTGTTGTTTGACTTTCATTGTTTATTCTGGTTTCCCGTACATTCGACTTGCTAAACAAACGTTAGTACAATTAATGTCGTCCCGAATCCAAGAAAAGCCGACTCGTCCTTTCGTAGTCCTAGTGTCGCTGTTTTCGTCTTAATAACCGCTTCCTAGATTTTTCATCTTAACAACTTTTCATATTTTCTTAAATCTTTATGACTTCTATTCATATTTTTCAATTTGGTGTTCTGCATCTTTTTTTTTTTTTTAGATAATTGATGTTTTTTTTCCGATTTTTTTTACTTTCTTGTTAACCTAATGTCTTTGTTTAAAAGAATATCAGAATAAGGGCAAAAAAGTTGGAAATCTGTCAAAAGTGACTTCAAGCAGTAATATACTTTCTTTATGTTCCGGAGATGCATAATCGTCCAATAATATTTTGCAACATCGTCATTTGTAATTATTTTTCATTTCATCTTCAGTCAATATCTTTATCCTAAAGATTCTGGGAGTCAAGCGGATAGGAGAGCCTTTCACCGTAGCTATCATAATACTGTACAGATAGCACGAAGTGAAGAATGATAAATCGAACATTGTTACTCTATGCTAGACAACGTCAAGGTCCATTGCAAATAAGAAGCAGTCATAATTAACATGGGAGACCTGAACGCCGAATTAGGTAGGGTGAGGGCAGAGGAGATAACTGGAAAATTCTGATTAGGAATCCGCAATTAACGTGGAGAAAAATAAATCTAATGTTGTAGGGCCAAATATCAGGTAAAAGTCAATACGTGGTTCCAAGAACATCCGAAACGATTATGGATAGAGAGCAAACCCAGGATGAGAAACTAAAATACAAATTGACTACATGACTATCAACAATAGATTCTCGAATGCGATGCAAAACCTACCCAAGGGCTGACTGCGGAAGTGAACTTCGCTCCGTTATATGTAAATTAAGGGTGAAGCGACGGAAACTGAAGAAACCTAACACAACATCCAAACTGGAATACAAAACCTCTTGAGCGACGCGAACCTGAACGGTAAATATGTGGAACGTTTGAAAAGAGTTGGGAAATGAAAACTGGAAATGGGACAGCGAAGCTTAATGAAATAAGACAAAAGATATAAAGCCAAAAAAGAATGGACGAAGAAGAGAAAACGAATGGATCATTGATGGCATTCTCGACATGATCCAAAGGAGACAGAAATCTCTACCAAGATACGGAACGGAATACAGAAAACTACACAACGAAATAAGGACCAAATGCAAGCGAGCTAAAGAAGAGTGGCTTAACAAAAATGCGCAGAAATTGAGAGAGTGTATACTACATATTGAGATAAGCATAAAAAAATAAGGGAAAAAACAGGATAGAAGATATACTCTTCAACAATCTGCAAAAAATCAAATAATGTAACGCTCATTTAGAGAAGTAAAAACAATCTTCAGCGCTGGAACGAATATACTGGTGAACTCTTCCAGGATGAAAGAGAACAACTGGAAATACACAGAATTACCGACGGGCCTGAAATTCTAAAATCCGGAGTAGAAGTTGCCCTGGTCAAATTGAACAGAAACAAAGTGGCAGGGACAGACGGAATTGTAAGAGATATGCTGACAGCCTTAGATGATTTTGGCATAGACAAGATTAAAGAAATAATAAATGAAATCTCCAACAGTGGAGATATACTGGAAGATCTCAGCAGAATATTTTCATAGCACGGCCTAAGAAACCAGGCACAAACAAATATGAGCTCTATCAAACAATCAGCCTAATAAGCCGCATAAGAAAACTTATCATCCGTATTCTGATGATTAGAGCGCCCAGCAAAATCAGATCAGAAATAGGACAAGAAAAGTGCGGGTACGGCAAAGACACCGGAACAATGAATGCGATATTCATACTCAGAATGTTATCAGAAAAAGCAACAGAAATGCAGAAGAACGTGCACCTACGTTTTATAGACTACGCAAAGGGATTCGACAAATTATGCCATAAAGATCTGTTAGAGCTTCTCCGTAACATATTCGGGAAAGATACTAGAATACTCAAAAACCGATACTGGCAGCAAACCACCTGCATAGGGATAAAAAATGAGTTCAACTGTTTCACAAAAATAGAAACGGGCGTAAGGCAAGGATGTGTCTTTTCACCGGACGTATTCAACGTATACAGCAATGCATTCTGAGAGACCTGGAAATTCTAGAGGGATACACATTAGTGGCTACAATCTTAACAACATAAGATACGCAGATGACACAGTGCTGATAGCAGACATGTAAGAAATCTACAATCTCCTACAGTAGGTAGCGAACAAGATACTAAGCATAAACTACAAGAAGACAGAGAGCATGAACATCAGCAAAAAAGATGAGCCGAAAATGTGATTTACAGGTCGGAGATGCTAAAATCATACACGTACGGAAATTTAAATATCTGGTAAGTGCTCTGATACAGGACGGTAAGTGCGACGCTGAAATCAGAAGACGTATTGGGATGGTCAAGGACGCATTCCAAAAGCTACGCAGAGTAATACGAGACAGGAGGATATCGTTGGTAACACAGGAAAGAGTACTGAACAATTATAGAATATCTGTCATCCATTTCAGCAGGAAATGTTGGACGGTCTCCTCAAAGATGACGAAGAAACTCAAGGCAACAGATGTATGGTTCTACAGAAGGATACTAAGGATAACATGGACCAAATATGTGAGGAACAATTAGGTTCGGGAGAGAAAGGAAACATTGAGGAAATTTTACTTAACATCAAGAAGAGTCAGCTGAAAATTATAATGAGAAAGAGGGCTTGGAAAATCTGTTACTCGTAGGGTGGATAGAGAGAAAGAGGGACAAGCGGGCTTAAGCAAGTGGGTAGCAGAACATGGTCTGAGAGAAAAAAACAAAAAGACAAAAATTATTTAGAGATGAGCTGAAAGTGACAGGAGGAAGTGGAGAGCCATGATCGCCTACACCCTAAAGAGACATAAAACAAGAAAACACTGTTCAGAACTAATCAAGTATCTTCCGCTTTGTCTCTCATTTTAAAACACACACACACGCACACACACGCATATATATATATATATATATATATATATATCTGCTGCAAGAACACTGATAACTCACAAAGTTTTAATCGAGATTTCTATGGTCTCTAGCGGCTCAAATTTCGCGAAACATTCCTTTTGGCAGGATGGGAAGTTCGTCATTGCTTCACGACGTCTTATTAATGACATTAGACTCAGTCAACTCTTCTATTTGTGGGAGTCCTTTCTCCACTGAAACGAATTGCGTTGCGGCTGAGAAACGAGCCTAGAATTAGAGAATGGCAAAGTTCATTTGAGACGGAATGGCTTGGAGGATGCTTTGAGAGTAACAGAGCGAAATATAAAATGATGTCTCTCAATTCTGGCGTCGCTACAAAGATTGCTTGTTTGATTTGCTAAATGTGAGGAAATATAGTTTGACTCTTCTTATTCAAGAAATGCAGAGAAGAGCTCTTTGGTTGATTACACAACCTGAGCAGCAAATGACTTCGCCTGGCAAATATAACTGCTAAAATACGCGCAAAATTAACGGAAAAACAACTGATCAAAGAAAAAATGTGTTAAGGAAAACAAGGCCTATTATACTATGTATGATTCTAATATAAAATTCAACATTTTTCCATAGAATTAGAATTCTTCAAAAGGTTGTAGAAAAACATATTCACGATGGCTGTATATCTATCTATCTATCTATCTATCTATCTATATATATATATATTTCTTTGTATTATAAATGTTTATGTTAGTATACTATTTACATTATTCGGACTGATGTCCTCATTTTTGTCGGCATGTTACCACAACGTTTCGGCAGATGTACGCTCAGGGCTATTCAGGTGCCATATTTAATGGATGTCAGTTATCTCCTGTTAATTCCGCTCTCCGAGTTCTCCACCACCTTAACCAGGTATTGAACTCACACTCTTTGGGTCTTGTCACTGGATCTAACTAACGCCTCTTTCCACTGTGCCATGTGCCCTTGAGTACACGAAATAAAAAGGTTCAGTTCGACATTCCAACCACCTGAAGAAGGCCGGAGCGTAGAACGGCCGAAACGTTGTGATAAACATGGCGACAAAGATGAGGACAATAGTCCGAATAATGTAAATATTATACATAATAATTATCTCAGAAATATAGACTGATAATTTAGTGTCCTACATAGTTGCCTAGACTTTTCTACGAATATTGAATTATCGATATATATATATATATATATATATATATATATGTATATATATATATATATCAAGAGAGAGAGAGAAAGAGAAAGAGTTACCATAAATATTTTATTTAATTTATAGCGTTGAATCATAAGAAATACATAAACTTACAAGCGATATTAGATACTTGAGCATAGCGCATATGTGGTGCTCACATAATAGAATAATAAGAAAAAATGTAATTCGATACCGTGGACGAAAATGAAACATTTGCGCTTATCATATTACCTAAAGATATTTGATGAAAATTTAAATGCTAATTACGTAGAAGAACAGATCAACAAGCTAAAACTATTGGAAGAGTTTAGATTTGCGAGTGTGAACAGAATCAAAAGGTTCAGAAATATTGCATAAAGCCATAAAAGCAAAAGATATATCACAGAAGAAAGAACCAGTAGATGACAACTTATTCATGATGACTACAGTAAAAACGCTTTCTCAACAGTAAGTTTTAGTAAGAAATTTAGAGTTATATAGGATTTATATCCTGGTTTAGACGTTGATAACTTTCTGGTAACAGTAAATGAATAGGAATTAAAAGACTCTCATGTTGGGCAAACATCATTCAGACTAATAGGACTAATTTCGCTTTGATGGTGTTAAAATTAAAAAAACATATCTTGCCTCAGTCAACAAAAAATAGGTCATTTTGGAAGAATCTGGCGATTTACATTTTATCGAATCAATCAGATTTAACATAAAGACAGGAATAATTAGTGGTGTCATCTGCAAAATACAGACTTAAGAACTCATGACATTTGCAAGCTCGTTGCTGAAAATTATGAACAAAGTAGGTCTAAGGATATATATATATATATATATATATATATATATATATATATATATATATATATGTGTGTGTGTGTGTGTGTGTGTGTGTGTGTGTGTGTGACTTTAAATGCAAGTTAAATGCAGCCGCCATTTTTACTCCATCAGTTTCTTTGTTCGCCCTTCCTGACACTGGAAATCCATTCCTCTTATTAGCTTCCCTGATAATTACAACCTTCAAAGATTTAAATGCAGCGTCAGCTGCCATGATTCCTTTTCTTCTTTTATTTTTCCTCAATCCCAGTTATACACATTCTTTTTCTTCAGTTTCCCTCTTCGTAATCACGTGCGTGCTAGTGGAACTCACGCCTGGCATGGTGTGAAATGTTTATATATATATATATATATATATATATATATATATATATATATATATATAATGTACAATATGGTAATATACTAACATATATATATATATATATATATATATATATATATATAATGTGCACTATGGTAATATACTAACATATATATATATATATATATATATGGTGCAGCAAAAATTAATTTACAAAATTTTGGGAAGGTTCCTCACGATAAAACAAGGTCAAAAACCCAAATAAACATATGTCCGCAAATCCTTCGTTTTTGTGCTATTATGTTTCAAGTAAGTTTACCGTAGATGACGCTGCGTTGACATATAGACAAGGTTACATTTGTCATTTGTGTACATTTGTGGTTAGTCTATCTTCAAAATTTAATGTGGTTTGCATTTTGTAAAGTGTCCAGTTTAACAACTGCAGGATATTCATATCGTTAGCAGGCAGATATGATTTTACATACGGCCTCGTGAATGGTAATGGATGCGAGGCTGCGCGACTCTATCAGATTGCGAGTTTAGACCGAAGACAACCGACAAACCTTTGCTGTTGTTTGTTGACGCTCTGCTGAGATGGGATCCGTGGCATTACAAACTACGTATCAAGGAAGACCGAGTTCCACACGTACGCCTAACCATGAAGAAAACATTGGACAGGGTGTCGGAGATAATCAAGTTATCAGCAGACTTTAAAAGGCCCTAGTATGTGGTACGTCACATCGGGAAACGGACCCCAAACCGACCCCGAGACAAAGATACATTGTTCCAATAAAGTCGTTTCGTTTTTTGCCTGGAGAAAATCCACATTGGACGAAACGCGACCTAAAGCCACAACGTTCTCAATTTGTCTTTTCCCTTTACACACACACACACACACACACACACACACACACACACACACACACACACATATATATATATATATATATATATATATATATATATATATATATATATATATATGTGTGTGTGTGTGTGTGTATGTGTGCGCGCGCGCGTGTGTGGGCGTGCGTGTGTGGGCGTGCGTGTGTGCGTAAAGAGAGCGAAAGACACCACAAAACATATTTGGAAAATAAAGGCGTGGAATGTTGTTTTTTTTAAAGAAAATGAAACATTGATGGAGACTCTTTCTTTTTATGTGCCATGCCCTTTCAGGACGTATGGGTTTATGGATCTCCGCCTCTCTTTATCCTTTGCAGCTCTCAACATGTCCCTTCCCTCTGCTAGCTCCACCAGAGAACGTTCTGTCATTCACTTGCTTAAGCCCGCTAGGTATGTCATGCGTTATTTTTCCTTGTCTCACTTACCCTCTATTCGACCAGTGAGTATCTGATTCTCTAAGCCCTCCTTCCTCATTATGTGTCACAGGACCTTCAGCTTATGGAAAATAGCTTCCTTTATTTCCTGGTCTCTTGTGAAATATTCAGTGAGACATCCATAACGAAGGCGTACTTCATTATTCAAATAGTACGAAATCTGATAATATTCTACGAATGTTTAGAACATGTTCTGTATAGGAGCAAAAATTTAGGGGTTGTTGGTCATAAATCTACACAAAAAAAGACAGAATTCGCAAAACGATCTCGAATTCAATTTGAGGTTTTTCCCAGAAATTTAGACATTTTTTAGCTAATATTGAAACCGTTTCTCCCTAAACTCTATGCCACAGCCAGATTTCAGGTTGGTAGCATGTTACAACGGCTTTGTTAGCAACCATCTGTCACTTAATATAATGAGAGTGCACTGGTTTTGTAGATTATGTCGCACCGAGAGCAATATTATGCGTCACTGAATAGTCGGCTTCTTGAATGTCAATTTCGTCTGCATGTAAAGTCGATTAAACCAGAGAATGAATTTGACGTCTTTTACACCTTACGTCGTGTTCTATGCTATCGTGTTCTCCATCTGATGGTTACACCAAATCCTCACTTTTTTTAAAACCTTTCGAAACAGCCAGTTGCTATTTGGTGCGGTTACCAGCATGTAGCTTCCAATTATCGGGATCAACCTCTGTGAACTTCCAGTCTTGCCTGCAGACATCTTTAAAGTACAGTGCTAAGGTGATTCAAGGAGAAATATATATGAGTAATCAGAATTTCTATATTATTTTCAACCATGAACAAGAAATGTTGGTTGGCATTCTGCAGTTCATTAATAAAATAAGAAATACCATTATTTCCTCCTTTTTATAATACTTACAAAAATATTTCACTAGCTTACCTCATAACGATTTTACTGGTTCGCCATGATTTCTCTTGCTATTACACAAAAGCGTAAATATCGGAATTATGTTTTTGCGAAATATATTTATGGGTCTATTCACAAAAGAATGCTGACTCAATGTCGCAGGTGTTATATTGATATTATTCTCAAAGATTTTCATGAGAATTATTCACGTCTTGCTTTGCTGAATTTTAGTTTGTTTCGATTATTATAAAACTATTAACCAATTCTACAAGATACATCTTTTCATTGCTAATTCATCATTGCGAAACTGCATTGTTTTTTGCTAGTTTTTTATCTCTTCACGAACCGTATACATTAATATACCAAAAATGATTATATAGCGGCAATATATCGTGTAGGACACCATATGGCTCAGTGACTACGTGCTGGTCAAATTCTCTGCCACCGGATCCCCAGAGAGGATCCCCAGACGAGGTTATGTCGAAGGGTAGAGTCTTGCCTCGGGTGACAACTACCCGACCACGTTTTGTTACGTGTTCTACGGGCAATTTTTAGTTCCGAGCCTAGGGGTTCAAACACCACACAATAAACTGGGCCTTATGCGACATCCGACCGCGTTGGACGGTTAGTGAATATTATCACTATCCGGATTACTTCGGTTTGTGTTGGTCAAACTCTCTTCCTTCGTGGAGCGGATTCCCAGACGAGGCTATGTCTCGCGTGACATCTACTCGAACCCGATTTTTACGAGTTCTACGGAGAATTTTCGGCCCAGCCTACGTGCTTGGATACCGCACAATAAACGCAGCCTTGTGCCACATCTGACCGCTTGGATCGGTTAGGAAATATCTCACATGGCTCAGTAACTCTACTAGAATAGATACAGCAACGCTTCTGTCTGAGTGTTGTTCGTATTGTTCAGATTAAGAAGTTCCTAAGCAGTAAGGAAACACTGCATCCTTTTGGAACCTGTTAGCATTCTCAGAAATAAAATTACACAGATTTATGAGCAAATAAAGAATGGCACTTCACTGTCAGCAATAGCATGACTCACTTTAATTATTTCCAATTGTTTTGCGAGAGTGGAGTTTCTGTCAGCTGTAATGAGAGCATCGACCCGACTGGCCTTATCTTAATTGGCAACAACGTCTGACATACCACTGAGAAGTCTGTCCTAGAATCGGATTCACCTTACATTCAAGGATTGTCATCAACTCTCGTCACTTATCACCTTACTGCGATTTCATCAAATATTTTTCTAGAATCATTCTTTAGAAGTTCTAAGTTTCCTACGAGTTTTCTCTAGTGTAAGTTTTAAGGAAAAGTATAATTGTCAATAAAAGTTAAATACTATAAATATCACCCACCATTTCTATATAATTTGTAGCTTATAGACTTACCCTTGTCTAATGTATTTAAAATTAATCTATTGTTTGAACGTGTCACCTGTACAGGGTACGATGGGTAGATAGACGCCATTTTATTTATTTTTGTTTCGCGCATGCGCGTTGATTGTTATTGATTTTGTCTACTGCAGAGTATAGTAGGATTAGTTGGGCAACGTCTATGTCTAAAAGAACATCATGACAGCCAGAAATTTTGAAACCACATGCTGTACTGGTTAGAATTTCCGCCGGAAGCTCCAATGAGAACGTTTCGAAGTGTTTGGGTGTCAATAAGAGGACATTGCAGAGGATTCGGAAAGAGTTGGAGGAAACTTATGGTGATCCCGAAGGTGTTTGGAGTGATCACTAGTGATGGTGAAATTATGCCCCCATTCATCTTCTCAGAGTACCTCAAACTCAACATAGAGTTCTGTATCAAATGACTTGAAGAAGTAGAGTTGCCCTGGGGAAAGATGTTGGCTGCTGGATGAACTTATGTCTGGCAACCGGACTCGGCACCATACAACACACGCATGTGAACCCATTCATTGCTGTCAGACTGCAACCATACCACCCTTTACATTTGGCCAGCTAACTCTCAAGAATGCAAATCCTATGATTATTATGCGTGTGTCGCAGTTGAAAGAGAAAAAACAAAACTGCTTAAAACAGCAAAGATAAACTGAACACAAGTATCATGTTAGCATTCACCAACTTAAACAAGAAGACTGTTCAGACAAGACACGGGAGATTAGTCGTCTAGAGGCCGTAGATGTGTCGAATGACATTTTATTGAATAAATTTATTCTTTTATATTTCAAGATATTTTTGTGGAATTTCTGTAAATATATCTGCTTTTACCAACAAAATATAAATATTTAAACCATAGAAATATAAACCGGTAAACAATCGAATGTCCGAAGTTTGGCAATTCCTAACACCATTCAGCATCAGCGTTAATAACGCTACCATTGTTTCCAATGCTGGAATCACCATTCCTTTCTTGTTCTGATACTCAGTCAAAATACCCTCCACTCGACTTTCGCCAGTCATCGGTATCTTCGAAATGAATCCTATTTTTTTTTGTAATTTTCTTACATTTAACTTGTTCTTTGTTGTCTGTTTTTGTCACTAGTCTATGTTACCTGATCCCCAAATTTTATTTTATTTTATATTTTATTTGTGTGACATTTTGTTTTTAATTTTTAATATTATCTTAATACTTGCCTTGTATATATATATATTTATATATATATATATATATATATATATATATATATATATATATATATATATATACACATAAAAGTGAACATAGAAGTCAACACTTAGAGGCGACACTCTGTTTCATATCTAGACGCAATCACCAGGCCTGACGATTGCATCTAGCATGAAACAGATTGACGCCTCTAAGTGTTGACTTCTATGTTCACTTTTATATTTACATACGCTCTATCTCTGATACTGATCACTTTATCCCATACATATAGTACATAAGACTATATTTCTTTATATGTATATATATATATATATATATATATATATATATATATATATATATATATATATATATATATATATATATATATATATATATATATATGAAATTAGTGGGCAGCAGAGCATTATTTAAACATATATTGTTAAATATTTCAGAAAATAAATGTCTATTATGTCTGATCTTGAGCCGTTCTAAAGTTCGAATGTTTTCTTCAATTTCGGGTGAATATAAAGACAAAAATTGTCCAATATTTTTATTAAGTTGGCTCTTGATATAAGCTTTCGGCTCACATGAGCCATCAACAGATTGGTTACACGGACAAAGATATTCACCATAGAAAATGATATTTTGTTATGTAAATATAGAAGATTGCTATGCGATAATAACGGTTGCAGAATAGCAGACCTAGGTCGTAAATTCATGATTCGGTTCTATGCCGTTGTATCACTTGAGAGGCCAAAATATTAACAACAGAACCATATGTCTAGATGCATTGCAATGTGTTGTGACTAGTTTGAGATGTAATTTTGTTGAGTGTGGGTTGCTTAACATAGATTGCTTCTAATATATGAAGGTTCTTTTTACTGTGTGTATGTGTGAGTGTTAATGTGTTATCAATTAATATGTCTAATGTTATATACATGGCTATATTTATCTAAGAAATGTAGTTTAATAGAACTAAGATCAGAAAGGTGAGAGGTAATTTGACGGGAGAGGGTGGTGGTAGTAAAACCAATATATGTAGTGGATTTATTTTCGATTGGGAATATCATAGCTTATATCAAAGAACAACTGTACAAATGTTGGATAATTTTTGACTTTATTTTCACCAGAAATTAAAGCAAACATACGAACATTAGAAATGCTCAGGTTCAGATATAATATGCATTCATTGTCTGTTTTATGTAACAATATATATATATATATATATATATATATATATATATATATATATATATATATATGCCAGTGAGTTTTTAGCCCCTCCTGCACATGTTACTAGCACAATTTTGTGCTAATTCTCGATATTAAATTTTAACGAGTGTCTATTCTGAATGGGTAAATAACTGTGGATGTTTGGCTTGACGTTTTTTACAATAATGTGGCTACATGACCTTATACTAAGTTAAAACTTATAAATTTAAGAACTGATACTTCAATTCGGTTCAGTCAGTTGTGTGTGCATATATATATATATATATATATATATGTATATATATATGTATATATATATATATATATATATATATATATATATATATATATATATATATATATATATATATATATATATGTGTGTGTGTGTATATATATTCAAGTGTCATTCGTTTGTGATTGCCTGTTTGGTCTTCGTATATGGGTTTAACTCAAATTCATTTTGATTGAAGCTGAAAAAAAATAGGTTGATTAAGTAAAGCAGTCTTTCACTTCAGCTGACAACCATCATCTACCCTCCCAAGTGATAGATTGTCGTATGCTTTCGGCCATGGGAATCAGAAAAATTCACTTCAAAGTTGCCGTAATTGTATCAAAGCACAATTGAAACGATTTCTGTCTAATCTGTCCATATAGTGTAAAGCTCACTGCTACAATCCTACAGTGACCAGCTAACTTACAAGGAACATTGTGTAGTTTACCAATTGTGCTACCCCATTCCTATTACCTCCTTTATCTCTTTATATAGCAGAATGGTCAAAAGTTCTGTGGCCACTGATTGATTGTAGTTGCTTTTTTAGTAGATTTTTTTTTAAGTTTTGCTTGTTTAGTTTTTGTTATAATATGGGTAAATAGGCTTTTCTATCGCCCAGTACACGCTCTTCCTTTTATCTTGAACAGGAGTAGAGCCTCGTACCTTATTTCCTGTTTAGGGAGGGGCTCCCGATTACTTTCCATTTCTTAGGCCTTAATAGTGGTGCTGTCATTAATTTCTGCGATATGACGGTTCAATGGCTCTTCATACCGAGTGTACTGGGTTGGCAGTTTCCTGGTTGCTGTTCCCGAATGTTAGTTTGGAGCCACAAAACTTTTGCGTAACTTCTTGAGAGGCTGCTCTAATCAACACTTGCATAATATCGGGGTTCTTGCAGTGCCATGCCGCACAAGGAAGAGTGTCTCTGCAAGCACATCCGGTGGTCAACACCGAGGCAACACTATGCTGTAGTCTGCTTCAGTTCCCTTCCTGCACATGTTATATTAGTTGACCTACTGCTACTACTACAATAGGCATTTCATTATCAATATATCTCATCATTAATATAACCAAACAAAGATATGACTTAAACAAAAAACCTAAACCATTAACCTTAATTTCGCCAATAGTGGTAGTCGTACCAAATTCTTCTTTATGGAATCATTCCTCTTCAAAAAGTCTCCGAAAATTCTAGCTGTTTGTGAAACTAATCTGAACTTTTCAATCACCTCCTCTGATTTCTCGATTCCTGGCTGTCTTCTTCTTCTCAGGAACGACTAACATCTTCATGCATGGCCTGGGAGTTTATGTCCGTCAACATCTCCGGCTGTCTAGGGAACTCTCTCTTGAATCTCCATACCACTTTTACATGTGTCTTCGTCTGTCTCTACTTAGCTTTCCCGTCTCTCTATACCTCTCATGACTGTTGTGTGCTAGATAGTATTACTGATAATACGAACAAAACTATCTCCCTACCGTCGTCTACAAATATATTTGCATTATGTGAATTTAATGTCCACCATGCCATTACTGATACTATATACTAGGCAATCTCCCTCCAGTAGTCTGCAAATACATTTCTGTTCTGTGAATTTAATGCCTACCATGCCAGGCGGCTTAACCATTCCAGTCACTGACAACGCTGGTTTTCAGACCTAAATTTCTTATCACCCAAGCTTTCACGCATGTGGGGTCTTCCCCACGCGTTTTCTCACGCGTTTCCTCAGTGACTTTGATGGTCACGCTTCTCTTTTAGATCTCTTTTTCATTCCGGACTCAAGGTGTACTTTGCATCTCTGTCCTCTTAGCCACTCTGACCATGTCCTAGCGTCTGTAAACCTCTCTTTCTTCTCCCTTACCAGCCACGAACATCCTACCAACAAAATATCTTTCTGTTACCAACGTTTGAGATTCGTTCCGTGATTTCCTTCGTGACGTTACCTGGAATGCAGTTTTTAATCATCCCGTTCATAAATGCGCGTTTTAGGTCCCATCTTGGATCAAAGCCGGCATCGATGATTCCATCCTAGCAAGGAAATACCAAGTTAAACTGCATTCGTCTCCTTGTTTCTTACCATCATGCGCGGCCACTATAGCTCACAGGCATCAATTCATCCGGTTGTACCGGAATGACACGCCTGATTGCATGTTCCTATTTGTAAGAACTCTGGAGAGCCTTCTGATCAATCTACCTTTCGCCCTATTAGTCGCCTAGCCCATATGGGCAAAGTATTCGAAGCTTCAATCAATCCTGGCCTGGTTCTGAATCTTACATCTCACGACCTACTCAATGGCAAATAATACGGCTTCCGTTTTGCCAGATCTAACTTGGATGTCCTAACGGCCATCACTGAATATGTAGATCAAGTTCTTGATGATAACCTCGAAGTTTAAACAGTGCCTCTAGATATCTCGAAAGCGTTGGGCATGGTTTGGCACACTGGTCTTCTACGTAAGCACCAGGGCTACGGTATTACTTGACGACTGATTGATTTAATCCAATCGTTCCAATCAAATCGTGAAATGAAGCTCGTTTTGAACGGGCTCACTCCTACACCCTTTGAGACGAACGCGGTGTCTCCCAAGGCTCTATTCAGGTTGATACGCTGTATTTGATAATCAATGATCTTCTTGATATCATCAGTTCCGAAGTAGGCATTTATGCTGATGACACTACCATTTACTACTACCACATTAGAATATCCGCCATTTAAAAAAATGTTGTGTCTATGTTATTTTCATTTTTGCATAATTTAGACGACAATTTATCCATCGTCACCTGTATAGGCATATTACATGTTAAGTCACGCACACACACACATACACATGTGAACATATGTATGTATTTATGCTAGAACATGTTGCTTGTTCATTTTTTTATAAAATCAACATTGTATTCTGCGTGAAAGCATTAGTTTGATGGGATAATTACTGAAACCGAAAATTAGATTCATGGATTTTACTATCTAATATTATCTAATTTCTGCATCTTTCTGCGTGAAAACTGACTTCACAATTTTAATATTTCAAAAATAAATCCAAATAAAGTCGATATATTTTCTTATATGGAATCGAAAATATATTCAAACCCAATTTCTAATTATGAATCAACACTAGCAAAATATATGCATTTTTATGATAATTAATAATGTGTAAAAAATTGCATAAGATTAAAAAAATAGGCGTCTCAATAAATAAGATTTATTAGATCATTTGTTAAATCATAATTAATAAAAACAAAAATGTTAAAAGTGCATATGTCACCATAATATTGCTGAGAAGAAACGATAAATCAAAATGTTTCAAATTTGCATTATTTATTGAAAATCACACTAAAACTACTGCACTTTATAATTTATTACATCATAATATAGTTCAATTGTTCATCATAGCTTCCCTTTGAAAGAAATGAAGGTCTAATTTGATGGCGCAATGATTTAGTATTAATGTGTTTGTGCCATATATCTTGTCCATATAAAATTTTGTAAACCTCAGAAAATTACAAATTTTATAACGCTAGGCTTTCACTAATCACCGGAATGAAATTGCAACGCTACGATTTTGATCCTAATCTTAACCTTTAAACAGGTAAGGTTTGACCAGCCTTAATTATATGTATGTATATAAGTTTTGTTAAATTCAACCGAAAACTATCTCTCTATTATATGTTTTTCATTTTTTTTAATCGCAAGTTATTTATCCAATAAAAATTTGGAATGAACTGTCCGAATTTCATGCTTGTTCTTTTTATCAAGTACTTTCAACTATTTCAGCCATCATTAAAACTATGCGTTTCCTCTGTGTTATAGAATATTTTGTTGGCCTCAATGTGGCATGTTTTAATAAACATTCGAAAATAACTTATACAATCTTAACGTAAAATTCAATACCACTTCTAAAACAGCTGA
Organism: Acanthosepion lycidas; assembly: GCA_963932145.1. Lineage (NCBI taxonomy): Eukaryota > Metazoa > Mollusca > Cephalopoda > Sepiida > Sepiidae > Acanthosepion > Acanthosepion lycidas. The sequence goes on from OZ010583.1 coordinate 103,967,750, forward strand.
TGGATGAATATACAGAATACATTTTACAAAATGCTTACACACACACACACATCAGGAAGGGCGAACAAAGAAACTGATGGAGTAAAAGTGGCGGTTGCATTTAACTATTTTATCAGTAAAAGGTGGGAGCTAGATTCCAATTTGGTACACGATTAAAATTCATGTAGACGGCGAATCAAGGAAGATAACTCATCAGAAGAGTTGTCATGTAAAAATTTGTAGAAAAGACAAAAGGAATCACGTTTAAGAGAAATGGCTGAAGTCGTGATGTCAAGACAGGACCGATTACATTGCAGATTTTTTTTGGGATTTTGTCGAAACTTGGGGCACCAGACCAGATATGGTAACAATATTCAATTCATGGACTAATGGTAGATTTCTAGGCGTGTGATATAAACTCTGACGAGAGAAAACATTCTGGTGCGACACAGTAAACCGATTTTCCTTGTAGGAGATGCAGCTATTGATTCAACGTTGTTGTTCCGCCTCATGTCATTGGTAAACGTCAAATATAGAAAAAAGAAATTAAGAGGACTTAAACTTATGACAAAGGCTGTAGAACTGAATATAAAATGGATTGAGTGATAAAAAACAAGACCAAATTAGATTTAGGATATCTTTAAGAACATTTACGTTCTTATGAACATTTTAATGCTATATCATGTTAATAAAGTAACTTAACACCAATAGTGTTTATTTCAATAACATGATGTAAACCAGCATGAACTGAAAAGGTCTTTTATTATGAACATCCCAATTTAATCTGATCTTTATCAGGATAATCCCGTCTTAATTCCAGGCTCGTTAGTAATGTAATGGATTCTGCAATATAATCGATATTTAAAACGTCTTTTTACTATGTGGCGACTCTAATCAAATCAGATTCTTTATTACCTACATTTAAAAAGCTAAGCGTTACAGAAGACGGAACTAACCGTATAAACATTATAATATTAATACTGGAGCCCATAGCTGAGGTGTAATGGTTATATAACTTATCTCACTAGATTAGTTACGACTGGAAAGTGAGTTCGAGCCTCACTAGATGCTCACTAGTTTCGCCTTTGTGCCACATTGTAGCTACGCTTCAAAAATAACCATGTATTGGGAACCCCAGGCGGTGAAATGCTTAGCAAGCCTGTCTCGCTAGAACAATTACGACTGAGGAGGGAATTCGTTCCTCACTGGGCACCCCGTACTTTCGGCCTGGTGCCACATATAAGCTGCGTTTAGAAAATTCTCTCTCATTATCTATCTATCTATCTATATATATATATATATATATATATATATATATATATATATAAAGAAAGAACAGTAAGATATATAATCTGGTATTCTTATTGACATTTTTTTACAATAACAGTGCTTAATGTAAATTTACAGAGCATAAATATTATAAATTAACTGATTTAAAATACGTTTATCTAAACCTTACAAATTTGACATCATTTGGAATCTTTCACCCTTAGACTAACAGCTTAAAGATGAAAGACTCCGACTGAGGGGAAATTTTAACGCATTCTAAACGAATGCTGAATTTATAGCGAAGGGCTTAAGAGTTAATTAGCAGCAGCCAACGAATTACCTTTCTTCCAAAGTGCTCAACCTACGAGAGGGGGTATATATATATATATATATATATATATATATATATATATATATATATATATGATGACTCCGTTAGGACTTGGGTGTTCTTAGTTTTACAAAGTCTTTATTTGTTGTTTAAAATAATTATTGACTCTTTATGACTCCTCTGTTATTTTTACTATAACTCCGTATTTGTCAAAGTGGGGAACGACGTACAGGGAGGCAATTTGATTTTTAGGGTGAGCAATAACGAGAAGGGGTTTTTAACAGTGATTTTTTTCTAGTGACTCTGTGTATGCATCGGTGTGTGTGAGTTAATTCATACGTTCCATATACACTATGCATAGATAAACACATTTGTTTTTATGTATGCATATGTGTAATTACATAGAGTTATATAATAAATATATATTTACATTAGTATTAGGTTGGTGCAAAAATAAATACGTAATAATGTCGTTTTTGACATATCTTTAACGTAAAAAAACGACATTGTTACGTTATTATTTTTGCACCAACCTCATAGCAAAATATTTTTAAATATTGTAAAATTCTAAAATTAAATGATAATTCCATTGCATATATTCATCCACATTTCTTAAGGAAATTTAATAGTCCTTTAAACTTCCCACACGTTAATAGCAGTTCACATTTTGAATAATAAGAATCACAGGCCGAGTGGATTTTAGAGATGCTTATCTGAGACATTGCAAAAAACAAAATACAAAAAAAAAACAAAAACAAAAAACAAACAACATAACCCAACGATGCTGATTTCCTTCCTGTGTCCAAGGTACTGTTAATGACGGAAGCTACGTTGATGATATTGGTAATCTTTGTTGAGATAAGAATAATCTTGAACAGAAAAGCAACGTTCTCTACCAAGTGTTCCAAGTAATGACACTCAAGATAAACCTTTCCAAAGTAGAAATTACGATATGAAATTTGAATGAAAGGAGTGATGGCACATACAGTTAATCCATCAAAAAAAAAATGAGGATGTACAATTAGAAAATAACAAACGCTTCAAATACTTCGTTGTATGGATCAATTATGAGAAATTTAGTCTAGGAGAAAAGGTAATTGAACATAGAATAGACTGCGCTAGAGATTATTTCGTCCTACACCGCCAATTACTGCTAAAAAGCTAAAAAATTACCCTGAAAACTCGTGTCTTCTTAAATATCCAAATCAGATCGTGGCTGTCATAGGGATGTCTTGCATGGCGCTACACCCGTTTAGAATTGTATAAAATGTCAGTTGAATGCAACCGGCTTCTAATATCAATTGTTAAAAATCGCGTTTACCTAGTGAAGATTTTGTTTATTGGTAAAGGAAGTCCCTCTTTAAACATTGTGAACTAGCGCTACAGAATCACAAACAAGATACTGTACATAATAGCAGAAAAGATATCACTTGAGGATATTCAACAGCAGCAACAACTAAAATAGATAGCACATATGACTCGAAGAGAAGGTTATAACATATTCATGATGTTTCTATTGCAAATAATTTTTTCGGAAGGAAACAGTCATCAATAATTGGAAGAGTGACAACAGTTTCTGGACTTAAGAAACCTAATTTCCTGAAAAATTACCTGAAGAGAAATATTTTGAAACTTTAAACCAACAATTACACTAGCTGTTCAGTTAATAAATGTCAAATGTTACCTTATAGAGAAACGGCTAATATTAGCATTACCATTTTGTGGAGGTTATGTACGAAGGGATTATTGAACTTGTAGTTCTTAAAGTTTTGTTCAAAATTCAAACTTAAAAGCAGGATCCTTAATTAAGAAATGGAAATCTGGTTAGATTTGTATCTATCACGACATTATATTAGAACTAGTGGCACTTACAATATCGTGGAAAAAATAATGCTATTTTTAACAATTTACTTTTTAATCATTTCACCCTAGGATGTAAGGGGTTACCTGGTAGTATAAAATATAAGGTGAGAGGCCAATAAAAGAACAAAAATCAAGGCAGTAGATAACGATTGACATTTATCTTTAAATTTTTGAAAATCAAAATTGACCGGAAATCACTTACAAACGCGGACTTACGGTTGGATCTAGCCAATTTAACAGTGAATTGATGAAGCCTTGCCGCCAGTCTTGCTCTATGCTCAAATTTCTAAAGTCAAGCTACCACAACGAACATTTCATGAAAGTATTAATAAAAACGAGACTGGGAAACTACATTACAGCGTTAGGAAAATAACTGAAACCGAGATGCCAATTCTGGACTAAAAAAATTGCATATTCACTTTGGATTGTATCAAGAATATCTAAATAGAAGCACCAGATCATATGTGGCAGCAATAGTGAAAACATGGAAAAGACTTATATATATGCAAGATAGTTTGAGGCGAAAAACATTGTCTCGTACGACATAGTGAATCTTAGTTCTTAGTTGCAGATTTAGCATTTGATTCAATATACTCTTTCGACTTAATTTCAGCTGAAAACTATAAGAAAATTATGCAAATCAGTTTATATATGTCCGTAGTTAAGCAAAGCTAACTTGAAAGTATATAGGAAATTTGGGATTACATGTACCTCTGTATGAACTTGTAATATTTGGAGGTAATTAAATAAATGTCGAGCCAATTTAAAATAAAACTCTTTAGAGCAGCATAAATCTAGTCAAAACTGACGAGAAGAAAAAAAAAACAAATACAATTTGTTGGAAAACTGAGAATGTTTTTAACGTTTTTAGGAAGGTTTATGAAGAAAATCCTTCGGAATATTTAGCAAAATAAAAATGGATAGAATATTTCAAAGAATGTTCAATGGGTTCGAGATAACAAAGGATTCAGTAGATAATCAACAACAGCTTGTGTGGAAAGCACATTGCTCTTCGACATTTAATGAAGAGCGACTGACTAATAACGTGTCTTGGGTAAGACAATAAACTACATCCAGTAGCAAGGCCTCTGATCAGCCGGTTTTGAAGAGCGTGGACCACCTCATAATTGCTGGTGTTTGCAGGTCCACCATATTGGTGCCCCTTTTAGGGTCCCAGCTATGGGCAAATGGTTAACTCTCAAACTGGCGTCAAACATTATGAAAGTGTAAAAATAGGTGTTTAATACCAGAATACATTTTGTAAAAAATTATTACCAGCAATTAATTTTTAAGGAAAAGATCATTACCAGCTATACATTATTATCAGGAATACATCTTTGAAAAAATACAAACAATGCATTTTGAAAAGTGAAATATTACCATCAATACATTTTTGAAAAATATATTACCAGCAATAAAATGTCTTGTCGGCATTAAATAACATATTGAGGTTGATATGCCGTAAAACAACACAAACCAGACCATACAAGACATCCTAAAAGGAAGAGGGATCATCATTTCAACTTAGAGCTAAGGAGATTAATTCGAAAAGATCCAACTTAATCCATAAGACCTTTGGCACGTGAGAGAGAAGTTTTCACATATGGCTTGAAAAAAAATCAAATGTGAATCGTGTGAGGTATGAAGGTTGAATGTGGAGTTTGTAATTAATGTGGCAGCCCTTGGCTCAATAAATTGCCTCAATGAGTCACTGAATGGAACAAGGTTCAGATTTACTCACTGAGATTTCTTTCCAATTATTCTTGATAGTAATCCCAAAGCTTTTGTCGATTGCGTGGTTTTAAATGGAGGGTTTATTTATGTAGTTTCCATCACAATGTCTCAATTATATCAAGACATTGTACTGGACTTTCAAATCTTCATTCACATGAAATATTTTTGTGGCCCGCATGTTAAACCAAGGAGCACCGACATGCTAATAAACTTCACCATCTACATAGGCTGATATACCGGAAAAAAATCAAACCAAACCCGTCGATTAACAACAGAACCAATATCTAACACTCTAGATGGCTGAGTTTTCTTTTTTTTTCAGTCCGCAATATTTTAACAGAAATATTGTGGCAGATGAACATTTCTGCACACTGGCTACCAAAACTCAGCTCAACAATCGTCAACAGCAGATATTTCGATGTAAATTCTAAACCAATACAATCAAAATCGTGAAAGATATTTAGACGAATTGTACCTCCAGATGGGAGTTAACTTTGTCAGTAGGAACCCTAAGTAAAGCTAATTCAAAATTATGGTTACTTTTAGGTGGAAAGGGTCTATCGAAAACAGAAGCAAACATGTCAGTAGGTAAAAGTATGACGATCAATTTCTGAAATACCAAGGGCTTCTATGTAGTTTACTTGTTAGAGAATAGGAGGGGGGCATCTCGTAAATGTCTTTCAGAAATTTAGCTAGCCCACCCCAGCACAATTATCAAAAAGTTGAGAGAAATTAGACATCTTATTGATTATGATCACATTTCTTACTATCAAAATTTAAATTTTAAAAGATACCCATTTTGACACTATTTACATTATTCGGACTATTGTCCTCAGCTTTGTCGCCATGTTTATCACAACGTTTCGACCGTTGTACGCTCCGGCCTTCTTCAGGTGGTTGGAATGTCGAACTGAACCCTTTATTTCACTCACTAGGGTAGACGGTTCTAGTTCCACGTGCCATGACTAGTGGATGTCAGTTATCTCCTGTTAATTCACCTCAAAAATTTCTCCACCGCCTTAACCAGGTATTGAACTTACACTCTTCTGGGTTCTGTCACTGGATCCAGCTAACGCCTTTATCCACTGTGCTATGTGTCTTCAAGCCAGTGGAGAAATTTGAGAGGAGAATTAACAGGAGATAACTGACGTCCATTAGACATGGCACGTGGAACTAGAACAGTCTACCTCAGTGAGCAAAATAAAGGGTTCAGTTCGACATTCCAACCACCTGAAGAAGGCCGGAGCGTACAACGGCCTAAACATTGTGATAAACATGGTGATCAAAATGAGGACAATAGTCCGAATAATGTAAATAGTGTACATAATACCTCATCTAGAAATATAGACAAATACCCATTTTGAACCCATGAAGAAATGGATATTGTTGTTTTGTCATCATTAAATTCTTTTGACCATCATTTCTTTCATATCTGCTACCACGTCTTACTGAAACATCTTGCACATTCACAAAACTACCATTCTTCTTTGCATTTAATACAGATTCTATATCTGGTATGGTTCTCCTGATGTTCATCTCGTGATTTTTGACAAAATCCAAAGAAAGATCTGTAATGTAATCAACTCTGATTTGTCATCTTGACTTCAGTTAGTTTCTCATAGAAATGGTGTGGCTTCCATCTGTCTTTTCTACAAATATGTTCATGGCAACTTTTGTGACAAGCTTTTTATCCCTGGTACCCCAGCTACATGAATTGAAGGTTGCTACTAGATTGGTATCTAGGTCCCACCCATTTATTGTTAAATTACCGAAATTCAACCGCCACTTCTTATTCAACATTTTTGTTTCTCGCACTTCTCGCCTATGGAAATTTAAATGTAACGCCAATCGCCATCATCTATCTTCTTGAATCCCATTCATCTTTTTTCATTTCGTCAATCCTACCTATAGCCAGTCTTTTCTCACACTTTCACTCCCTGTAACCCCTTGCATTCTAGGGCCATTTCCGTGTTGTTTGGCCTGAAATGATTAAAAAAGAAATAGAAAAAGTTCATTGTTGATGGTGATTATGTGTGGAAATAAAGCTTATATTTAAACATGATTGCCGCTAATTTCATTTTCCACATCAATGTCTCTCGTATATTTTACGCGAGACAACCGGCAACTACCAACGAAGAGAAATTATTGCTTTGTTTTCGAAATTAGTCGTTTACTTCCTCGATGAATAGAGAATTAGTTCATTCTCTCTCGTTATTAGATTTCTTTGAGTTTTCGGCTTAGCTGCAGAGTCAGACGTATCCTCGGGTGTAAAATCCGAACATCTGGTAATTACAGCGTCGCTTATTCAATAGGAACTTTAATGTCGAATCAGATTTTAGAATTATTGATTCAAAAGTAAAAAAAAGAAAAATAAATAAACATTTTACCGCCCTGTTGACCTTGCGAGCAAAAATAACTTCGAGGTCAATAACATGATATTTTAAGTTTCATCAATTGTAATTATCGCATACTGCATGCATCTACACCCACGCATCTGAAACTTTATTCTCTCTTCGAATTTAAAAAAAACAAAGCGATAAAAAGAAAACTTGACTTGTAATTAATTTATTGTTTTTTCATATTCTGGATTGCAATGAACAGAAATAGAAGACGAAACATCATTGTTGAATATTACAAATTTAGATCGATCTAAGTTTTTAGATATTATGCAAATTCAACCAACAGACCAACCAATCAAAAGTTGGTTGTCTGAATTTTAGTGGCACGCTGCTCTATCGTTACCGCTATGGAAAATGATTGGACGAATTGCATTCCTTTGTACCACCACGTCTAACCTTTACGGCTCGGACCTACCATTTTACTTATATTGTAGCAAACCACCTACTTTGCCTCCGGATTCCATCGGTGAGAAATCAGTTTCACTCGAACAGATTTATCCTACAAACCACTGCACCGTGGAAGAGATTCTCAATAGGATGTTTCCCCCATCATTAAAATGTTATTCTGTTCAAGTCCAGAGTTAACCATTATCTCCCCATTCTATCTGTATAAATTAACTCTTAGCGTTACCCTCTACCTCGAGTGACCCTGGGCTTTGTACAGGGTGAACCTTTCTGTTAAAAAAAAAAAAATACGCATATTAACTCCTATATGGGTTACTTAATGTCAAAATCGAAACCATTTGAACACAATTTTATGGTTTAAACTTAATATACTTTGAAGTCAATTGTATGCCTTCAACAACAGAAAAATGTGTTGTTGGTAAGTCTACTATAAAATTTATTGCTCGTCATTTTGCTTAAAAATGCATTGTTTTATTTTTGTTATAAATATGTATTGTTTATCCTTTTTTTATATATAAAAATGTATTACTGACATTTTTACCATAAAAATGTATTTTTTTACTGCCATAATATTTTCTTTGGGGATTCACTATTTTCCCAAATAAGGACCTTAGCAGGGGCTACCCCCATCCCCGGGTTCTGATGGACCTGGAAACCTCGAAAATTAATAGGTAGTTCCAGGCTCCTGAAAACTTCAACAGGCTTTGCTGTCGGATGAAGTTTATCATCATACCCAAGACTGAAATCTGGTTTCAAACAGCGAAAGGTGTCTGCCAGAAACAAATTAGAACAAATCTTTTTTTTTCCTATGTACCGTGTCCCTTAGGTAATTTAGCGATCATGACTCTTCACAATTTCCTGTTCTTATCGAACGTATTGAATGTTTTTCTTATACCTTCTAAAATCTTTTCTGCTGTCCATTCGACAGGTAGTTTACGTGTTGTCCGCTGTCTCACTTGCCTTCAATGCGCTCTGTGAGTATCAAAATGTTCAAGCCTTCTTTCTACGTTATGTGCACCAGAAATTCTACCTGACCATTTCGACGTTAATTATAAGTGTACATTTTGTCCCCACTTTCTCTAAACGTTCGTCGTTGTTCAAATGTGTGCATAATATCCTCTTGTAGAGTTATTTTTGTCGCTTCAGATCTCGTCTTCATCTGTCTAGCACTCACTACAATATACGTGAATTGATATTACATAACATTTCAGTACTCTTTTTCGAAATTAGGTTCATATTTCTGAAAACATCTTTCGCTGTCCAATTTCGTCTTCGGATTTCAGAGTCGTACAACCCTTCCTCTGATAAAACCTCTCAGATAGTTTAATTATTGTATTTGTTTGATGTTGGTATTTCTCATTTATAATGCCCATGTTGTTCTATCCGTATTGCTAATAGACATGCATTCTCTCTTCTAGATGTTTATGTTTACCCATTTCTTCTCCCTTTCCTTCCGTAGGAGTCACGTCCTGGATATGACGGTAAACTACGTCCGCGTCTTGGGTAAGACGATAAACTACATCCAACAGCAAGGGACATATTAAAATGCAAATTTTAAAACAACTGTATATAAATAGTGATTTTCAAAGTTTTAAATTTATATTGAGTTTAATGTGACACAAAAGCTTTTTGAATTAAAATAATATTTTAAGTTCAGTTTTCTTAAGTCCTCTCTTCATGCATAAGGAAATGGTTCAGTCTTTCATTCAATACCTACGCAGGACTGATAATACGTAAAAAAAATACATGTATCGTTGCTTCCATCGAAAATTTCCTATATCTAATGTTGTACTTGAATCAAGGACGCACAAACAGTATAGGTGAAGCTATTCATAAGTTTCTTCGGCAATCCTGGACTAACACAAACCTCCATGCTCATGGTCTACCGAGCTCTTGTAATCCCGATTCTCCTGTACGCCTGTGAAATCTGGGTACTCTACGGAAGAGACAAGAAACTTGAAAGACTACATCAAGAGAAAAAGCGTTAAAACTTATGATAAACATGACTCGACCGAATCACAAACAACAAAGTTCTCCTCCGCATATAGATGGAGAGCGTAGAAAACATCATGACTTTCCAGAGACTTTGCAATAGCATACACTGCGCCCCAGACATTTTCTGCTTACGTACCTCCAAGTGTGTAGAAAGAGGGTTGATATACACATGCGCTTTCACATAGTCCGATAAAAAAATCACATGGTGTTAAGTCAGGTGAACATTGTTTCCGATTCAATAGTACATTGTCGTTATCACTGGTACGCCCGATCCATCTTATTAGTAGATTCTCACTGAGATAAGTCTGCACTGTCATCTACCAGTGAGGTGGAGTCCCATCCTGTTTAAAGATGAAGTGTTCCTGCTCATTAGCAATGAGCTCATCATATAACCAATTCTGAATCATTTGCTAATAAACATTGTCGATTAATTTTCTTCTAAAGAAAAACAATCCCTTGGGACGATTCCTTGAGATTGCGCAGCACACATTCACTTTCGGCGTTCTAAACTTACGTTCTAACCTGTGACAAAGGATGAACATTACGCTTTGTTGGCTTTGTCATTTGTATGAAATGTGGCCTAATTTTCAGAAAACGCTTTTCGGACTATCATCTGCAAGTTTCTATTGCATGGCGATGAAGAATTGCGTGTGCTTTTCCCTGTCATTCGTGTTTAAGTTTTTAACAAGCTGTAGCTTGTAGCCTGTTTATTCACAACGGTTTCCTTACGAAACGCCAAAGTATTATACGAAGGAACCTGGGTTTCCATACATGTTTTTCTTACAGACTTTCTGGGGCTTCTCATAAATATTTCCCGAACCTGACTGACAATATCTTCCGATGCTGGTAATTATAACTTTGTCCTGCACAGACAACCTTCGTCATTGGATTTTTGTGCCATCTCCAAATCTGCATTTTAGGAGTTAAGTTTTTCTTGATTTTTTTTTCGAAAATAAATACTGCACAAATTTATTTGACTATTTTCGAGCATATTCTATCACAAAATACCTTTTCTTACATTTATAGTGAACGTAATTCCACATCGTGAAAAAAAGTATAAAAACTGAACATTCAATTTAGATTTTACACATATTTTTAAAAAATTGCGATCATTTCTTCGAGAACTAGCTATGTTATGTGGGGTTCAGAGTACCCGGATTAAAGGAGAATTTAATACGGGATACCCTGCCCACAAAATACAACGCAAATTTCAAGAAGAAACAACACGATAAGGAACGTTTGTAGAAAATAGAACATTGTATATTTATTATCTTGTGAATAGGGTAAAAAAGATTAATGCTTTAGTTCGTTTAAGCAAAAATGTGATTTTTACAAAAATGTCTGTGTTCGCTGTCTTTCAACAGAGTAGCAGAGTAATGTCTGTTTCTTTTGTTTTTGTATAGGTGTAAAGGAAAAAGGGGTGATCAATTTAAGTTGAAAAAGAGAGTGTGGATGAGGAATAAAAGATAAAAGGAAAATGTACTTATGAATTGTTTTGAAGTCAGTTGTAAATTTGTTGTTGTTGTTGTTGTTGTTGCTGTTGTTGCTGTTGTCCTTTCCTAATCCACTTTCGGCTCTTAGTGTCGAGTTGAATCAGCGATGGAATTTACTGTCAGTCTTCTATGATCTCTGCCTCCTTCTGACTGGCGACTGACTTGAAACTGTATTGTTGACATTTTTTTCACACTGGCTCGTTATCTTTTTTTTAGTTTAGCAAATCGCCTCCTTTCATTGGTCAGAAAATAATTTCACACCTTATTGCGAAATCTGTTTTTAGTCGTTTTGATCCGATTTTGCGGGTGTGCAAATCTACTTTGTGCGTTTAAGTGATTTGTTGGAATGATATAGGATCTGTATCTTAATGTTATTAGGCTGAAAAATAATTTCAAATTTTTCAGGGGGAGTGTGTGCAGATATTTATACACGAACATGCATTATATACAATGCAACATACCTGTAATGAAAAAAAGTACTCTGATCTATGCTTTAAGAAAGCTTTATTCAACTTAAATACAAGGTTATTTTATAGAGCCAGTAAACCGAAATAGCTCTCTCAAAGAGGAGAGTAACAAAACAAAGGGAGACCACTCTTGATTATTCATAACAATACTTTTGGCAAAGCAAATACAGAAAACTAAACAATTAAGATAACCAAGTCCGAAAATAAAATAAACAAAATACATACGTAAATAAATTAAATAATAGAGAAAAAACAAACAAACAAACATGAAATGCACAGATAGATACAAATAGATGTAGGAATAATACAATAGATACAAATAGAAATAGATACAAATAGATGTAGGAATAATACAATAGATACAAATAGAAATAGATACAAATAGATGTAGGAATAATACAATAGATACAAATAGATGTAGGAATAATACAATAGATACAAATAGATGTAGGAATAATACAATAGATACAAATAGAAATAGATACAAATAGATGTAGGAATAATACAATAGATACAAATAGATGTAGGAATAATACAATAGATACAAATAGAAATAGATACAAATAGATGTAGGAATAATACAATAGATACAAATAGATGTAGGAATAATACAATAGATACAAATAGAAATAGATACAAATAGATGTAGGAATAATACAATAGATACAAATAGATGTAGGAATAATACAATAGATACAAATAGAAATAGATACAAATAGATGTAGGAATAATACAATAGATACAAATAGAAATAGATACAAATAGATGTAGGAATAATACAATAGATACAAATAGAAATAGATACAAATAGATGTAGGAATAATAACCAGCAGCAAGTAATTATGTAATCAATAAAAATAATGAGTAAAAAATTAACAAACAACACTATAAAATTACTAAAAATAATCACATTGTTGTCCACAATTAGTTCTACTCGATATTCCTGAGAATAATTTAAAACCTAAACGTCCCCCGTCACCAAATAACAGTTAGGATACTACCTTACCCCCCATAATCCACTTCGCACTATATAACCTAGGTTATTCACGAGAAGATAGGAGTTAATATTTATTTTGGTAGCTTTTGCTATAATATTCGCAATTTGGTGTATATATGATTTTAACCCCTTCGATTCCTTGTTAATTATGAATAGTATATTTAGCCTAGCAGACTTTTTTTTTCTAAATTAAATATAGTGTAACCCGGATATAAGAGAGTTGTCTCGACCGGATAAGAAGTCTCTTATATCCGGGTTTCTTTTATATCCGGGTTTGGTCTATTTTGTTTAGGTAAGTATGGCTCTAATTTGGCACCAGATAAAATCGCTCTTATATCCGGGTTTCTCTTATATTCGGGTCTCTTATATCCGTGTTACACTGTATATCTTTAGCAGTAACAATTTTCATGGAAGAACTATTTGAATTTCTGCGGTGTTTCCAGTCGAATAAATTAAAACTAATGCATGAAATAACGTTCAATACCAAAGCAATTTTTCAATATTGATATGTGGTAATTCCGAAATTTTCGCTTGACTGAAAATAAATTCTTACGTTTCTTCTTTCCCCTTTTTCCCTAGCCTCCTCCAAATCGAAGATCTTGTTAATGTCTTTCTTCTTTTTAAGATAATACATTTTGGTATATACGGCATTTCCTATTCCTTTTCTATGGATTGATTTTTGAAGCTTCTCACCAGACCTTATTCTGTCCAATATGTCGCTCTTCCTTAGTTGGTTTTGTTTATTTTACTTTTCTCATACATCTTCGTTCTTGCTGGTGTTTTGACATGAAATATTTTGTATATAATTTCAGTTTGCAATTTTGAACGTTTCTGTTTATTTTATTTTATTTTATTTTTTTTTTTTTGCTTCTATTTGTGGGTTTATTTTCCTCGGTAATCTCGTGTTTTCGTTTCTGTTTTGCAAATGTGCTTTTTTTATGCGAAACTTTTCAACATGTCTGACATTCTTTATTGAGTTCCGTTTTTATTTTTACTTAATCCTTCGCGTTACTGCAACTGACGTTATGTTGCAAGCTCATTTTTCACCATTTATTTTTCTGTTCTGTTCAACGCCTTGACAGCATTCTGAAAGAGGTTCTCATATCTTATGTACGCCCAGTATATGGTACATACGTATTAGACGATAAGATTAAGTCAGCAACATGCGACGGTGGTCAATACGTTTGTAATCTGTTGAATTTTATTCTGAAATTTTAACAGTATAATATACGATATGTTTGATTGATAGGATAGCATAAGTTAAGTACACAGACTTAAAACAAGATTCTGCTGACATATATACGTCTTTTGTGTTTAAAATAAATTATATTTATTTCTTTAAGCACCAGACTTTCGAGTTAAATTTATATTATTTTCTATTTCACAAACCATTTCCCACAGACGGAACGTAATAAAGCTCTTTTTACACTATCGATAATCCCATGGAAAATGTTCAGACAAGCTAAATTCTTTAGATTTCTTTAATCTTTTCATTCCAAGCAAGGCAATAAAGCCACTAAGATGCAAGAAAAAGAGAATAATAAAAGAATAGGACTTAAGAAGACGAAAAATAATGATTTACATTTCGTTGACATTTTTTAAATACAAAGTTGATTCGAAAACAAGAGACCAGCAGCGAGCTATGTGAGAGAAGAAAATATTCGCATAGAACCTAAGGCTTCATCTAGATTTTCAACTCTAAACTGATGAGATCTTTCTGTCAATCTACTACTGAGTTTAAATTTGTAAAATCTAGGTACCAAAGAGGAAAGATTAACAGAAATATTACCATGAAAGGATTCATAAAAAAGATATTGGAATGCTACTGTAGGAGATTAAAAACTAGTATCAGTAGCAGCTCTTAATAAACGTAGTATCAGCAGCAGCGCTGTAGGTAGAAAAACAAGTGAACTCTGAAGGAACTATCTCTACCAGCTCTTCCTCCATTCGAACTACGTACCGTCGACACTGAAACAAAAAGGTCTGTGAACGCGTCACACGTAAACACACCCACGCAGTCAAGTCACACTCAAATTCATTCATTAACAATTTTTGTTGTTTTATGCAATTTGCTTCTAGGAAAAGAAAATCTTACCTTTTTCTTATCTGTTAAATGAATATTATCTTGCATTTAAAATCAATCGAACTTCACCACTATTTATTCATATAAAATATTCTCATGGAAACCTTAATAATTATAGAAGTAGCTAACACGCTAAATTCCGTTACGGTAATGGGAAAAGGATTGAAGACAAGATGTCAGATTATGAACGATGAAATTGAAGATTCATTTTTGAATTTCATCAAGAACCTCTAAATAAATTGCAGGAGCAACAGGGAAAATAAAATCCTAGCAACAAAGACCCTCTATGCTGCGTGTATTGGGTCAAATTACCGTCGTTCCTTTTATTAAATTAGTAAGGAGTAAGGTCCACGCGAATAGCTTCTTCTCAAGAACTTTTGTTTTGTAGAATAAAACCCCATGCTGTTGGTTCTCCTATCACTGGAATCTTAATATATTCAAGTTTAAGGTTAGTCATTTCCTTTCACGTATATCTGCATAAACTGCACACGTAATATCCGCCTTCAGTACTGTTCTGTCTTGAGTGGTTTTGGGTTTTGTACAGGGTAAAACTTAGTAAAATAAATGTTCAAACGGTATTTTTTTTATTTTGCTTTGACAAGAACTACTTGCCGTTAGACCATCGCGTAGTGTAAAAGTTAGTGTAAGGATTTGGGTCTGAGTACATGATTGCCGTTTGTCATAAAACTGCTACTGCTCTGTCTTGTCTAGGGAGGTAATAAGCATTCTATGCGTTTGGGTAGATAGGTAGATAGGTAAGTAGGTATGTTTTTGTCTTTTTTCTTTTTGCGATTTCTTCAATTGATACTTTTCTTGATTTATTTACTGGATATCTTTGGATTATAACGTTTTGTATTTTGGCAAGCTTAGAATTAGGTAGGTTGTTCACAAATGATGAACGATATGATATCTTTCCTCTCACCAATGCAATTATTGGTTCTCACCAGTCGAGGTGCAATTGAAATGCACCGAAACGGAGTTGTATGTTTGTAGCGAGTAAACTGTTTTTGTCTATATGACAAAATTATAATAAATAATTATTGCTCTACTATCGGTATCGAGCCCTCTTTTGAATTAATGCTGTGAACATTGTAATTTATATATTACTTTTGTTCTCATTGCATCGGATATATATATATATATATATATATATATATATATATATATATATATATATATATATATATATATGTACATATATATATAATGTGTGTGTGTCTGTGTTTATATAGATTTACTTTTACATGCTTTGCTGATAAAACAGCGTCTGTCAAATGGATTTTGATTTAACTGAATCTACATAGAGGGACGTAATGTGATTAACTTTAGTTATTTGTGTTTCATTTTATTTAAATTATTCCAAAACCATATTATTAGGAAAGTGTAATAAACATAAGATGAAGAAGCCCGGCAGTATATTAGTCAGTGTTTCGTAGATAATATCACTTTCAATTCATATTGGTCTGAGTGAATTATCATTATTTTCTTTTGTATGAAACTGTATGTTCCAAGTAAAAATTTGATGAAGATTTTGATGACATCCCAGTGATTTGAGGGCGTTGTTTAACTTTAAGGCCCTTTTATATTAGTTTATTATCGTCTTTATATTTCGGGTTGCTTCACCGATATATTTCAGGGAACGTCGTTTATATCTTACCCGCTAGACTCCAACTGATTTAATTAATTATAATGTTTAAGATAATTCTCATATTGATGTTAGTTAAATTTCTTACAGTCCCAAAGTTTGTAGGTAATATAATATGTCTATTTTTACGCTTTTCGTTTGGCATTATATACGAAATAACTGGGGTATAGAAGCATTAGATTCATGTCTTCAGTGTATTGGTAATGGTAATATTAGACATAAAGAGAAATTCGAATCTATTGAATGAACATTCATTGCTACTTTTGGTTGGAATTTATGGAATCATCCTCTAAAAAAAAAAAAAAAAAATCAGTAACTGTTATCTCTGTTTCCACTAGTGATGGAGGTCTTCTTCCCAATCTTTTGTTGGAGTTAGTGTACAAACATATCATCATGATTATATTATTTTTTTCTCTACGGATCACATGTAATATACATTTCAGTTGTTGTTTTTGTTGAGAAGTTATGTTGTTTCTGTTATTTGTTACAATTCATTTGTTTATCCTGTAGTACCAGTCTATATGACTTCTCCTCTCTGAGACTTACATGTTGCATTTGCTAAAAGGCATTTTAACCATTCATCAGAGAATACAGTTGTATACATCTGACACTTTAGATATTTCTGAACGGAATTTCGCGTTATCCATGACATCCATATTAAAGTCTGGATCTCATGTGGCTATTTACAGACAGGGATCAATTTGTCAGCTTAATGTTTTGTTTTGTAGAAATTGGTTGAATTAGGTCTAACTACGTCTAACACAGCCTATTCTGTGTTAAACGTGTAACAGCAAAATTGTCCAAATCGTGTAAATGCAAAATTGTTCATTTGTTTGATTAAGATTGGAACTGTATATATTATGAAATGATTAAAGATATCTTACTGCAGTTTCCCGAGGTTTTTATATCACTATTGCACTGTATTTTGAGCAATATTTAATCATAGTTAACGATCGGAAGCTGATGAAGGAGTCAAATAAATTATATATATATATATATATATATATATATATATATATATATATATATATATATATATATATATGTGTGTGTGTGTGTATGTATTTCAGGATCATTTCCAACTAATTTAAGTTGATCTTTGCCCTCTCTAACCTCCTAACTTTCTGGAGTAACAAAGTGCTTCACACGTTTCAATTACGATTTCTTTTTCAAGTCTTTTTTCACTGCTTTTTGCACTGTCATATCTGAAAGTCTCACATGCTAAATGTCTTATGTATTGAGTTCTGTATTTTTCTAATTGGTTTCTTTAGCACTAAGTTTAAATATTCATTCCTCTTCCTGTTGTGACCTCCTGATCCAGTTTTCCTCTCTACTGTTTTTAAAACATTGAAGAGGGAAACCAGATTATAAAAGTTAGTACCCTTACTGAAGACCTGAATGATATATTTCCTCTCACCATTGCTCAGTTGGGAAGACAGTAGGCTGAGACAAAACAATTTTAACCCACTCTTGTTTTAGCTGAATAACTCAAATAGTTATTCTGTGATTCTTACGATAAATGGTGACATGATGACTAAACGTCTTATCTGCAAACCGGAAAAAAGAAACCCTATTAGTTTAACGGATTTTAGGTATTGAACATTTTGCGGAGTCGACAATTTTGTTGTCTCATCCGCTCTTCTAAGTGATATGTGTTACGTATGTTTCATCCGCTATACTATCTGGCATGTGTTACGTTTCATACGCTATACTACGTGACATGTGTTACGTGACATGATTTGCTATACTACGCGACATGTGGTATAAATGTTCCCTACAGCAATGTATATGAAGTGTTTTTTTTTCTTTTTCTAAATCTACATTATGAATTTTCACCAGGTAGACATTGGAAGAGAAAGTTTGTAAAAGCAAACAATAAAGAAAACCGAAAGACATAAATTATACCACCATTATACTAATACAATACCCATATCCTCATCATCTGTTCTTTGAATGTGTTTGATCGAAGAGACATTGTAAAGTTGAGCACCTTACCTGTTCGTTTCACATATCTGGGTTGAAAGTTAGAGAAGTATTTATATAGACTGTCGTGGACAAGTAGACCGTACGGGAACTAATCCTCTCCAGGTTAAAACAATATGTTCACTTAGAAGACGAGGGCGTTGATTCCATTGGTGCCTTCCCCTCTCTAGCTGCTGGGTTTAGTCTAGGAAACCCACCCTGCAGCGTTAACTTGTTATCACCGCACTAACTGTATACATATGGAGCTAGATGCTCATTGACTCGACAATCGACGTTTATATGCTCTTTGACAGATGTTGCTTTTAATTTAGCATTGTCTGGCTGCCTTTTCACGAGAAAACCCCTTATTGGGGAATCAATGTAGTCGGTGATACACTGAATATGCGAGACATGTTACCAGTAACATACGTAATGTGGCCGGACATAAAATATCCGATTTACATGAATAAATTATATATTTTTATTTTATATATTGACAAGTATTTCTTGACTTTATATAACCCGAATCCGCTTTTAATTGAATTTGTTTGTTTGTCTGCAATTTCATTTAATTATTATTGCTGCGGATTTTTTTATTGCTTTCTAAAGATTTAACTTAATAAATAATATTTTATATTTGTTTACTTTAATGGTAGACCAAAATGTTTATTTGGGTTACTATTTTAATTCTGAAAAGATTTCGCAACATGTATAATATTAATCCTAATCTGTATGAAGGTCGATGTCTTCTCAAACAAGCGTATCATGTAAATCCGATATTTAAATTAATCAGAAATATATTTATCAATAATATAAAAATTACTATCTATCTATATTTCTGAGATGAGGTATTATGTACGCTATCTACATTATTCGGACTATTGTCCTCATCTTTGTTGCCATATTTATTACAACGTTTCGGCCGTTGTACGCTGCAGCCTTCTTCAGGTTGTTGAAATGTCGAATTAAACCCTTTATTTCGCTCACTGTGATAGACTGTTCTAGTTCCACGTGCCATGTCTAATTGATGTCAGTTATCAGTTATCTCCTGTTAATTCCTCTCTCCATGTTCTCCACTGCCTTAACCGGGTATTGAACTCACACTTTTTGGGTCCTGTCACTGGATCTAGCCAACGCCTTTATCCACTGTGCCATGTGTCCTCAAGGTTAAGGCAGTGGATAACTTTCAGAGGGAAAATTAACAGGAGGTAACTGATAAGTGATATCAATTCAACATGGACGTGGAAGTAGAACAGTCTACCCCAGTGAGCGAAATAAAGGGTTCGGTTCGACATTCCAACAACCTGAAGAAGGCTAGAGCGTACAACGGCCGAAACGTCGTAATAAATATGGCGACAAAGATGAGGACAATAGGCCGAATAAGGTAAATAATGTAAAAAATTACTATTTTTTATCGAGGAATCGTATTCAATATCAATGATCGTGTATTTACGCAATGTTGATTGTTATCCCCCCCACTATACCCACGCACACAATCATGCGTCTATATAAATATTTATTTTTGCGTGCATGCATATAAATGAATACATATTCATGCAATATATCATATTTCGTAAATAGGCGTCGATTTCTTGTTTTTTGTTGTTTTTTTTTGTTTTTTGGAATAATTCTTTTTTAACTGATACTTATGTACACCCGTAATGAGGACTCGAACCCGTACACACACAAACGCACAGACAGTTATTGCTAGGACCTTATTCTCTTAAATTATATGAAGATTTATTCACAGCAGAATATTTCTTTAGCTTAAAAAGGTTTTTCATTGAATGTCCAATGGAAACATACAAAAAAAAAAAAAAAAAAAAAAATCAAGAATATGCGCACCCACCTCGACACAGACACATGAGGATGCATATGAACTTGGACACACACTAGAACATTCATTTGTATCGCTTCATTTTATAAATCAGTGTTTCTGTTATGACTTGCTTATCTTTTAAAATATTCCTGCCGGATTTTTAACCTTTTCGACGTATTTCCTTTGAATTCTTCGTTCCAGTGTCATTTGTTGTTTCTTTTGCTGGATAATCTTTATTTTTATATTCTATTTGAAATAACGATGAGGCTGAATGACATGAACTCGTCTCTCAGAAAGATAACCTTTATCTTGAACAGGAAGTGAGAAATAAGGTCTGAAAGACGTCGGAAATTCTATGTCAGTGAATGAACTTAAAAAGAGGATGACGGGATTGCCGTTGGATTGTTAAACACATAGAAAAATAAACGATGGAAAAATGAAAAAGAAAAAGAAAAACATGTAAGAGCGAGAATGGGTAAATATTTAAATGTGAAAATAAGAAACATTGAAATCAATTTTGCCTGCGACAGACATAGACAATGTAGAAATAAATCGATAATTCTAATGTTTAATCGAATGCAAAGCATTTATGAACAGAAATAAATAGCGACGGAAAGCAGTAAGAATAGCTTAAAAGATGAAAAGACATAAATAAATGCGAGAAAGAGACAAGGAAAGCAGTAACAACGAAGACAACTATCGGACGAACGAATATAAAAGAAAAAAAAAATGAATTAAAAATGACAGAACCGGAAGAGGAATAAATGTGTATAAAATATCATAAAAATAATGATAGAGATATAAAAAAAATATAGATATAAAGATAATATCAAGACGTCACAAAATAAGTAAGAAAATATTTTTCTTTGAAAAGAAATCTCAGAAACTACAGATAAATAAAAAATAAAATCGAACATAGACTTTTAGAATTCAACTGTGAGGAAAACTCTCTATCCTTGTTTTGAAAACAGTCTATGAGAATTCAAAAGCTGCTAGTTTGAGACTATCAAATCCAAACTGTAAAACGACTACCGAATCAAAGAAACAGCAGCGAGCGTGGAAGATTTGTGGCCATATACATCACAGGTGGTTGAATTTGGCAGACCACCAATCCATCAGAGAATATTAAAATCGACATCTTTACTTCTTATCCAACAAAATCATACTTTTTATTAATATATGTGGAATAGATTAAATGAAACCTAATTAACTGAAATGCATTATACTCCTGTATAAATGTTATTACGAATGACATTAGATAATTCTATTTAAAATCGACAGAAATACACCAGGAAATCTATATTAGAACATCCAGAATCTATCTTACATATATACAAAACTAACATTCGCCAATACTTATAAGATTTCAGACATATATGGTCTGGCTCCACTGCTATATATCTAGAGATCAGGGATTAAAAAAAAAAGAATCTGGAATGTTACTGGTCGTGAGCTGGCATCTCGTCTTCAAACATTTTTCATACAGCCGAAACGCTTCCCTCTGCCTTTTCTACAAATAATTTCGTAGTAAATGTTTTTACGAGCTATCGTCTATGATACCTAGAGTCTATGACTTTAAGCGTAGTACTAGATTGGCGGAAGATGTCATCATTTCATTGTCGAAACGGGTTGATGCAACCGTAAGTTCTCAGGTAACAGGGTTTTTTTTTGTCTCGTATTTCTCGTTTTTGAAATTTTCTTCAGGATTCCTGCTTTTCAGTGAAGTTTGATCTTAAAAAAAATAAAAAAAATAAAAAAAAAAAATAAATGCAATGTCATTCTTTATCTTCTGTTTTCTTAAATTCTGTTATTTTAGTGTTCCCGCTCCCTAATATTTTTCTTATATTCTTTCGCACTCACTAACCTTCTGCGTGTCAAGAATTAACAAAATATGAAGCAATTATTATTTTTTGTCAAACTCAGAAATGTTTGCAATTTGCGCTTTTAATTAAAATTACTATTTATTTTGTACGAATGTATTTTAATTTAAAACAAATTTATTTATATGTTATATTATTAATTTTATTGTAGTCTACACTTATATAAAAACACAAGAAGAATGCTATTTCTATCTCCAAGAATTATGTGAGCACATGAGAGTGATTGAAAAACATTTCAGAACGGACGAAAAGCAAACAGGTAGGGATAGAGTTAAACACGTTATTGCTGAATAATAATCAATCACGTTTCTATCAGTTCTACGTTTCTCGAAAAAAATATTTCTGAAATTTTAACCCCAAATATTTTTAATAGAAAAAGAGAAAATGAAATTATTCATAATTTATGTATATACCGATGTAGTCAAACGATAAAAAGAGACATAAGTTCGCGCTTATATGTAGTAGTATTATCTATCTATCTATCTATCTATCTATCTATCTATCTATCTATCTATCTATCTATCTATCTATCTTATTGCGTTCATTATCTATTCCCCCTCTCTTATTCCATCTCTCTCTCTCTCTCTAAATCCACATTACAGCCAAAAATGTTTGCAGCACCTCTCTTCTCTTCTTTTTAATATACATACTTTTCTCTCCTTGGAACCACTACAACCTCTTTCTTATATATATATATATATATATATATATATATATTAACGGCAAAAATTAACGCCTATTTTCTATTTATTAACAATTATTGAAAGAAAAGCTACCACAGTTTAAGAAAATTCATAAGTTTTATTAACAGAAAACATGATTTGTGGTGATTATCGAAGTATTCAATGTTCAAAATGCTCAACTTCACGGGGCTTGTTTTAATTCAAGAATTGCTGACAGTTTGACCTTCCAAATAAGATCTTTAGGTCCAAGCAATAAGAAAAGTTTGGTGCTGCTATGCCTGATCATATATGATATATATACCCAAGTATATAATTGGTGTATACCGAACGAATTCCAATAACCAACAATTACTATTCTTAAAGGAGTGCTCAATACAAAGTAGAGCAGATATAATTATTTATGTTAAAAAAATTTATAGCATAAATATGTTATAAAATCACTACAAAAATAGCCATTTTGTTTCAACACCCCCGGTGTCTTATCAAGTGAAGATGTTGAATGTAAAATAAATGGTTTTAAAAGTTTCAAATTAATTAACGATCCTTCGCAAGGGGAAAACGTTGTTACAAAAGCTAGAATGACCAATCAAAATACAAGTATGAGAAAATTACAAAAGCTTGACAACAAAGTCATGTCATAATAGCTATTCAGATCTTTAAAATACGGGTAATATTAAAAAAGAATTTATTCTAACGAATAATTATTAATTGTATGATAAAATTTGACATTAAAATGAAAACTGCCAATTTTAAAATCCAAATTTAATGGCTATTAAGTTTAAAACTATAAAATTTTGAGGAGAAAAGAAGAAATACGTATGTTATTCAATTTATTTCTTCATTTAAATTACGTTAGAATAGACGCTAATATGCCATCCGGCCCTCTGACTATATATGTATACATTTTAATCCCAAGTGTATGAATGGGGTCCTAAACTCACGCGTAAAACAACACAAACACAATCAGATTATAATACATAAGCACATATCAAATGGTAAACTTGCGACCACCATTATGTGAAACACACTCACACATTAGGAATGTTCATTTTCTGAACCATAGCGTTATCTCTTCTTTGAACGGTTAATTCAGCTTTTATGCAATAAGGGAGACATTGGGTACGTCTCATCCCATCTCATGTCGATTTCGTCTTCCCTACTTCTTTAAGATATATTCTCTTATATTCTTTTTTTAATTTTTCCTTATGTTTTTTTAATTCCTTTTGCAAACTTTATATTGCGTCGCATTATCAGTCTTATAAATACTCGAGTGGGTTGTTTTACTTACAGAAATGTAGAAGGAGATGATATATAAAGCTTTGGATGTCGCTCAGTCAATCGGATAAGTCTGGTAGATAAGTTGCAGGCAAGCTGGAAAAAAAAAAAAGGAAAATATGTCTTGGCAGCATCGATGGAGAAAAATGACGATGACATCCACAAAGAAAGAATAAGCAGGGGTTTGTAAATGCTTATATTACTAAGGGCTTTAATAAACGGAAAGAATAATTTGAAATTGATTAAAAAGAATACGAAAGAGAAGGAGCAAAATGTATGAAGGGAAAGGTACTGCAAAAAATAATTAGAAAGGATGCAAACAGAAATATAAAGAAAAGCAGTAACATCGAAAGGAATGGAAAAAATTTAAATGGCTGAAACCAGACGAAGAGATATAAAGAACCGTGTTTGAAAGAAGCTCATTTTCGGTGCTAAAGAAAATGTAATCGTAAAGTGCTGAAAGAAAAGCTGCAAAGAAAATGAAAGAAAAAAAGAAATAAAGACAGAAAGAAAATTAATTAGACAAAAAAAAATCCCATCAAAGTCAGAGAATGATGTGGGGGTTAATTGAAAGAGAAAAAAAAATGAAAGGAAATAGAAAGATATTAAATTAAATGAAGAGGTTACTCAAGGGAACAGGCAACAAAATAAACCAACAAACAATAGAAATCAAAGGAAAACAATTAAAACAAAAGAAAGTAAGGGAGTTAAATGTGAATGGTCTTTCAGCAAAAGCACTGGTCACAATGCTTAAGTTATTAGGTTGTCCCAAAAGTTCGTAAACACTTGCGAAAAATTGAATTTTTATGCAACACCATCCATCACAATCGAGACAAGCGATGAGTTCAGAAAGGGTAAGAGACACCGTCGGTTCCAAAACAAGATCGATTCGGCAAGAAAGTCATGTTGTGCGTCTGGTGGAACTTTGAAGGAATCGTGCATTTTGAGTTGGTTCCGAATGGTCGTGCCATCAGTGCCGAACTTTACTGTCAGCAACTGGAGAGGGTCTACGAAAAGTTGAAGCAAAAGTACCCGGCTCTGATCAACCGAAAGCGCGCATTGATGCAGCAGGACAATGCCAAGCCTCACACCGCCAGGAAGACCAAAGACAAGTTTGAAGAGCTGGACAAGGTTGAGGTTCTGCCACATCCAGCCTACAGTCCTGACTGTGCTCCATTAGATTACGGCCTTTTCCGCTCAATGTAACACTTCCTGGAGGGCCGCAGATTCGACTCGTTTGTCGAGGAAGCGTGTCAAGAATTCTTTGATTCGAAGCCGATTGAATGGTACTTTCACCAGATCGGAAAGCTTGCAGATCGATGGCAGAAAGTTTTGGAAAATTATGGTCTTTATTTTGAAGAATAATTTTTGTTGTTTTTGTTATTACTTGGCGAGTAAAATTTCAATTTTTTGGATGTGTTTACGAACTTTTGGGACAACCTGTCGAAAGGTTTGCATGTTTTAAGCTGGTCAATAATAATCTACTAAAGTCATGGAAAAGATAACTTTTATGAATAGTATGTAAATATAAATTGGTCCAGAATGGAATTCATTCTTACTGAAATATTCTCTTTCAGAAATGAGATCTTTAGATTCCGTAAATTAGTATAAAGTCTATGTGTTTCCCGAGACGGTTTTCTAATATTCTACACACAATTGCAGGTCAAGGATCAGAATACATCATGCACGTTTATAAATCTACCATTCACCGCTACATTGAAAACTGCTGGACTATCTGGTCTAGTGTTCCTATTATATATCTCGAGATTCTTGATAAGAGTCAAAGAAGAGTCAGCAATATAATCAGTCCTGATCTGGCATCTCGACAACAGCCTCTTTCTCACCGAAGTAACGTGGTTTCCCTATCTTTTTTTAATTTAGAGTCGTTTCCGTAGTGCTTCGATGGTATGGATTTAATCGTGACACTAGATCGGTAACTAGGTCTCATAGTTTTACTGTTGAAATAACTACATGCAACCGTCTATTATATTCTAGCAGTTCCTTTCTCGCACATCTCACCGGATATCTTGCTTTACAGCCACCAACCATCATCAAATATTTAAATGCACAATCAATCGCGATCTTAAGTATTCCTAATGCCTGTTCTTTTAGTGTCCTTTCCTCACTTGTTATCGCTAAATTCTTCTTTCTTTCCCTGTAAACCTGGCATTTTAGCGGCAATATCGTTTTGCTTGAAGCAAATTGATGAAATGAAAAACACTATTTACATTATTCGGACTATTGTCCTCATCTTTGTTGCCATATTTATCACAACGGATATTAGTCCGAATGTAAATAACTCCTCATCTCAGAAATTACCTTAATTTTGTATAATATATATGAGATATTTCTATCTGTCTATATTTCTCAGATGAGGTATTATGTACATTATTTACATTATTCGGACTATTGTCCTCATCTTTGTCGCCATATTTATAACAACGTTTCGGCCGTTGTACGCTCCGGCCTTCTTCATTGATTTGGAGTATCGAAGTGTATCCTTTATTTGTCCTTAAGGACATATGTGGATAAAGGCGCTGGTTAGATCCAGTGACAGGAACCAAAGAGCTGTGAGTTCAATACCTGGTTAGGGTAGTAGAGAATTTGGAGAGGTGAATTAACTGGAGATAACTGATAACTGACATCCATTAAACATGACACGTCAAACTAGAACAGTCTACCCCAGTGAGCGAAATAAAGGGTTCATTCCAACCACGTGATGAAGGACGGAGCGGACAACAGTCGAATCGTTGTGATATGGCAACAAATATGACGACAATAATCCTAATAATGTAAATAGTGTATATAATACCTTATCTCAGAGATATAGACAGATACTGAAGGGCTGGAAAGTTGTAATAAATATGGCGAAAAAGATGAGGAGAATAGTACGAAGAATGTAAATAGTGTACATAATACCTCATTTCAGAAATATACACAGATACTGAAATGAAAAATAATCTACCAGAACAATACGTAATATCTGAATTTCTCAAATGTGGCCTGAGAATTACGCGGATTTATTATTAACTAGCAGTAGAGTCCGGCGTTGCCCGGCGATGTAACAGTAAGAGATAGATCAAGTATCGACTATCATAAAGACTGAAAAATAAAATTGACAAAGATTATTGTTTAAGGTTGACGGACATGCATGTCTTATTTTTTTTTTTTTTTTTTTTTTTTACGAATTGGTCAAACCCAAACTCAAACAAAAACATTATTTTCAATCGTTATGAGTGTATCGATTGAATAGAATTTTATTATAAACAATTGTCTTGTAAATGGAATTTTTAAAGCAATCTGAATGTAAAAATAAAGAAAAAAGTGTGCAAGACAATAAGAAACACTACCTGTCCAAAAAAAGTGAAGTTTTGTTGAAATCGGTTGAAAAACGTAGGAAATCCGATCCCATATATAAACGAACACACACACACAAACACAAACACACAAACAACCTGGGTTTTATAATAAGTATAACTCGATAGAAGTTATCCCCCTTTCATTCTGGCGACAGAATCGTGTTTTATCTTGTTTCAAATTGACTTCGTGCAAAAACAATTGTGTTTTTACAATTTTTGGCGCTGTCGGAACCACCACAAAGTAATTTTACGTAGACCTGTGAAACTTTGTTGAAATCGGTTGAAAAATGTAAGAAATCCGATCCAATATATAAACGTACAGACACACACACACAATCACAATCTGTGTTTTATAATAAGTAAGATCTTGCAACCTTATAATAGGTCTCTGATGATAAATCCGTTGTTATGACAGATCTACACCTATAAATTCATGGAATTATAGAATGTAAATGAAAACCGTAAACATAAAATAAACACACAGAAGAAGACCGAAGAAACTCCTAGACAAACTATTAAGTGCAATGTATGATTGTCAGCAATAGGGGCAGCCCACGAGTTACGAACTGAATATGTCCGAATCAAGAAAATGTATAATGATAATTATGTGAAAATCTGCAAGTGGAGACGAAAAGTATGATATCGAAATAAAAAAAAGTGCATTGAAATAGGAAAACAAACGCCGCAAAAGACGATACGCCACAGATTAAGTTCATATATTTATCATATCATGTCCATTTAGCAAGTTCGCCTACCCTCGCTGATCTTTTGAAGATTAGAACTTTGTCCCATGTTCCCTGTTTAGGATTTGGTTTTCGCTTCCTTTTTTTCATTTTCTTTCACTCCCAGTAATCTCTTGTGCCTTTCTGACACGATCGCTTTGCTTGGGGTGAACTGATTAAAATAAAAGCTTAAAATGGTCTTATTATATGTGAATCACCATTCATTATGTTAAAGATAGTGAAAAGGTTTCCCGTTGACATACTTCATCTTCTTTTTCAATGCGCCGTGTCTCGATTGTGGCTCTCCGCAATTTCCTGTGCTTTTTAACTCTTACTAAATTTTGTCTCTCTCAAACTTTGTTCTGCCATCCATTTACATAAGCACGTTATGTGGTTTATACGATGTATTCCTCTGTCAATCTTGCACACGATATGACTTATGAGTGGCAAACTCACCAAGATCTCTTTCCTCATTATGTTCGCTAGAAATTACTACTGTCTCTTCTGAAGTTAAGCATAAATGTCCTTTTCGTTTCCATTTTCGCTAAAACTTTGTCGTTGCTCACATGTTTGGTCCATGTTATTCTCAGTATTTTACAGTAGAACATAATTTCTGTTGCTTCAAGTCACTTGTTTATCTTTGATAATATTGCCCAACATTATAGAAGGATTGATAGTACAGAAGAGATCAGTACGCATTTCTTCGTTTTTCACGAAATTTTCCTGTTTCTCAATGCTTTCCTTAGCGTTTGGAAGGCATCATTCTTTATCCCAAAAAACATTCGGGTTTTGGCGTCACACTTTCTGCCTTCTGTTAAAACATTTCTCAGACATTTAAATTACTTTTTCATTTCCAACGTGTAATTTGCATGTTCGGCAATCACGGTTTCGAATTCAAGGTTTTCCATTTCTATAGGATACCTGCAATCAGTTAATAGTTCCTTATTCTGGCTTTGTTTGAGGCTCTGTTTAACAGTCCACACAGTTTTTGTAAGAGAGAGAGAGAGGGGAGGGAGAGTGGAGAGAGAAGGGGGAGGGAGAGTGGAGAGACAGAAGGAGAGAAAATTAGACAGTAACGTTGTAAAATATGTTCCCAGAAATTTTCCTTCAAATTAAATGGCAAAAAAACACTTTCACTTACAATTTTACCGGTCATTGACAAGATTACAATTTTTTAAATATCCACCCCACCAGCAAAGATTAACTCTCCCGATCCTTTCATACTTCACAAAATCCGATCAAATGGCCAAGTATGTCATTCTTTTGGAGAGTGCTTATTAGTTGGTTAGGTTGATTTTAAAACATGTCAACCATTGTAAGGCTAACTAATATTGACTTTTATACGCACACAGTGAGCATCGAACATACAACTTAATCGTTAGCATTACTTCCATACCAGGATACAGATTCTCGCAACTCCTCGTAGTTCGGATTCATTGTCTAATACACAATTTTTCTTTTCATCCATTGACATAAACAGTCGTTTGTGGTATTTTTTCCATCCATCCATATTTATAGAAGTGAGCTTACCGGGAAAAATGTCCGAGGAGTTCCCCACAAATGCGTTTAGCGCACTCAGTGCTGATTTTTATGTCTTTTAATTTTCGTCTGTATTGTCTAACGCAAAAACCAATGATTAATTCTTACTTTTCCAAACATTTAAATTTTTTTTATTATTTATTTCTGAATAATTTACTGTAATATCCGATCGATATTTCAGCCATACGTAATTATGTTGTCAGGTTAGACGTAACATCAACGACATCCAATATAAGCGTTCAGAAAACGGGACCATGACAAAAATATAATTTTTTTGCGATCTACATGATTCCAGTATTTTTTTTATTTTTTTACGTAATGCAATTCAGCTTCTGTGGCTTACGACCACATTTCGTTGAAACACCTTTTCCTGTAATGTCACCAATGTTAGACAAAGTCCAGCATGGTTAGTACACCGGTGGGTGACGACTTGGTAATACCAAGTGTTGTAAGCTTGGATATGAGGGTGGCGTAATGGTTAATGACTTTGAATTTTAAATCGGAAAGCCGAGTTTCTATTTCGGTTTTGGTTGGTTTCTTCTATTTACTTACGTTCAAATAGCTTTGGGAACAGGGAAACAAAGTATTCTTTCCCATGAGGCAGTAGTTAGCGGGAAAACTCTGTCCAAATCCAACTTACGTCTCACCGAGGGAATACGGTGAGAATATGGGCGGTTTGCCATTATGTCAGTATCATGGCGAGTCTATGCCGTAAAAGTTTAAATTGTCTCGACCAGTGAATTTAGTTCGTCAGAGCACTTTCCGTGGAATAAGTAATAATGCAGCGAGAGGCTTGCCACATCCCCTGTGGGGGAGAGGTTGGAGGGTACAGAAGAATTCGACACAGACAAGGGCTCGGAGACGCTTTTGGACTTTGGCAAGCCTCGAGAGTGAGGTCTGGACAGCTAAATGTTGTCACGATGGCTAAGCGATTTATCTAAAAACCCGGAAAAGAGATCTCAATTAGATTTGTTTTTTTTGTTTTTTTTTTAGATATTAAACATTTTGTGGGGCGGATAATTATGCTGTTACACGATTTGGAAAATTTTGCTGTTACCTCCAATATTATAGAAAATGAGGAGGAAGGGATGCACCCATTTGATCTGATGAGGATTTATTTGCAGGTCAATACAAGTCTTATCCAGGGATTTTAAACAAATGTTAAAACAAGCTACCTGTGTTCGAAAGTTGCAAACATATGAAGGGACCTATTTACAAAGACTGATCAGAATTATTCTTTCCTTGATATTATATACTATACTATATATATATATATATATATATATATATATATATATATATATATATATATATATTATGTACTAGAAAAATGGACAAATGGCTACGCAATTCGATAAACAAGAAATATTGACAAATGTATTGAGACCCTTTCAATTATCAGTACTCTCATAATAAAACGCATTTCTATTGGTACATAGGACGGACGAAATATTAGTGTTTCTCCTGCTTGCCAAACTTAGGAAGAAAATCCCATTATTAGACTGTTACAGTCATCGAATATCAATGAGCGAAGAGAAAACTAAAGAATATTTTAATAATAAAACTGGCTTCATACCAATATTCACAATTCGTCTCTTGCCAGGAAGAGGCGTAGGTCAGAATAACAATACATTATGCGGCGAAATTCCTTTATAAAATTACATTTATGTACACAAACATATTAATCGCCAAAGCTTTCTATACGAAAGAACATTTGTAAGACAAACGTAATGTTGTTAAGATTTCAATTAACCATTTTGAACTTTCGCTAATATTTTGGGCAATGAAGAGTCATTGTTTTATATCGATTAAAAACAGTATTTTTAATATATTAAAATAAATATGTTTTAAAATTTTGCTAAGGGAAAAATAACAGTTGCGCTAAATGTTTCACGAGATTGAAGGAACATATCTAGAAAAAAAACTTTCTATATTACATCAATATTTTTTTATACTAATGTTCACCCAAGGCCCAACAGCCAATATATAGTGTTGTATGAGCGTAAAAAACGCTATATTGAAAAGAAGAAAAACTGTTAAACCTAGACTTGAAGAGGTCAAGATTGTAGGGATTGGGAACACATCCTACCGGCAGTCTGTAACAAAAAGAAACAAATATTGGGAAGAAACTTGCTACTTACTCTAAGAATACAAAGGGGATGAGGATGATTCATCCTTGTGTGTGTGTGGCATGGAAGGTCCCAGTGGTAATGCTGATGGACGCTAGGACAAAGGAATATAACTCCTCAGAACAAATGCTATGAAAGTTGTGATAGAGCAGAGAGAAGCTCGCACGATTTCATCTGTGGTAAAGGATTTGTAGACTGGAAGATAATTCATTACCCAGAAGGCCGCGTAGACATTTTTCAAATATTTCATTTATAATCAAGACAGGGAAGTGCTCCACGTAATGCAGCAATTTAGTTTAATTTGAATCTGACAAAGACAGAGTGTAGCATGGTGAGAGAGATACGTACTGGAGCCATACAATAGACCGACAATACCATATTCTCGTGAAAACTGAACTCTGAGAAGAAGTAATATTCAAAAATCTCAGTCTTTTGAAATAACTATCTAGGAATCATCGTTGGGAAAATATTGAACATAAATAAGATAATTGAAAACTGACATAACATTCCTGATGAGAAGAAAGCTAAACCTATTTAGCCGTATAATATGAAATGATGAACGAAGCTTTGTTCATATCCTTTAAGGATAATTTTTGTGTGTATATTTTTACTGAAGAATAGAAAGTTTATAATGTCGCAATATTCTATTATTTATTTATGCTTGTCATATTAATTTCTGACTTTTGAACTATTTCTTTGATCACCAAAGTTAAGGATCGTCATACTTGGTCACTACCTAGATGGGTGACTGCTTGAGAATACGAAGTTCTGTAAGTTTGGATGAACTTGTGGTATAATGGATAACTGCTCGGAACTGGAAGCCGGAGAGCCGTGTTCCAATTCCAGTCAGGTTCGTTATATTAACTTACAGGAAAATAGCCTTGGGAAAGGCACGAATCCATCTTCTCTCTCTCTCTCTCTCTCTAGCTATGGCTTAATTAGCAAGACTTGTGTCTGTAAATCCTTATTATGTCCAAACAATTCTTACAATCTAAAATTTAAAAAAAAATCTGCCTTTAAATAATTTGCAAGAGGTTGGTAAACCATAAAACACAAGTCAATCAAACAATCAATTAAAGATACGCAAGAAGAGTGAAACTACTAGCTGCCAAGATTTTCTTTTTTCTTTTCTTTTCTTTTTTTACATTACATTTTTTTAATGAGTAACCTGCTCCTATGACCGGAATTTGAGTCAATTTGAATTACAAAGTCTAATAAAATTTCGCTTCTTTTTTCATTTTGGCTGATAGATTCTGGTTTGTGATCTTAAAGCAATCTTTTGTTAATACACCATGGAATAAATATTTTATCCAATCATGTTTAGCTGTGTACTTGAGGCAATTTGCAACAGTCGCCTTATATATGGCTTGTAACTTCATCTTTAACTTCAGCTGTTCGATATTAAGTATTCTGCCGCTTGTTGTATATCTTTGGTTTATATAGGCTATTCTTATAGAATTGTTTGTTATTTTTTAACCAGCTCTTAATAGGAATTTTGTTTTCTCACTTCCAATTTCCGTTCCGTAACCATGTAAATATTATCTAATCTATAATTGCTTTTTTCTTACTCTTGTAATGCCGGTGTATATGTCACTCTCTCCTATGCGTTCTCCTTTTCGTATCTTCTCTTCCCGTATTTGTCCTATGTCTCTTCTATTAATTTTTTTTTTTTAATTAATTTGGTTTTCGCAGTCATCTGCTGGTTTGATAGCGCAATTGACCTTCATTTCTTTATTAACGTCTTCAATGGTTAAGGTGAGAAGTTGTATGCAGGAGTTTGTTTTTTAGTTTTGGCCCAAATATTCCAGTTTGTCTTTTCTTCAGATGTATAAGCAATCTTTTACTTTTAAGAAATTGCGTATAATATTACATATTATATTCCTTTATTATCAGAATACTACTTTTATTTCGGCATAGTATTAGGTTGGTGCAAAAATAATGACGTAATAATGTCGTTTTTTGAATTATTTTTTTAATGTCAAAAAACGACATAATTACGTCATTATTTATATGATGTTGATTGTTGGTAAAACATTTATTTTTAGTTCACCTCCCCTGATTAAAGAAAATGCATCCAATGCATTTCGATATATCTTAACCATTCCAAGCAGGAATTGTTTTGCTATAGTGCTATTTACAAATCCCAGTTCAATATCTACAAGGTTTTTCCCATGTTTTACGTACAAGCATAACAATTCTTCAGATACTGTAATTGCTTTCTTTGTTAGACCTTTTTAAAACTTCCAACTCTTCATACATTAAATCATTGTAGTTGTCGAATTAAAATTTAATTTCTAATATTGTAGTTTATTAATGTTGTCACCATAATGGAATCATAGACATCTTTAACTAATATTATATTCTCTGCATTTATATCTTCTTCTCGGACGTAACTCGTCAAAATATTTCCTATTGATTTAATCAAAATACTTATCAATTTTATGGTTTTGCTTCAGATCAAATTATTAAAAAAATGACGAGTAACACTCCTTAGTTCCACCAGCTCAGAACTTCATAGCTTGTACTATCCAAGCTACGTAAATAGACTTCTTTTCCAGAACAGTATAGGTAAGGAAGAGACACCCGAAGTAAGTGGAGGAACTATGCTGTGTACTCTAGCAGCGTGAGAATCTCCTGCCGTGTCGAACTCTATGCCTTCGGACAGAGAGCAATCCGGACGCGGCTATGCCGAAGAGCAGATTCTCGTCCGGGAAGGTAGACAGGTACCCGATCCCGCGTATGCGGGGTCTAGGGGCAATTTTTGCCCAAGCCCACGGACACGGAATTTCCCATATTAAATTTGGCCTTGTGTCGCATCCTAACTCATGGGTCGCAGGTAATATGCGGTCTAGGTAGTCCACTACTAGCATTGATTTACCTACTTTACGTCGCTGGCGAGTATTGTATTTTGTTGATGTTATAAAGATTACCATTTCA
Organism: Acanthosepion lycidas; assembly: GCA_963932145.1. Lineage (NCBI taxonomy): Eukaryota > Metazoa > Mollusca > Cephalopoda > Sepiida > Sepiidae > Acanthosepion > Acanthosepion lycidas. Next base: position 104,002,715 of record OZ010583.1, read on the forward strand.
TTTCCAAACTCCGTTTTGGTTAATGCACCTCATCCAGTAACACTTTCAAGGTTACAACAGTGTTACTATGTACTACTTCCTCCCTGTACGGCTTTACAAAAAGCTCGTTCAGTAAATCTCTATCTGGAATAACTCTTGACCCAGTATTGGCTGAAGAGTAGTATAAAATTGATGTACGATGATTAATCGATTATTCAATATAATCTCAGTTTTTTTTTTTTTAATAATATTTGAATAATTTCCACTGAATAACACCTTATCGTGTATCTTATCATAATATTAGGTGAATTTTTTATTTTGTATACTGCTATCTATCAATAGGCAACATCATGGCGTTTTTCCAAAAATAGGATATTGAAAAATATTATAATATTAATAATCACCTTCGGTTAGTAATTCCAAAAACAAAATACGAAATATTTTTCGCTGTAAATATTGTGTTGTATAAATATTTTCAGTTTACAGATTTATTACGAAACAGCTTATATTTTAAGCAATAATTTAATATTGTAAACTGCATTCTTTCGAGGTTATAAATTATGTTTTTTACTGTATTTCAATAATAAATATTTCTAGGCATTCCTTAAATAGACTCTGTGGCTGATTACGTAGAGATTCATTCCCAAATGGTGCTAGCCTCTTTGTTTTTATAGTCACGAAGTTTTGGCCAGTGTAACCTGAAACCCTTTTCTTAGGCCTTTTATATGTGTTAGTCTTTTGAGAATTTCGCATTGGATATTTTATACCATCCAATAGTAGATTGTTTTTATTCCTCCAGAGTAATGCCATTCGAGCGTATCTCGTATCACTTAATTCTTCCTAGAATTAAACATCGTACAGAATTCTTTGACGAGGGAAAAATGGACGTTAGGTTTATCTGACATATTTGTTCTGTAGAACATTGGCCTTGTGGATATTTTGGGTAAAATTCTGTAGTAACTCCGTGGTCATTAGTTCTGTTTTTGTGGCTGGCATATAAAATTATATATTAATGTGAAATTTAATGAGAAATTTAATGAGAAATTAAATGGATCGAGAAATATATTAAAAGGCGGTGTTTATTCGCAGACACACTTGAGTCACGGGGCAGAGTTTACAGTATTGATAAGAAAAAAAAAATCCTCTGATCACTTCCTCATTAACACAATTCAAACATTAGAGATTAGCCTTTCAACTCCCCGTCAACAAATTATGAGAAATGTTGCCTGGTGGAGGATCGAGACTCGGGAATTCTAAGAATAAGTTTCTCTGAATCTTATAGCAGTAAGGAATGCTTAGTTTAATTTGAGAAGAGATCATTTGTAAAAATACTTTCATATTTTATGGTTATATCAATATGACTTGGACACCTCGGGGTGGTGTAATGGTGAGGAAGCTTATCTAGGTAGAACGATTACAACTGAGTAGTGAGTTCGATCCTCACTGGGTGCCCCTTAATTTCGGCCTTGTGCCACAGCTAAGCTACCATTGGAAGATCACTAATGAGCACCTCGAGGTGGTGTAATGGCTAACAAGCTTGTCTCGCTAGAACAATTAAGGTTGAGTAGTGATTTCGATCCTCACTGGGTGCCCCTTAATTTCGGCCTTGTGCCACATCTAAGCTACGCTTGGAAAATTAATATATCAATATAACTTCATCCATTGAAATAAATAAGTGTATAATGAACAATGAAATTTTACATTTATTTACGCGTGGACTATTGTCTGTATATTTGTTGTTGTTATCACGATATTTCGACCGTTATGGCCACCGGCCTTCATCATTTATATGTAGATCCGGGTAACCTACAGGGAATTTCGAACTGAACACATTATTTAATCTACGGGGGTATATATTCTCTCGCTCTACTGCCCATTTCTAAGGGAATTTATTATAGTTTTATTTAAATCTTCTCAGTTATTGTTCCCCCTGTTTACACTGAGTCAATGTACACACTACCTGCCCTAAGGGATTAAATTCACGATGGCTATATCAGCAAATCCACGAACGTACATTTGAATATGAGTGAAGGATAAAAGGTGACCTGCCTCCTGATGAGTGCTTCTGTGCTTGTCATACTTGACTGCACTCATTTTTTGCATGTGCTGCTGCTGTTGAAGTATTCGGGCTCTTATCTTTTCTTTTTTTTTATTAGCGGAAAATCTGCTGTTTTTATAGTAAATTTTTATTACAATTTATTTTTTTAAGCGTTTCACCCCAAGCAATGCGGGAAGCCACTAGCATGCAAGGGGTTACAGAGAGTTGGAGCGAGAGCAAATAGGAGTGATAGAGGAAAGGATGAAGAGAAGGATAGGGGATAGACCAAAGCATTTGGAGACGTCGATTGACAATACATTTGAATAGTTGGAGATTATAGCTATCAGGGAAACAGGAAAAGGGGAGGGAGTTCCACAGGCGAGAGGTGCGACATATGAAGCTATTAGAGTAGAAGAGACGGGTATATTTTAACAGTTTCGAAAGTGAAAGGGTGAGTGCGAGATGCCAGCCTATAGTTGAACGCTTAAATAAATGAAGTCTGAGAAGCAGCGAAAGCAGCTCATCGAAGCAGTTACCGTGAAAGTATTTGTAAAAAAGACAGAGGGAGGGGACGGCACATCTGTGAGAGAGCGACTGCAGACGAGATGCCAGATCAAGGCCAATTACATTGCATATCCGACTCTGGATTTTTCTCAAGAACCTTGAGACAAACAGAAGGGGCTCCAGACCATATATGGCAGCAATATTGCGTGCAAGAGCGAATGGTTGGTTTGTAGATTTGAAGGAGAAAAATTTCCTGGCGTGGCACAGGGAGCCAACTTTCCTTGCGGTGGACGAAGCTATTGACTCGATGTATTTTTTCCATCTCAGGTCAGTAGTCAATGTGAGACCGAGTAGTCGCAAAGAGGTGCTTTTGTTGAGCGTCAGACATTCTAATGGGGGGGGAAGAGATGGTTTTCTGTGATGTGTAATAGAGAACAGTTTTGTTTTTGAGGCATTAAAGTTAACCAGCCAATTCATGCCCCAGTCCACAAACGATTGGAGGTCCTTTTTGAGACGAACGGCCAGGTTAGTTTTGTCAGTGACACTAGATTTATTTTTGAGGCAGGAGTAGTGTCGTCCGCGTGCATGAATGTTAATTTTTAATAACTGCTATGTTGATTTTTTAAGTAAAGCTTAAATATGTCAGAAGGACGAAAGTGCTGAGCACCCAGTGAGGATCGATCTCACTACTTAGTCTTAATTAGCCAAGAGAGACAAGCTTCCTAACGATTACAGCATGTCGAAGTGCCCTTTTCTTGCAAAATACACCTTTCTGCCTTCCATCTGCATGGTTGATGCAAACCTCCAGGAGAGTGCCCCGTTGCGCTTACGCAAGCTAAAATTCTTGGCTGATATGAAGTGGAAATACTATAATGAATCGATTGTAAGGCCAGCTACTAAAAAAATGTTGGTTCACTATGTCGTGTTATACAATTTTTATCTCCTGAATTTATTTTACATATCTCTAAGCCTACCACTCTTAGAATATTGCTGCCACATATGGTCCGGTACCCCTGCTATTTATCTAAATCTCCTTGATAAAATCCAAAGAAGAATCAGCTATATAATCGGTCCTGATCTGTTGTCTCGGCTTCAATGACTTTCCTACTGCCGTAAGATTGGCTCCCTCTGTCTTTTCTATAAATAATTCCATGATAATTGTTCGGGTGAGCTCTTCGCTATGGTACCTTGACTTTTTAAAATTTAAAATTTGACAGGCGACGAGTCAATTTAGAGTTGAGGTAGTTAGATATAACCGTAATTTCTATACTAACAATTACTTTTCTCACAATTCTCACCTGTGGAACTATCTTGCGGTTCAATTAATCTTTAATCTGCAAAATTTTAAATGCAATGCCAATAGCTATCTACTCTCCTCCACATAATTTTTTTTTTGTTCTTGCCTCTTTACTAATGTTTCTGTTTTATAATTCTTCCATACCCAGTAAACCCCTTGAGGTTTTAGTGGCTTTCGAGTCTTGCTTGATATGAACCCGATTAAAAAAGTATGATCCGTTACCAATATATAGATAGTTCTTATTCAGAGATACAATTTTCAGTTCGATACTACGTGTCAGTTTCAATTTTTAGACACAAGTTTCAGAGTAAAATATTTTACAGTATCCCCAGAAAAAAACTAACATCCTTTAAAATTTGAATATGTGCGTGTTGTGGTGTCCTCCCTCTAAAGAGTCTATGTTGGACTATAATAGTCGAATAGATTATTCTATCGAACTGTGATTGTTCGCAGCTGCTGTCTAACTCTCTGCCTTTGAGCTCAGAGGAACCCGGACGAGGCTTTGCTGAAGGGCAAAGTTTATACGAGATCTCAGGGAATATTTTGGACCGAGCCTACGGGCTCGTTGAACCCATAGTATACTCGACCTTGTGCTACATACATCACTCGTGGGGGGGATGTTAAATATTAAGTCGAATAGATTGAACCGTGGGTCAACCGACACACACTCACTAGTTGTGTAATCTTCTGTTGAATTTACTGTTTAATATATGATATATCTGCAACACTTATTTTGTTATTTCTTTAAACATTTACTTGGTCACAACCGTGAGTAACTACATGTCCCTGGCAAACGAAATTAAATACGCTTCATGTTGAACGATAAAAGATATGTTTCTCAAAATTCACAAAAGATATTCAAAGTGATGTAGATTTTATAACCGATTTAACAAAGCTTCACATATGTTCAATATGCGCACCGCCAGTGACACGACACGCGCCAAGTCTGTTCCCAGCTCCTGACAAACACGTTGTAGCATGTCTTTCGTAGCATTCTCCAGTGTCTCAGTGAATCTCTGCTTCAGTTCCTCCAGTCTTATAGGAAGTGGTGGAGATATAGAATTGTCCTTTCACGCAGCCAAATAGAAAAGAATCAGAAGTAGTCAAGTCAGGTGAAGGCGGTGGTCATTTCAAAAGTACATTGTGATTATCACAGGCATGCCTGACCCATCTTCCAGGTAGATTCTCATTGAGATATTTCCGCACAATTTTTCCTAAAATCTTGGACCATTTGAATGAGAATTGGCTATGTTATTAGTCTACAAAATGTCAATTTCGGGAGGTCACTTTATATTTTCAAATAAACTACAATGACTACACTCATATTATTTCGCGTATTTTATTTATCTGGGACATAATAATATTGCTTACTTTACCAATATTCCACCACAAGGCTTTATAGCTATAGTTCGATGTTAACAAGCGGGGCACTGCGGGAGAATGGAATAAACTATATTATGATCAGATCTGAAGCCTGTAGTATATATTGGAATTCGTAAAAAAATAGCCATTATTTTTCTGCGATATTTCAGATTCGAAAGTCATTAATATTTCGCTGATTATAATGTAAATTAAAATCCTGGAGAAGTTCAAAATATGACTGAAGTATGTATTGCGAGCTGTTCAGTACGAAAATCTGCCTTACTTAGATAATAAATCTAAATGACGTGGATTATGCAGTCAGGTAAAACCGTCATCTTTCATCGTCCAGTTTTCACTATTATTCAAACCAGTTATTCCAGCAATCGGGCGTCGTACCTGTCTCTCAATTAGTGGATACTCGGAAATAATTAAGCCCAGGTTTGCGCCAACGTGAAAAAATGACGTGAGGAAGCCGGTGGAAATCAAAATGGAACCCAGACGTAACTAATGATGCTCATTGAGATTACGTCACGTCCGGAAGACACGGTCCTGTCACGAAAATGAAGATTAATGGCCGCCGTGTATAACACATTTTCACGGGCATCTAAAAAGAAGAATAAATCATAAAATATACGAACATCAATTATTCGACTCACTAGGCATGGCGGCATTCGCAAAAGGAACGGAATGCCATTGAAGTCGAAGTAAATTGACTGTGGCATGCCACTGCTTTTCGATGACAATTAACCCTTGGAAAAGATTTATAAAGACTACATAAGAAATCGAATGGATATGCGTGCCTTATGTCGTACGGATTCTTATAAAATAGTTTTTAAATATTTACTCAGCGTGGCTAAGTCTGACACAAGGCCTTAATTAAACTCTACCCAAGGATGATCGAACTTATGGCAATACTAACACTTTCAGATATTCGTCTTCTAAGAATAATTCTAGTACAATGTAAGGAAAGGAGACATTAGTATAGAGTCTCGTTGTCTCGCCGAAACTGGTGACATGCGTTCGCTCAAAGACTAGTTAAAGACATGATGGCTGAAGGATAATAAACTTGAATAAGAGAGCATTTCTCTATCTAATTTTAGTGCTGTTGAACGAAATATTTAACACCAACTCAATATAGTTCCGTCATTAAAAGTTCTGCCAAATCCTTAGCTGATGCTTCGCTGAGCTTTCCATTCATTGTAGTCTAATTTCAAATTGTAGAATATGAGCGACTTGGTTTGTTAGTATTTTCTGTATAATAATAATAATAATAATAATAATAATAATAATAATAATAATAATAATACTTTTTTCATAGAAACAACCACCTAAAAATAGCATTTAAATCAGTGCGATAATAGTACTTAGACTTTATGAATGCAAGCTCAGTACGACCAGGTCTCATCATCTGTCAGTCGAAATGGATAGATGTAATCGTAAGTTCTATTCTAATAGCTTTTTCTCTCGCACTTGGCTTGTAGAACTCGCTACCGGTTTCTTACTTTACCGCCAAATTTGATCTTCAAAAATTTAAATACAATGTCAGTCGTTATCTTCTGACTTAGGAGTTCCTTTTGCGTTATTATTCTCTCTCGTTGATAATATATTTTTCCCGTATTCTCTCACATTCAGTAACTCTTTGCGTCTTAGTGTCTTTATTGCCTTGTTCTTCGTAAATGTATAAAAAAAAGAAACTAATGACTTATCCTTTAAACTTTTGACATTTTTGTGAAAAAACGGCGAAATAAATGAATGGAAGAATTTAATAACTTTTTTTAAATGTATTTCGACAAAACATGATTTGCTATTTTCTAATCTTCAGTGGAATAACTTTTAGCCTTCACATTTTATAATATCATTATGATCAATTATATCTTTAATTACCATTAAAGTTTCTGGTCCACTTTTCAAATAAAAACATTATCGAACAATGTTAGTCGTAGGAGAGTTAGCTCTAAATATTCGTGCGAAAATATGTAATAAATTACGGTATATATACCACTATTATCAGAGGGTTTATTAAATAAATACTTAATTGCATGAATTAATTCTCATGATTAAATATTCTTTTTTTCTTATGTGCCGTATCGTTCATGACGTAGGCGATCATGTCTCTCCATTTCCCCTTATCCCTTGTGGCTCTCAATAACTTAGTGCCTCTGCCAATTCACCCTGACCTAGTTCTGCCACCCACTTACTTAAGTCCGCTAGATATGTCATGTGTTACCTTCCATTGTCTCTCTTTCCCGCTATTCAACGTGTGAGAATCAGATTCTCCAAACCCTCCTTTCTCATTACATGTTTCAGAAATTTCATCTGCCTCTTCCTTATGTTAAGTATAAGCTTCCTCATTGTTAGCATTATTTCCAAGACTTCATCGTTGCTCAAACGCTTGCTCTATTATATCCTTAGCATCCTTCTGTAGAACCGTATCTGCGTAGCCTCGAGTCTCCTCTTCATCTTTGAGGGGACCGTCCAACATTCGCTGCCGTAAAGGAGGAGAGAGGTCACGTAGCACCTCAGTACTCTTTTTTGTCACCAAAGAAATCCTACTGTCTCGCAGTACTCTGCCCAGCTTTTGAAATGCGTCCTTTTGCGATTCCAATACGTACACTGATTGGCTCTCAATTATTTGTTGTTCTATATTTAATCATCGCAACCTGATTAATTATAGAATAATATAAACAAGTGAGGGCCACCAAGTGTAATGTGTTACTGTCAAAACAAATGGAGGGTTAGGGTTCAGTGGCGTATCTACATTTTTGTGGACCTGAAGATTGAACAGATAGGTGAGTGTGGCTGAAGTTTGAACAGATATGCGGGTCCATTTGCAGACAGTAGATTCGAGGATCCAACTGCCAAAATATAGGTTATGAAGAGATTTTGGCAAGCTCAACGAGACCGGACGGGTGGAGCTTCAGGCGCTGTAAAGTCCCATGAAAATATTGAAATTTGACCAATTAGAGGGAGAAATTTGCGGCTATATGGAACGGATATTAGAGCATATTATATGTCTAACATGCGATTGGCTTATGCTTCTATCACTAAATTGCCCTGTCGGCTGGGGTTTCAGAATACGCCCACTGCAAATCTATAGAGGGAGCAAGACCACCCTCAATGAAGCATCCTGGGTAAGGCGAAAAACAGCAAGACCTCTTATCGGGAGGTTCTGAGGAACATGGAACCACCTCTTAATTGCTGGTGTTCCTAGGCCCACCATGACCTTGGGTGGTAGTACATGTTAGGGTCCCAGCTATGGGCAAATAGTTAACCCCCAAACTGGGTTCAAAACAATATGAAAATGTAAAAATAGATTTTAATAGTATCAATATATTTTTGTAAAGAATTATTACCAGCAACGTGTTTTTGAAGAAAAATTATTAGCATATACATATTTGAAGAAATAAAACATATTAGCAAGAATATATTTCTAAATAAAATATTGCCAGCAATAAAAATCTTGTCGGCATTAAATAACTCATTGAGGTTGATATGCCGTAAAACAAACCAAACCAAAACAAATCTATTACTAAGATGGCCTTATTTAATTAACAAACACTTACAAAATCCCATAGAGTTTTTTATTGAAAATTTACCTCCAGGGTTTTCTCTGGGATTAGGGGCCCAAAAGTTTAGGCTTCATTACTTTCATGATAGATCCACTACTGGTATGGTATAATAGAATATAAGTTGGAAAAGAATGAATACCATGATGAAACGCAAGAAAAACGACGATTGACACTTCTATTAAATCCCTTATTTACCATTATAAAATACTTTGTTTTCTTGAATTTTAAAATATCTAAATCTTACTTTATAGCAATAACAACATAACAGCGTTGATGTCACTCAATATTGGTAGTTTCTGTTCATTTTATTCCAATATAAATTATTCGCATTCGAGTTAATTCCTAATTAATTCAACATGTAATAAATCCTAGCAATATACCAACATTCTAAAAGAAAAACGACATTTTAGAGTGTTATCTATTCCGAACGACAGCAAACCATCTTGAAAGTAAGTAATTAACATGACAGAAACAAATTCGGCATGAAGATATATTTTTAACAAGATCCTTCGGTGTCAATCTCCTGTGTAGGTGCCTATACGCCATAAAATCCAGCTTTTCTAATCTCCGGCACATGCAGTTTACGCCGGAGGCTAACACGTTACTGATTTACCTTCATGAGCAGAGAAGCCATCTTGACTGTAGGCTGCACACAAAAATCTATATTTACTGATCTGACAAAGAAGCTATACACCGTTCCCTTCATATTTCTTCGTCCCTGACTTTTTACGTCTATAAATTTAGTTAATCCTGTTAAGGCGAAAGAAAAGCTGATATTGAAAATACATTTTCTATATTTTAAAGTTTATATTTAATGTTTTAAACTGTTGTGTTCTTTCTGTTATACGCGTTTGATATGAAAATGAATCTTCATAACGCCACAAAGTATGGCTTGGTATCAGTTATATAGGAATAAAAGACGCTTCCTACACTTGTGTTTGAACATGGATCGCTAAGGAGGAAACACGGGGTATCCCATATGGACCACGCGGCCATAGAGGAAACGCATATATGTACGAAGTAGCTGACTTCTAAACGATCACTCTTTCTAGTCTATTCTCTATAACGAATCGGATTTTTACTCTCTACTCTATTCACTATTCTATTTCTCTTTTCGGATCACTATACGGATTACTATTCCAGCGAGTATTATCGAGCAGTTACTATTAGTGCGAGTGATACACCAGTATTGTTCAACGGTATTACTATATTTGTAAACTGCGATTAAAAGTCTCTACTACAAGAAGAATTACTAAATGACCACGAGTATTCGTTGGCATCACAAAAGTGGCAATAAGTGTTCGTTGAAATCACAGAAGTAACGTTTACTCAATAACAAAATATCAATGAATAATTTCTCAAATAGTTAATACAACCCTTGTCTATATCGTTCAAAGGAGCAACGGTTATCCGACCAAGCTTAGAATATTGCTGCCACATATGGTACCCCTGATAATATCCAAAGAAGAATCAGCAATATTATCTGCCCTGATCATTCTAACAGGCGGAAGGTTGCGTTTCTTTGTTTTTTCTATATATACCTTCATGGTAATTGTTCAGATGAGCTCTTCGCTATGGTACCTAGATGTTTTGAATTTAAGTGCAGTAACAGACTGGTGTCAATATCTCATAAATTTATAGTTGGGCTGGCTAAATGTAATCGTAAATTCTATGCTGTTTCTTTCCTCGCTCATTTCGAATGTGTAACTCCCTACCGGCTCCATACTTTCCAGTCAGTTTTTATTCTCAAACATGTAAATGCAATGTCAACCGCTATCTATTTTATCCTCCTGATTATTCTTGTCTCTTCCCAGACATTATTAATATTTCTGTTGCTAATAATTCCACACCTAGTAACCCTTCGCGTCGTAGTGGCTTTATTACCTTGCATGGAGCGAAACCGATTAAAAAAAAGTAAATGATTAACAAAATTGCTACAATATTTATACAAAAGATTCTGGAAAAAAATATAGGTTCTTTGTGTCTCATCAAGAAAATACCTTGCTGCTCTTGTCGTCTCTATCATTATTACCAGATCATATCAAAAATTGAATTATATTGCCATAACGAGGCAGGAGCTGTTTACTTCTGACTTTCCAGACAAAATTAATTATACAGTCTTGGAAGAGCAGGAGTATTTTCAACATTACCGCCATATTCTCACAGATTCAACGTTGCTAACCACATGCTATTGTTTCTAATAATTTACATCCTTTTGTTCAACTAGTTCAGATATCTTCAGCTAGCACCGGCCATACAATATCCACGGGGTTCACTGGTAAGAAATAAGTTCCATGAAGAGAGCACCGATATATTGTGGAATAAATTCTTGAGAAGATCCTTCCCTGATCCCCCATAATCCTAACATCTTCAAATCCAAGGTCAACTCTTATCTATTCTATATATCATCACAATCTGCACTTACTTCATACTCTTTCGTCCATATAACAACCTTAATTACGTAATACTCTAACTTAGATGATCTTGGGTAAAAAAAAAAAAAAACTAATTTTAAATAAAGACATAAAAAGAGACAAGCGTTTTCCCATAATTTAAGATGGCAACAGATAAGACATTACTAATATAATATAATATAATATAATATAATATAATATAATATAATATAATATAATAAATAATCTGAATCAACAGCCATCATGTGCATATATTAGGTTGGCGGAAAAATAATGTCGTTTTCTCACATATGTTACTATGTGAGAAAATGACATTATTTTTGCACCAACCTAATAATTCAAATATAGTAAACAGTAAGTATCTCCATTAGTTCATTGTGAGATTTTACTTTTTAAAATCATTTTTATAATAAACAAGAAAATAAATAAACAACATATTTAAAATAATCCTATAATTACTATTTATGAATTGTGACTGAATCCCGTCCTGGGAATAGTAATTCAACCTGAAAAGAAAAAACAAATCCATAAAGGACTTTGAACCTATTTTCCCTGACTTTTAAAAATAGAAGAATTGTAAACCACTTTTGTCGATGCGTACAATATTATGCACAAATAAATCGTAAGCATAACAGAAAGTGTGCATGCATGCATGCATGTATAACTTATATAAGCCAAATGTCAGCATAAAAAATCAATACTGAATAGTGGATTCTGTTTGAAGCTTCAAGCGATCTTCCGAACATAGTGTTAATGTCTATGACCCAACCCAAAAAACATTAAAAAACAGACACACAAGAATTTTCCCAGCACAAGTATTTTCAAAATAATGTTCATTAGATCATTTAGTATGGTAAGGAAGTAGTTTAATTCATAAAAAATATCATTCATAATTTTGCTATTAATAGTTCTGTTTGAAAGTATTAGGTTGGTGCAAAATTAATGACGTAATAATGTAGTCTTTAGACTTATTTTTAACGTCTAAAAACGACATTATTACGTCATTATTTTTGCACCAACCTAATAACTATCTACTGTCATTTATGCAAATGCAATTAAGTTTACTATGTCTTAAAATGGAAATTTGACGCACATATTGTTTATTTTCATATTAGTTTTTGTTTTGGTAAGAGCCATTTAGCCTCCGTACTATAATGAATTGACTGATCCATTCATGATAAGTACTCCTGGGTAATTGTCTAGAAGTGGGAAAGAGGATAATACTAGTGAACTGACTTTTCTAGCTGGGTACTGAATACATCTACATTAGAACAGTTTTCTTGCAAATAACATAAAAATGCAAGATTTTGAGAATCAATGCATCTATGATAATAATGTGTACAAAAGAAAATACTGACAAAGCATAGAACTTACTTCAAACCAAGAATGTTATGAAAGCTATCAGCACATTGGACCAAAACAGACAGATTTCGTCCTGAAATGATGCTTACATTTAGATATGCTAAACAACTTAGAACATACTGCACTTTGTTTGAACCCACTAATTTTTCAACTGAGCAAAACGATTAGGAAAACATGTCCGACAGGTATTTCTTGTTGGCTAGGTGTTGCTTTTAGATTGATTGTTTAAACATTAAATATGTCTGAATGACTAGTCTGGATTTTAGTCTTGGGTTTGACCTGTAAAAATTGTATTACTTGTTAAAATGAATATACCAACATGAAGGCGAATAAACTGTCTATGGGAGAAAATCAAGTCATTTAGAAGATGAGAAAAGAAGGAAAATCAATCAGAGCCATTGGACAAACATTGGGCATATCCAACACAGCAATTTGGAATATCATGAAAAAGAAAGAAACTATTGGTGTACTGAGCAACAGACATAGAGCATTTCAGCCGCAGAAAAACAACAGCAACTGATGACAGAAAAAATTGTTAGAGCTGTTAGGAAAAAAAATAAATAAATAAAACAATTGTCAGTGGCATAACTAACAACCACCCGGGTGCAGGGATGAATGTTTCGCAGTCCGCCGTTCGAAGAAGACTTTGAGAACAGAAATATAGATGCCATATTTCAAAATGCAAACCACTCATCAATAGTACGAAGGGAAAGGCCAGATAGAAATTTGGAAGAAAGTACAGAGATGTGCGACAGAAGTTCTGGAAGAATGTTTCATGGACTGATGAGATCAAGATTAATCTCTACGGAAGTGATGGAAAAGACAAAGTGCGGCAAAAGAAAGTATGTGCTTATGATCTAAAGTATATACACATATCTGTGAAGAATGATGGAGGCTGCGCCTTGGTTTGGGAATGCATGGGTGCGTCCGTAACAGGATCATTTATATTTATTGATGTAGTAAGTCAGAAGTCTACAGAAACATTTTATCTACTATTTTACACAGAAATGCATCCAAACTAATCGGGTGGAAGCTTATCATACAGCAGGAATATAACCCAAAACATACTGACAACACAAACCAAGGTTTTCATCAGGGGAAAAAAGTGGACAGTTTTAGAGTGGCCAAGTCAATCATCGGACCATAATCCAATAGAGCATATCTTTCATTTCTTGAAGAGAAAACTGAAAGAAGAATCACTCCCAAACGAATAAGAACTGAAAGATATTGCGTTAAACGTCTGGAAAAGAAAGACGAATGAAGAATGCAACAGTTTGGCCATGTCAATGTTCGCAGCCTTGATGCAGTTATTGCTAGCAAGTACTATGCAACCAAATATTAAATGTTACTTTCTAAGACTATCTGTTCCTTTAATTTTGCTCACCTAAAGATGGTGTGATCTAATACAAATGGTGGTATGTCCTTAGCTGTTTAACACATCTGAATGTAAATACCAGAAAATTAAAGGTAAAATACTGAACTATTGACTTGTTTCATATTCATTTTTTGATCTTAAAGCCAGATGTCTTCAATGAACAAAAAACAATAATTCTGTAGTGACTATATATATATATATATATATATATATATATATATATATATATATATAAAAATTATTTGAATTGGAATAAACCTTGAAAATTGGGTATCTAAAAACAGCCACGAATTTAATTTATGAACAAGAATCAAACGAATAGATGTCAACTTAACAAGCTATAAGAAAAAAGTTTAGGAAAATAAAAATGATTACTAGATATAAAACGGATTATTCTTTCAATGTACTTTCTATGAATTTTTCCAATCGACTATTTCATAGAAAATACCCCAAACTTCAAATTAACTTCTTCGTAGATTTTTAGACATTTAGATTTATATCAAACATTAACCCCCTAATATACCCTTTACAGTAATGCGAAATAACAGCGTCTAAGGATTTGAGTGAATCCTGCTCTCAAGGACATGGTTTATTATTTTATTGTTAACTTTATCTTCCCCCTTTAAGTCAGTCTTCTCCCTCACACCTTATCCATCTATATCTAGATAACATACGTTAAGTTAAGCGGCGTCTAGCCTGCACAGAGTGGGGTTAAGGATAAGGAATTGAAAATGGTACATCTAACTCACTCATGTCTTCTCTCCCACCTCACTTCCTCACTTCGTTAATTTTACATTTGCTTGGTGCGGTCCGTCAAAAATGTGTAAGTTTCTTTTCATTTTTCATTTCAACTTTTGGAAGTAAAGTCTGATGATCCAGAGCCCTTTAAAAGGGTTGTGGGGAAATAACTTATAAAATGGAACCTTAAAGTGATCTGTTTTTATTCAAACATATTTGCTCTGAATTTACATTGAGCTCTCTGGATATCATCCTCCTTGGGTCTACCCATACGGATTACCTAGTTTTGCGTAAAGTATATATCTATCTATCAATCTATATATATATATATATATATATATATATATATATATATATATATATATATTAGCACTTAAAACGTTATTCTTAGTGGCTACGCATATTCGAGTAGACGTTCCTTTCATATATTAAGCAATATATTTTATTTATTTATTTATATTTGTCTACGAGTCTACTGTATATTCGATAAAGAAAATTCGGCAGGATTCGAACCTGCAACCCTGACACAGGCAGAGGAAACCGTCTATTCAAAATATGAGTTTCAACTAAAAATAAAGTTTAAGGTGATAAAATCTGTCGGATTAATAAATAAAAAGTCCATGTATATTGAATAAACATAGTCACACACATAATTGTGTGTGTGTGTATATATATATATATATATATATATATATATATATATATATATATATATATATATATATATTTATATATATATGAATGTGTGTATTTGTATATGTAGGCATTTGCATGTAGAAATTCGCAAGCTTATGTCGATAAACACATTTTAATATTTGTGAATAATTATGAGGTAGAAAGAGGTTATTATTCATTGACATATATATTGCATTCGGTCAGTGAATTATCGTCTATCGTGTCTGTCATAATTATGTGTTGGACTTAAAATACTGGACACATTCTTCTTCTGTGTGTTATGTCTCTTCAGGACATACAAGATGATGTCTTTCCACAGATTTCTCACCTTTTAGCTCTAGTAAAATTTATCTTTTCATCGTTCTTCGCTGTTTATTCTTCTGCCATCTATTTACACAAGATAGTATGTAAATCTTTCATTCGTTCTTCCTTTGCCTCTTCTCGTTAATATGTTTTGTGAGTGTCAAAATCTTGAAGCCTACTTTTATTTCTATGTGACCTAGTAAGTGAAACAACCTCTTTCTGATTCTGCAACTAAGTGTACTTTTTTTCTTCCATTTTTCTTAAAACGTCCTTGATAGTCACTTGCACAATCTCTCGAAATAGCAGCATCCTTCTGTAGAACTACATTTCTGTATAACAATATTACTTCTTCTTTGAGGAAACTGTTCAGCATTCACTGTCACACTGGGGCGGCGTAGATATTTATCCATTATTTAAACATGAAAAAAATTTCCTTTTTTA
>OZ010583.1:104027415-104069915 GCA_963932145.1 Acanthosepion lycidas
CAAATGAAGGATAAAAATTTTAAGATTTAACGTAGAATATTGATTACAGAACGTAAAAGAATTAAGACGAATCAGTTTGTGGAATCTTCCACATTAGCCTTTAACCTCTTTTAGAAAGATGTATTCTTCCCTAAAAAGCCTTTAACCAATCATTATCTCATTTCTGCAAATTCAATCTTTTATTGGTTAATAAACCCCAAACTGTAGGAAAGTTCCAGGCTAATCCTATTTCCCCCGAGATCTCTGGAGCCAATTTTGCCACATAAAAGTCTATGAAAATAACCGCATGACTCAATTCAGACAGTCAGTCATCGAGTTTCATGACATGCTACCAAACTCCACGCGTGTCAATTCACTTACTGACACACCACATTGAAATCTCAACAAAGCATTCATCAACCATTGTCCGAGTGTTTAATCAACATCTACAATTGACTTAAAAAGTGAACATTTTCACTACTTAAAAAGTAATTGTACACTTCACCAATTTAGCCTATCAGTTAAAAGCAAGCAACTCTTGACAACATTTATTCTTACTTCTAAACTACACACGTACACACACTGATAAATGCACGAACACATTTCACACCTTTCTTTGCAGAAACCAAATGATATTAATTTTTCTAACAATCAAAAAACATCAACATTTCTTAACCACATTTCTGCATAAACATTATTTATAATATTATCTTAGTTATTACAACAGCAAACATTTTGATTGCCATTACATATCTATTTATTGTTGATATAAAAATTTCTTTATTGTTAGATCTCCTACAACTGTTTTAAGTAATTTCTTGCCATGAAAATTGTCCTTAAATTGTTTGTGTTGTGGGATACTGGCATTATAAGCACGCATAATCTTTGTCTTACATAAATTTACCTTCTGATACTTTTTACTCCGTGTACATCCCGGAAAAAGTTAAAATTATAGAAGACAATGACGTATGTTCTCAGAAAGGGATTTAATAATTTCAACAAGATGTTCCTTGGTGAAATTTTCAGCAATCAATTCTCGTAAATACCTAACAATTAAGTGAGTTCAATCCTTAATTAGTAACAGGATATTGTATTTGTTCTCTAAACTAGAGAAGATATCGATAACTGGGAAAAAGAATAAACACCTTCATATTTTTGCGAAAATAATGTAATAAAAGAAAATAGTAGGAGAGGAAATTATTTTTTCCATCGAAGTAAGAAAATCGGGGAAAAAACATACTAATGCAAAAGATAAAAATAACGGAATGGCTTCAGCATTAGAAATAAAGAGGAGAGATGAATGAAGGCATACCTGTTTACGCCTATATATTAGGTTGGTGCAAAAATAATGACGTATAATGTCGTTTTTTGACGTATTTTTTAACGTCAAAAACGACATTATTACGTCATTATTTTTGCACCAACCTAATATATAAATAGATTTCAGCCCCAAATAGATCCTATGTGTAATTAGGAAAACTGTATTATGTGACTGAGTTTTTCTAAATAGGGTATTCAACGAGAGTACTTGTTTGTGCATGTTTAAGGAAATAAAGTTAGTAATTAAGGGGTTTTTTTTCTCGAGATATATCGATATACAGTTATCCATATGAATGTGTGGGTATATGTTTGTGTCGGAACTTAGATGGACAGAAAATAATGCTCTTGCTGGGGAGAAGTAAAGTCAAATTTATTTGTTCAAAATGTAAAAAAAAAGAGAGCAGACACAGTGAGATGAATAAAAGTATGTGTCCAAGAATGAAAGGAAAATATTAATTGTCAATCATGCAAATACCGACAGGATGAAATTATTTCCCTCCTCGGTACGGGGTTTATTTCATACGGCAGGTTTATTGTTCTATAAATAGTTTTTATTCATCATACATTTGTCTCTCTCTTTCTCTGTCTGTCTGTCTGTCTGTCTCTCTTCCTCTGTCTGCCTGTCTCTCTCTCTCTCTCTCGCTATATATATATGTTACGCCCACTCTGCTTAGGGTGAAAAAAAACCTTAAAACTTATTTATCATATATATATATATATATATATATATATATATATATATATATATACATGATAAAGATGTTGAAACGGTTAAATGTAGCCGTCACTTCTCCTTAAATAGCTTCATGTCTAGCACTAACCGTCTGTGGAACCCCCATTCTTCTTACTTGCTTCCCTGATAGCTATAATCTCCAACTATTAAATGCAATGACAATCGATATCTCCCGATGCCTTGATCTATCCTCCGTCTTTCTCTTTATCCTTTTCTCTATCACGCCGCTGTAGTTTTGCTCCAACTTTCTAACGTTTTGCGTGCTAGTGTTACGCCCGCTTTGCTTGGGCTGAAAAAAAAAACCCTTAAAACATCTTTATCATATATATATATATATATATATATATATATATATATATATATGCACAGAAACACACACACACACACACACATATATATATATATATATATATATATATATATATATATATATATATATATATATATATATATATATATATACCAGTGGACATTGAAGTCAATATTCAGAGGCAACCGTCAGTTTTATGCTACACACAATCGTTTAATCTTAAAGTGTTTTACTTTTTTTTATAATACGAACTTTATCAGTAAAGCGTTTTATGTCATAGAAAGGTATCAATTTATATTCAAAGAAGAAGATTAATGGAAACTGAGAATGAAAGATTATGATTGTGTGGTTGTATAAAAAGGTAGAATTTGTATTTTTTTAAACAAAATGTCGTTTTCGTGTATGGAGTGGCAATGTATAATGGACATTCATGGGAATAAAGTTGTTAGCGATTTGCTACTCTCAGCAACAATCGGTATCCGATTTATTAAAAAAGCCAGAATATCAAATGATGATATTCTCATACTTGCAGCTCAGTAAGAGGAGGAGCATTGTCTCTACACAATTGTCCTACAAACACTTTTTCACATTTTGCTTTTACTGTATTAAGCAATTCTTCGTCAATATCGGGGAGAGATAATGGATCATTGACTGTAGAATCCGATGTATTTATTAAAGAGTATCTGCGTGTGTGCGGAAAGAAAGAAAGATAGAAAGAAAGAAAGGGAAACATACAGAGTTATAAGGGATGAGAGGGGCGGAGATAGAAAGTGATATAAAAAAGAATTATACACAAATACAGAGATAGAAAGAGATTAACAGAACGAAGGAAAGAGAAAAGCGAAGATAATTCCATCATTGTATGTATCTGTTTTGTGTGTGTATGTGTGAGCGTTTCTGCGTTTGTGTGTATGTGTTTCTGTGCGTGTATTTGAGTGTGTGTGTCTTTGTGTTTGTGTATATATATATCTGTGTGTGTGTGTCTTTATAAATGCGCGTGAAAGGAAATTATTCAAGTAAAATTCCCACCGGAAATATTCCTTTGGGATCCATCTGGCTCAGATGACAGATAAAATGACACGCTATACTGATGTTCGGGCATCGCTGTTTAGACTAAACTGTTACTGTCCATTCATTTATTTTTATGCTGCTGCTTTTGTTAATACTTTTGTTTACACTGTATTTTTTATGGTGTCGCCAAGACAGAGAGACAGCAGGGCTCATCCAATATCCAGCACCTTGCTAAGTATCACTGCAAGCCTCCAAAACGTCGTGATTTCTCCATTGCTATCTCTTCTACGAATTGGTAAATCAATTAATCATGATCTCAGTATTTAAGGCTATTACTTCAACTACATCTACAAGAAAGGTAAATCTTTCAGTTTGTCACGCTGATATCATCATCCTTCTGTAGTTCCACGTCACGACTTCGTATCCTATCTATATGGTCCTTGTGTTTTCTATAATTAAAGAAATACCAGCAACAGATTATCAGGTCTAAACTTGATTGAACATACCGTTCGATCTGGATTCAGAGTAATTTATGCGTTTTATTTCCAAATACCAAATAAATATTTAATTTGTGCTGATAATTTTTGTTTGTATGTCCGAACTTCCATCATTTGCAACATTTCCAGTGTGTATATTTTCATCATTTCACCGAAATTAAGGAGTTACTAGATAAGAGGTTACTGTGAATGAGAGAGATTGAGTATTCTATAGTGAGGAGAAAAGACAATAAAAGAACAGAGTTAAGTAAAACAAATGATGGCGATTGATGTTAATGTTAAGTTTTTGAAGATTGTAGATCTTAGGAAAACAAGAAACCGGAAATAGTTCCACAAGTGAGAAATGAGAGAAAAGAAACTATTAGAAAAGAAATTAAGGTTATATCTCGCTATTTCAACAGTAGAACGAAGAGACCAAGTATCCAATATATTGGTACGCATGGATGTATGTTATAGAGCTACCAAGGAGGAAAGTAATATTTATGTTGAAAATACAAAAATGTGGCACAAGGCTAAAAGGCGGGATTACGGGGTGGATAGTTTTCAATCTGTTTTATTTTAAACCTATCTTGTCACAATTAATGACCTAGTCATGCCACAGTATTCCTTACAGCAAAACAACAAACCGTTACTGACCATTCTCACATATACGTCTTGCACAGGGACCCGTCTCTGTGCTGGTAGTATCACGGCTACAACTGTCTTGGACCGGCTCTGACCAGCTTGGACCAGCTATGACAAGCCAAGACCAGCTATGACTAGATTAGACCAGCTCTGACAAGCTTGGACAAGTTATGACCAGCTAAGATCAGCTTGGACCAGCGGCCCGAGTGAAATATTCGTCTCACCACGTTAAAAACTGACCTTTTGTCACAAACTGACTCAGTGATGGTGGTGGGGGGGATGAAGTAAATCTCTACTTACCATTTTCACTCTAATGACTCAAAATCTCTATTAAGATTTAACTAGTTCCCATATGTACAATTTATATTAAAGAGGACAGTACATTAGGGGCAATTGCTATGAAAATGTTTATAGGAATGAGAGAGAGAAGGCATGTTAAAGTAGTGGGATAGTAGCTGGGTCGAGGTTCCACGAGAGAACGTATCAGTCGTTTTTTTTTTTTCTGTTTTTTTTTTTTTCTGTTTTTTTTTTTTCTGTTTTTTTTTTTCTGTTTTTTTTTTCTGTTTTTTTTTTTCTGTTTTTTTTTTTTTCTGTTTTTTTTCTGTTTTTTTTTCTGTTTTTTTTGTAGTTGGGTTGGTTGTGAGTTTACCACATTCCTTGATTATGTGAACCATCGTCTCATTTCTTTTTCTGTAGTAATTGTATTCCTGAAAATTTCAGAGAATTTTGGGAATTATTACTCTATTGGTTTTATTGTTGCAGTGTAATTGGTGAGAAACGTTATATATAATAACAGTAAGTGATCCATTGTGCGATGACGTCACTTTCTCTCAAAGATCGTTATGCGGATATGTAGGATCCAGTCTTTTCGCTGGAACGAATCGTTTGACGTCATTGACAAATGATTAAGTAATATTATTCTTTAACTATCACCTAATTAACTCTTCCAAAAATATCCAGAAATCGTACCCTATCTGGTCCCATGTCACAGGACCGAAGCAATAGACGATGTCCATTAACTTTCTATCGAGGTAGTTAGAACTTCATGCCAAGCATTCTATTGGGGAAAATTAACCCAGCAGGTAAAGTATCTTATCGCTGTATCTTACAAAATTGGCCAAGCATTCTCTCCGGGTAGCTAACACGTCAAACCAAGCAATTTATCGCGGTAGCTAACACATCACGTTCAGCATTTTATCGAGGAATAGAACAGGCCAGACATTATATCAAAGTAGCTAATACATAAGAACAAACATTCTATCGACGTATCTAACACACTTTTTAATGAATGTTATCGGTGTATCAAACATATGAGGCTAAGCATTTTATCGAGGCATCTAAAAAATCAGTCAAAGTATTCTATGAGGTTAGATTATAAATCAGGCCAAACATTCTATAAAAGTAGCTAAAACAACAGGCTAAGCATACTGTGAGAGTAATTAACACAATAGGTCACGCATTCTATCGAGGTAGCTAAAACTTAAAGTCGATCATACTGTCGTGGTAGCTAACACATTAGGCCAAGCAGTCTATCAATATAGCTAACACGCCTGCTCAAGCATACTATCGAGTTATCACACATCAGACAAAGCATTCTATCGGGAGAGGTAAAAGCATCAGGCCAAGTATTCTATCGAAGTATCTAAAATATCTGGTGAAGCCTTGTATTGGTCTATCTAACGAGTCAACGATTCTATTAAAGTAGTTAGCACATCAAGCTAAGCATTCTATCGAGATATCTAATATAATAGGCCAATTATTCTATTGAGGCAGATAAGACATCAGATCAAATATTCTATCGTGGTAGATAAGCTACCAAAACAAGTATAAACCAAGATCTACTTCTCTAACTTCGAATAGCAATTTTATCTTTCAATGAACCTGATCAAACTTAGAAATAGCGTACACCTTATCACCCACATTTAGGGCGATCACAAAGGTTAACCCAACCATAGTGTAATGGAAAGGCCTCATTTTAGGAGAATTTGGTGTGAATTTTAGTACATTTAATCCCTGCATACTGAAAAATTTTAACCCTTCTCCAGGAGCTCCTGAGTCAAAATTTGCAAATAATTGGTATATAATGTTTCACGGTAGATATAGAAATAGTTAGAAGTGTGTACCCACTGTTCAACCGGTAGCTGAGAATTAAGTCATTTTTTCTATCACCGGTAAAGCTGTGGTCAGGGCTCAAAAGATTAATATTAGTCATTTCCTCATGAAAAAATATTCGGTATTCACTGACCGAGTAGCCAGTGATAGTATCCGTTGAAATTCAAAATATATATCATAAAAAACTATTTTTCAAGTCAGGTAATTGTTATTACTCTTTTCATTATTGATGGGCACAAAATTCAGGTCTGGTCAAGCTCAAGTTGACTTTTTCTCTCTTTTACTTAAATGTGCTTATTCTCTCTTTTACTTAAGTGTGTTTATTCTCTCTTTTAGTCGAATGTGCTATTTAATTATTGCTGCTGTTGAACGTCTTCAAGTGATATGTTTTCTGTTAATTGATACAGTTCTTTGTTTCTGATTCTGAAATTTCCGATCACAATATACGAATAAGTATGGTACGCGGTAAGACTTTTTTTTTTTTAAACATTACGCCCCGAGCAAGGAGTGAAGCCACTAGGATGCAGGGGTTGCAGAAGATTTGGAGCAAGAGCAGATAGGAGTGATAGAAGAAAGGAAGAGGAGAGGGATAGTGGGTAGATCAAAGTAACTGGAGATGTCGATAGACATTACATTTGAATAGTTGGAGATTATAGCTCTCAGGGAAAGAGTAATAGGGAAGGGTTCCACAGGCAAGAGGTGCGACGTATGAAGCTATTGGAGTAGAAGAGACGGCTACATTTAAAAGTTTCTACAGTGTAAGGGTGGGAGCCGGATGCCAGCCTCGTAGGGCGCTTGAATTCATGGAGTCTGGGGACCAGTGAAAGCAGCTCGTCGGAGCAATTACAATGAAAGTATTTGTAGAAAATACAGAGAGAGGCGACGGCGCGTCTGTGAGATAGTGACTGTAGACGAGACGCCATATCAGGGCCAATTATATTACATATCCGTCTCTGGATCTTGTCAAGAACCCCGAGGTAAACAGAAGGTGCACCAGACCATATATGGCAGCAATACTCCATGCAAGGGCTTGCAACATTCATTCGATCGAAGCCATTTCCATGCATCGATCTGAGAAAACGTACTGCTCAAATCGATCAATGTGATTATCATTATTTATTAGATCAATGAAAGTGGGTTTGGCTGAATTACTCTTCATTGATCGAAGTCTAGAGTGCCTTCGTATTTATAAGCGAAAAAAAGGATCTAACCGACTCTAAACAGATTTCCGATAAATAATATTCAGCAGTGAACCTATTTCTGTTTTCTAATGTTCATCTTCACGTAGTGTGTCCTGATTTATTTCTTTTGGGTTGAAATGCTGATTGTTTTGTTTTCTTTTATCATGTGTTATATTCATAGCTAAATCCATAATTTTATGATTGCGTTATTTTCAGTGTCACGTTTAAATACTTCATAGGGGGGGATTTCTATTCGCATTTCCTCTTCTAATTGAGTCCAACACTATTCCTTTGTTAATGATTGATTTTATTGCTTGTGAAACTCTTTCTATTCATCTGAGTACTCTAATTATTTTAATTAATTGGGATTGTTGCATGGTCATTGAAACTGGTGCATGGTTGAGGAGGCACGGTGGGTAATGGATAGCAGCTCAGATTGAGGAATTGGAGAGCAGAGTTCGAATTCCAGCCACTTACGTGCAAATAAAGGTATGAATCGTCTTCGACTCCCCATGCCAGCTATGGGCAAATAGTAGAACAGAACGGGTTCTATAGCCTTGGATAACAACTGGTCTACTGCAGAAAGAAATGGCAACCTGCTACGAGAAAAAAATCTGCCTCGTCAGTCATGTATCGAAAGATACATGATCGCCTAAGCGTGTATCACTCATTGCACATAATGGATTCACTGCATGGTAATTGGTTTCGTTTTCATTTTTGCATTAACCTTTTGTAGGAAGTAGAAATATATACGTATAACGCACTATCGCGCCCCGGTGTCCTATGATTTCTATCGATGTTCGCATAGTTTAAGTTTTAGATCTATTCTTATCATAGTAACTCATTCATTTCTTATTTTTAATCATATATTACTGGTTCAAATTCAAATCCGTCTCTCTTTCTATCTCTCTCTCTCTCTCTCTCTCTCTATATATATATATATATATATATATATATATATATATATATATATACTCATTTATTCGAAGATTTGTTACATAAAAATGTTATAAAATCACTACAAAAATAGCCATTTTGTTTCAACACTTCTGTTGTCTAGCACTATCGCTTGATAAGACACCAGAAGCATTGAAACAAAATGGCAATTTTTTGTAGTGATTTCATAACATTTGTATGTTATAATCTTCGAATATCACAGTGCAATTTTAATTATGAATTTTTCTCAATTTTTAATTCAATTCCAGAAACTTCCAGGTCTATTATTATTGAAAATTGAAATTGAAAACAAAATGAGTACCAGCCATACAACGCACGTTTGGAATGATAAAAAAAGGAACATAAGAAAAAAAAATCGCTGGAAATCACCGCTTAAGAGAAATACAAAAAATTGTCCTGATAACTACGGACCACACACTAAGAACTCTGTTCATGTAACGCTAATGATATTATGGGAGTTAGAAAAATAAATCATGAAATTTACCCATAAAAAAAGCACTATCTGGCTAAGTCTTCCTTCGAACTTGGTAGGTATATAATAATAATAATAATAATAATAATAATAATAATAATAATAATAATAATAATAATGGTTACAAAATAAATAAGAAAATATTCAATCACCTACTCTATATAGATGATCCTAAAGTCTTTGCCAAAGACGACAATGAGTTGAAGAGCCTCCTCATTATTGCAAAATACTTCAGTGACGATATAGGTATGGACCTCGAATTAGATAAATGTGCAAAAGTAATATTCAAGAAAGGTAGAATTACAAAAACACCCTTAATAGATTTAGATTTTGTCACAAAGATTGGGGAATTGGAGCATGATGAAGCTTATAACTACCTAGGAATTAGCGAAGCATCCAACACTTCCAAATGAAAGAAAAAGTAAGAAAGGATTACTACAGGCGTGTACGTCTGGTACTAAATACCGAACTAAACTCAAGTAACAGAATACCATCCATAAACACATTGGCTGTCCCTGTAGTGCAATACAGATTTAATGTCCTTAACTGGACTATAGCTGAAATTAAGCGAATGGACGCCAAAACGAGAAAGCTTCTCACTTGCTACCGCGTGCATCATCACAAAACTGATGTTGATCGTCTGTATGTGCCCAGATCCGAAGGAGGCAGAAGATTAGTTCAACTAGAACTCTCCTATAAAACTACAACAATTGGCCTCCAAAGATACTTGGAAACTACAGAAGACTGGATGATGGTATGCGTCAAGGAACATGAAAGTAGTAAGCGTCTTTACTCCGTAATGAAAGAAGCCAACAAATTCAAAATGGAGTTTCAAATGGGCGCAGAAATGCAAGTGCAGCACAATACACCGGTGAAACTGCAAAATACTTTAAAAAAGGCAGCAAATACAAATGCAACCGACCAGATACAGAAGCGATGGCAAGATAAACCGCTTCATGGCCAATACCCTGCCCGTACCAAACAAGCTGACGTAGACAAAACTCGTAACCATCAGTTGCTACGTAGTGCAGGGTTGAATGCTGAAACTGAAGGTTTTATCCTTGCTGCACAGGACTAATGCTTGTTAACTAGGAATTATCAAGCACATATACTAAAATATTGTGTTAGCCCAAAATAGTAATTTCATTTGCTGACATAGTAAGTGTGAGTTAAATCCTTGTGAGTACGAGTGTCTTAAATCGATGGACTGAGTCCTAAAGTCTCAAGCTCAGTTGCATTTGTTTTTGCTGTCAGTAGAAAAACAGCCCGTAATAACTGAGCAGAAATAAATACGAAAAGGAAAAGATAGTCATAGATGTAGACCGTGGAAGTAGAACAACCTACAGTCGTAGGTTAAAGAAAGTATCCAGTATGAATTTCCACGGCGTAGTGCCTTAATAAACATAGTAGCAGAAGCAGTCATTAATGAACCTTGTATAAGCAGAAACTCTGGGTATAGAATCAAACAAAGCCTGAAGTTGCAATCTCTTTTGGGTTTTTCTATTTTGAACTATGTCACACATTGAAGCTAAAAGAGCTGTGAACGCTTGACACTAAAACACATCATTACAGTAATTCCCACTCATATATTCAAGAACATTTCGTTGTACAATGTAATTTACATCTAGTAAGGAAACCCTTGAATTTTCTTTTGTTAATTTTGTTTAGTAAATGTTATCTTGCATTTCAAATCAGTTGGTCGGTTACTTTATACGTGTACTTTTTCACCACCATTAATTCATGCATGATAAAATATTCTCGTAAGAAATCTTACACATTTATTATTGAAGTAACCAACACACAAAAAACGGTTTGTGAAAAAGACCGAAAGGAACAGTTGTGATAACAACAAAGATAAGGATATTAGTTCGAATGTCAATATTGTAGATTACAACTCCCCATCCAAGAAATTCGTACATAAGGTTGTGCAGTTGTTTTAAAAAGAACATCTTGAAATTCTAATGTGCGTTTTTTTAAAATCACATTTAATTCGTAGAATCAAGCACCAACAAAGGTTTTTTTTATTCAAACTGTTCTTGAGTCTTATATAGATTCGCACAATAGAAGGGAAAAAGAAGAAGAGAAAAAATGGTAGTAGCTGTAAAAATCTAATTTTGCGCTCACATCTACTTTCATTGTATTCAATCACTAAAGTGACCAACATATTTTGAAACGGCTTTCTCTACGGATAAATGTTTTATAGTAGGTTAATCCTAGATTTTCAAGTTCCCTCTTATATTTCTTTGTGTCAGTTCTACAAGCCATTGTGCTGAGCATGTTGTACTTACGCATTCGTAGGCCGAGCCATAAAAAAAGTTGCCACTCCGTCATAAATGCAATATGAAGGCAAACGAACAATGAACAATAGGAAAAGTAACTATAAAAGTAAATAAAACCAAACATGAACGCGTATTTCTGAGGAAATGACGCCAAGGTTCGATAATAACGAATAGATCTACTATCGATTAATTGCATGGGAGATGAATGGAAAATCAGAATTCATTCGGGTGAAAGAGACAACCACGTGACTACATCTGTTGCATAGATTTAGGAATTGATTAATAATATCCATTCAACGGTGTTCATTGGATTTCAGGCACGCCTACTTACACAGAACCATTAATGCACACACACATATAAATGTGTGTGTTTTTGTGTGTGTCTGTGGGTATATATATATATATATATAATATATATATATATATATATATATATATTAGGTTGGTGCAAAAATAATTTGGTTTTCTCACATAGTAACATATGTTAGAAAACGAAATTATTTTTGCACCAACCTAATATATATATATATATATATATATATATATATATATATATATATATATGTGTGTGTGTGTGTGTGTGTGCATCTGTGAGCATTTGTGTGAGTGTCTGTGGGGTGTGTATTTGTATGTGTATGTGTGTGTGGGGGGGGTAATTAATTCTCCCCGTGCAAGGCGACAGTGCCACTAAGACGCAAAGAACTACTGGATGTGGAAATGAATGAAAACACCTTAGAAGTAAACCAGAAATCCGGTTCTAAATAGCAAGCAACCATTAAAACTCTATTTCTGTTCAAAAGACAGAGAGGGGCTTTAGAATTATATATATATATATATATATATATATATATATATATATGTATATATATATATATATATATATATATATGTGTGTGTGTGTGTGTGTGTGAGGAAGGAGAGAGAGAGAAAGAGATGTAATTGTACAAGAAACCCACGATCATAGATACGCGCCATTACACACATGCAGAAAACACACACAACACCACTCCCACACAAGTTAATACACACACACACACACACACACAAGCATATATATATATATATATATATATATATATATATATATATATATATAGTATTAGGTTGGTGCAAAAATAATGTCGGTTTTTGACGTTAAAAAATACATCAAAAACCGACATTATTTTTTGCACCAATCTAATATTAATATTATAATTTAATTATTAATACAATTTAATAAATATATAAATTTAATTAATATTAGGTTGGTGCAAAAATAAAGTCGTTTTGCGACGTTCAACTTCAAAAGATCACAACTCCTTTCATAATAAACTTTATTAATCGAAATAAGAACCATTAGAATCGACACATTTTTGCCAACGAGAAACAAGTTTATTAATCCCATTAGCATAGACATCCGGAATTCTGGAAGCGATGAAGTCAATGAAGGCCGATTCGGTATCATCTCGGCTTTTGAAGAATTTTTCGCGCAGGAAGTTGTCGAGATGCTTGAAAAAGTGAAAATCGGTGGGCGAGAGGTCCGGTGAATATGGCGGATAAGGCAGAGTCTCGTAGCCCAATTAGTTCAGCTTCTGCAGGGTCATTTGAGAAACATGCGGGCGAGCGTTGTCATGGAGGAGAATTGGTCCCTTCATATTGACCAATCTCGGGCACATACGTTGGATCTTCTGGTGCATTTCGTCATTTGGTGCATTGTCGGCAGTACTTCTCGGCCGTAATCGTTTCATCCGGATTCAAGAAGCTGTGATGGATGAGACCGGCCGCAGACGACCAAACAGTCACCATAACCTTTTCTGGTACAATTTCAGCTTCGGGAAGTGTTGTGGAACTTCTCCGGTATCCAACGACTGTGCCGAATGTCGCCGGTTGTCGTAGAGGATCCACCTCTCATCACACGTCACAATCCGCTCGAGAAATGGGTCGTTTTTGTTGCGCAGAAGGAGCGTAGAATACACCTCAAAACGACGATTTTTTTGATTATCGTTCAATTCATGCGGCACCCATTTATCTAAATTTTTTGACTTCCCTATTTTCTTTCAATGGAGAACGAATGTTGAGTGGTCGACCTCGAGTTCAGCAGCAACTTCTCGTGAGGTTTTCCAAGGATCGGCTTCAATTAAGGCTTTCAAATGTTCGTTATCAACCGCAGTCGGCCGGCCGCGACCGTCTTCATCTTCGAGGCTCTCGTCACCATTGCGAAATTTCTTGAACCACCGTTGTGCCACACGTTCGTTTGTGGTTCCTGTGCCAAACGCATCATTGATATTACGAGCTGTCTCGGCAGCTTTTCGGCCTAGTTTGAACTGGAACAAGAAAATCGTGCGGATTTGAATTTTGTCCATGCTGTCGAAAAGCCTGCAAAAAATGAATGAAGAGATTAAGAACGGTAACGAATTGCACGATTCGATAGAGCGAAAAACGCGCTTCAAAATGATATATAACATGGCTATATATATCAATGAATTAATTCAGAAAACATATATAAAATTAACATATGTTAGAAAACGACATTATTTTTGCACCAACCTAATAATAACATAGCTAGTTATAAGCCATATAAAACAAATAAGTTTAATTTCGAAGAAAAAATTAATTTTAAATAATTTGCAACTGGAAAACGGTGTAAACAAAACACAGAAAATTCATGAGTATGAGCGTTGTAATAGGACGTTAGATTCATGAATGCAAACCTGTACAAAACTGATAGAAAAAGATGTGGACTAAAAAGAAACAAGAAATTAAATATCATTTTAAAATCAGAACCACTCGATGTCGCTTAAAATGATAACCATAATTAATATTAAAATTAAATAAACTTTATATATATATATATATATATTCAAAAATTATAACATAATCATGCTACAGGCATCACGTGCCAAGACATCATGTTCACTGTAAACATAGAAATCAAGGAAAACTACTGCCAATGAAACCCCATATGTGTTTGTGCATATATATATATATATATATATATATATATATATATAGTATTTATTCAAAAGGTTATAACATAATCATGTTACAGGATCACTTGCCAAGACACCATGTTTACTGTAAACTTAGAAATTAAGGAAAACTACTCCCAATGAAACCCCATATATATATATATATATATATATATATATATATATATATATATATATATATGGGGTTTCATGTGATGTACTCCACAACTCTCCTTTCTTGTGTGTGCCCACGTGCGATCTCATGAATCTTTATGTATTGATATATTTTCTCTTAAATGAAAGTATGACACTGAATATATTGAAACATTGCCTTAGTGCACGCACAGAATAAACTCAGATACGGAGAGTTATTTCTATTAATAATATTTTAATTTATTTTTATGATATATATTTTCTTATTATTCTTACAGAAATGCTTATATGAAAATTACTACATATATGTAGAAAAATTTTATACTACTTTTAAACTACAATTTTCTATGATTTTCCTCGTACATCCATATCTACTAGAAGCTTATCCAAACCTAAACAAATGACGTCACACAGTACGAAATGGACTAAGTACCACATTTATTTGAAGACATTTTCTCTTTATACGTTATTTTTATAGATGCAAATATTTAAGTAAATCCTCTGTTTATAATAAACCGTATTAACAACATTTACCGGCCTGAAAAATTTTCATAGAAAATATGTAACCTCCGATATAAAAATAACGTATAACCAGAAAAGGCCTTAAAATAATTGTTTGACTTTGTCCTTTTCGGAGTGTGTGAGGTCATTTTTTTTACTTTTAGATACGCTTCGAGCAGATATGGATGTACGAGGAAAATCATAGAAAATTTTAGTTCAAAAGCAGTAAAATAAACCTTGCTAACCGAGACGTTCCTCTGTAGCTAAATTAGTATGGTGCGTCAGGCTAGATATATATACACTATGGATGGATTCTCCCTTACAACATGTAACTTCTAACTTTACATTGAACGACTGTGAAAGGTTTATAGTGATCAATTGTCTATGCTCTGCACTGTTCACTCCAGGTTAGTTTGTATTTATATTTTCCTTCTCTAAGTCTAAAGAATACAGTCAGTCCTGTTATTTTTTTCATGGGGTTGAGAAAAGATGGACTCATCAATAGTATTTGCGCGTAAGTAAATGTAAGGATCTCGTCTGGAATTACAACTCGACATTCCGAATTCTCATTACGAGACGTTATCCATTAAAACACTAACATCTCCAAGTTTATAGTAATTTTAATCCAATCCATACACACTCACTGGAAACAGATAGAGCAATAACTGAACACTTTTAATTAAGAACTGGATTAGATATCTCTCGACATTCGCAATAGAATGCGAAAAATCTACTGCCGTAGATTAAATAAAGTCTTCAGTCTGAAATTTCCCGAGGGTCATCTGGATCGTGAAGTTCCTGTTGAAGTCCACTCGGCAATGGCTGAAATGTTCTCAATAGTCCGCGTGTAAATAATGTAAATATCAAAAGAAAAAAAAAACATATAAATAACAGACAAATGCTTCAGAGCGTTTATACGCAATGTCGATGACAATATACATTCTATTCGAAGATTAGAAAAAATAAAATAAAACATTAACCAGGCAGACCGTGTCTCTTGAGTTAAATCAAACTAGTTTGTATGAACAATTGTTGTCAAATATGTCTCATATAACTGCTCTTTCTTAAATCAACTGAAAGGATACTTACTACCTTCCATCCGTATTGTTGATGCTAACCTCCAAGACAGTGTAACGTTTTGCATTATCAGGCTAACATTCTCGGCTGAAATGAAGG
The DNA here is from genome assembly GCA_963932145.1 of Acanthosepion lycidas. Classification (NCBI taxonomy): domain Eukaryota; kingdom Metazoa; phylum Mollusca; class Cephalopoda; order Sepiida; family Sepiidae; genus Acanthosepion; species Acanthosepion lycidas. The sequence continues at coordinate 104,043,669 of OZ010583.1, forward strand.
AAACGCTATATTGAATCCATTGATAGTTCTGCTCCTAAGAAATTTGTTTCAATGTGTAGTGATAGACAATTTTTCACTCATAAATCTGATATATAAGTCTACCATACGTCCATGCCTCGATTGTTGCTGAAGACCTATGGCCCGGTGCTGATGCTTTTATACTTATTTGATAAAAATCCAACGACGAATCAGTAATATTACTGGTGACAAACTGGCGCATACAGCTTCAGTCATTTTCCATCACTGTAAAGTTGTTTGACCGTGTCTTTTCTATAAATATTTTCACAGTAATTGTTTAGCTGATCTATTTGCTATGGTACTTAGACTTTATGAATTTAAGTGCACTACTAGATTACCAAAACGTTGTCATCAGCTCACAGTTTAATTGGCTAGACCTAGCTTCAAGTTCTATGCTAAGAGCTTCTTCTTGACTGTGAAACACGTTTCCGTCTCTATGCTTTTCGTTTAACTTTGGTCTTCAAAAATTTACATGCAATATTAATCATTATCTACTGTCTTCTTGATTGGTCTTCTATTGTTCTCGCTCATCAATAATGCTTTTTTATACTTCTTTTACACCAAGTAATGCATTGACAGTATGTATTACTTGGCGTACTGTATGTATGGCGGAAATTCGATTATGTTTATATATATATATATATATATATATATATATATATATATATCGAAAGTTTTCTTTACCATCGCCTTTATTCCTCTGGAGGACATTCTCAATTTAAACATTTTATATTACATGTAGAATTTATAAAGAAAATTAAAGTGGAGGAAATTTATTAATTTTTTAGCGTTTAAATTTAAGAATACTCCAATACATTTTAAAATCAACTGTGTAAAAAAGAGTAAACTTATGGGCGACTCAGCATGATAAAATATATTGCATAATAAACGAATTTGAGTGAATGATGTTTCTGTTGCTTATTCCTATATTTCTTCATTTTTTGACACAATTGTTGTTGATTATTTTATTTTCTAATTAATAATTATGTATATATGTATAATTCGTATGAACATGTGTGTACCTGGCTTTATGTAACAACTTGGTTTTTACTGTGCCGCTGTAGTTCCGTATATGCATCCAATAGCAATTTTTTAAATTTTTTATTTGTGAGTCATTTCTGCTCATATATATGTATATATTTGTGATATTACATATTTATGTATTCTCGTGCGTTATCTTGTCATATATATATATATATATATATATATATATATATATATATATATATATATATATAAGTGTGAAAGGGCGAACGAATAAACAATTTTCAAACACGGTTCTACAAATGTAAATAAGTTTTAGTTCAGTATTTTTGAGTATATTTTGTTTTCTTCCATTACAATACACCCATTTCATTTGCGTTATTATGATAAAAAAGAATGTCTCTACATAAAGTGTGTATCACCTATTTACGTTGAATTATGAATGCGTGCATTTTTCTAGCAGTCCAGCCGGCAGACGGGAAAGGCTGTAATATGACTACTGCTAATGCTTTGTTGACAAAACTACGTTCGTATGTTTCAAGCGGACTTATTTTACTTTCAAATCACCAAGCCTTGTCAGAATTTACTGGAATAGAATATGTGAAATGTTAAGTGATATATTATACGAAAGATTTTGAGAAGTAAGCTTGTCCACAACAAACCACGGTCAAAGGTTTACCGAAAATCTGATAACCAGCCTTGTTAAATTACGTGATCGTATTTATATATATTAAAAAAAATTGAGAGGTCTAAATGTTAGATATTAATCTCCGAATTTTATTGTTTAATAGATTTTTGAATATCTATGTTTTAAGAGGGAAAATTTTGTTGAAGATTTTATGAAGCCAGCTTTCAAATTTCGTAGCAAACAACACATTTTGTTGACTGAAATGACAACATTTTCAGCGCTGTTATAATAACAACGCTGATTGGTTAATAAATATGAATGTAGAAATTCAAATCTGGATACTTTTTCGCCTACTCCTTTCCCGTTGACACATATTGTCATTTTTTCTACTGAAAATTCCCTGTTTTTTTTTGTTTTTTTTTTACTATCCATTATAATTATGGGTAAGGAGGACAGCTTCCATTAAGACAAATTATTTACATAAAGTGTGATAACTCAGCATAAATGTAACACATGACGAAGAGTGTGTAGTATTTGTATTTGAATAATAAAAAACAGCATTTATTATTCTGGCATTTGTATGAACTTTCATTGGTTGATTGATTTATTGATTTATTTTCTATGGTTTATCAAGACTTTACTGGTGTTTTAAAGCCAGAAAATGTTTTTAGATTGTAAGAAATTTTCTTTTTTTTTTTTTTTTTTTTTTTTTTTTTTAGATAATAATGATTTATCATAACTTTAGGAGAAAAGGTGGATTCATAAATTCTCGATGGGTATTTACGTATAAGTGAATATAATGCAAACTGAAATTGAAACCCGGCTATCCGATTAACAATTCCAACCGATTATCTATTACAAGACGCTCACATCCAAGCTTACAGTAACTGGCATTCCCAAGCGGTCACCTATTAACTTCAATGATCGTACGGAAACCTCAGTGAAAATCCCGAGTTTAACTTAAGCATAAAGCATGCCTCACAGGTAAAAATGTTCGACTGCTTTGAATACGCCCGTCTGCTAGGTGGGATAGCTGATCACGATTGTATATGCCTTCTCGGTTGTATGTGTGTATATTGAACATGTTTATTCTACAACTCTGCTGAATGATTTGTAATGACAGTTTCTGAGAGCGCATAATTCAGAGTGGTTCGTACAGGTGGGAACGTACTTGACTTCATACCAGGACAGCCATCGACGCCTCCTTAAGAATTTCGTCGATGTAATTTCGCTCACAAGGCTTTAGTAATCTCATGGTATCAGTTTCCAGTGTCTCTCCAAATAACAAATCAAATTCACAGTGGCGTCTCATTGTCGGTGTGCTAACGTTCTGGCCACTCGGCCAGGCGACTATTTCTCAGGTTATACTGCATTGATATATCAATATAATTAAACAATAAGCAATAAAAGCAATAGTTTTTACTTTTAGAAATGTGCATTTGTTCATTAATTCTTCTCCGATTATTAAAATCAATATTATCACTTGATTTAACGACTATTACTGCAAGACTTTTATCTACTCTATGCTTCAGTAATAATGCTACCAGGAGAGAAAGACGCACGACGAATTAATAGATTATTATGGCTAGCAATGAAAATGGCTTAGAAAAGATAAAATAATAAATACAGTCGACCATAACGTAGGCAGCTATGACAGTTGATATCGACACTGTTGACACCGCCATCACTCATCATTGGATGCATTCGCGGCATAGCTAAAATAGTTAGTGATGAATTTAATATATAAAAAAGTGATAGACGTTCATTGGAGTTATTCGATTATAGATTCATCAGACGTTGTCGGAAAAAAATGGTAAAAGCACAAAAAATAATTTAAGAATTTCTGCTTTGAAAGGTGAACAAGAACCATTAATATTTTAAAATGGCAACGTTTTTTTTTATTTTCATGTACTTTGAGAACTATTCATTGGTTGAACTGTTTTTATTATTGTTATTAGTTTTTACTATTCTTCGAAATGTCGAAATGTGACCAGTTTTTCTTTCTGCTATATTCTCTGCTTATAGGAATATGGAACGGACAAACACAGTGGATAAATAGTAACAGGTTTATTGTAGAAACCAGTACAACAAGCAAGGAAGTAATAGATATGCGCACGGTCGTCGCAAGTCAGTACAGTTGTGTGCATGCTGCTATTGGAAGAAAGCTATTCCTCGCACTTCCCAGCTCGACGCTATTTTTTAACTGCTCCACGCAGTCACATGTGGCACAAGGCCGAATTTAATGTGTGGTTCCCGAGCCTGTTGGCTCGGCCAAAAAATCCCCGTAGACCCCGCATCAACGGGATCGGGTCTGTCTACCTCCCCCGACGAAATTCTGCCCTTCGGCATAGCCTCGTGCGGGTTCCTCTCTGCACGAAGGCAGAGAGTCCTACTAGTGCACCTGGGAAAGATCCCAGCTCGACTCTGCTGTCCGCTGTTCTATCGGATACTTATAGGTGCCGCCTCTCATTGGGGTGGCAGATTATTCCATTACATCACTTTCTCATGTGTTAAATCGTAGTGTACAAAGGGTCCTCTAAGTGAAGGCAAATTTCGAAACGGAGATAACGGGAAACCGATTCACAATCTCTCTCAAGAATGTAAAGTAATACCAATGAAATAATAATAAAAAGAACCGTACAAAATTATGTTCATCTACGTCCTGAATGCAGCATAAAGAATCGCGGATCTGAATGAGAATTTTGCGAGTCACGTTCAAATTCCAACCGATCTCGATACATTCACTTACGTGAAAATACCTTTGCGAAAGGTACGTATCGATCTCGATACATTCACTTACGTGGAAATACCTTTGCGAAAGGTACGTATCGATCTCTTTGACCTCACCTTCAAGGTTATAGATGCTGATTTTAAAATAATCAAACAGTAACATCGCCATGATACCGAGTAATCAAGTGAAAATGAAAAGCATGTGGAAATTGTTTGATTTAATCTATAAAGTCTTTATAGCATGCACGGGGTAATATAGTGAAGGAATTGATGGAAATGGCTGAGCCAAGTTCAAATTCGGGGAAAGTCTTTTGCGCTCACTTTAGTACTAATGAATAAATCTGTATTTTCCACTCTCATGAGCTCTGGGTTAAGACAAGTGTAGCCTTTGCCGACAGCCACTCTAGGAGAAAGAAATCATTAATTCCAAAGCGTGGAGAAGGTAACGGTAAACGTCTCCACCGTTTTGTTCTCAATATCATTTAAGCATGTTAAAGTAAATTAAGTTGCGTAGAACTGTGATCACCGACCACTTTGTAATGCTTTTACTTATTTATTAACACTAAGGATTTGAAGGTTTTTAATACACAATCCGTATAGGAAAATGCAAAAGATATGGGTAATATGGCATGGTCTATTTTTTCCCCTGGAGAAATTAAATTAATATATTATCAAGGAAAGTTGTTAACAAGGACAACTGCCTAAAAGCTCTCGATTTTTAAGAGACAGAATATACCCGATGACTATCAATGCAGATCAATAATTCAAATCGGCTAAAATATCAAGTGAAGCAATTTTTCGTTTCGGCAAATGGTATTAGTGAGTGATTCTTAAATTCCAGCTGAATATACAGAACAAAATATTTGCATCAATTGAAGGACTTGGATCACTACAATTTCGTTAATATAATTAAACATCTAACAGAAATATCTCAACGAAAAGAGAACCTAGAATAGTGGACAAAAGTGAAAAGGACTCGGCTTGCGAATACTAATTTCTTGTCTATATAGTAGATATCGAAATCTATATGTATATAGCTATTTTCCAAGCGTAGCTTAGATGTGGCACAAAAAGTATGGGCACCCAGTAAGAATCGAACACACTCAGTCAGTTATGTGTGATACACGCTTAAGCGATCATGTATCTTTCGATACATGACTGACGACGCAGATTTTTTCTTGAAGTAGTTTTCTTTCTGCGGTAGACCGGTTGTTATCCTAGGTTATAGTAACCGGTATGTCCTGCTACTTACCCATAGCTGGAGGAAGAAGAAGACTCATACCTTTCTTATGGGTATTAGCATGTAAATAAATATTAACGGATTCGACTGGAATTCGATCTCGGCTCTCCGATTCCGCAATCGGAATTGCTATCCCCCGAACACTCGTCGTAATTGTTCTAGCAAGATGAGCTTACTAACCATTACACCACCTCGAGGTGACCAATATCTATATGTTTATGTATCTCTGTGTGTATGTGTGTTATCGGCGCAATTAAGACACTGCGGACTTTTCCCCATTATCTTCATAACAAATTTATTTGGCAAATAATTGAAAGATGTGAATTCAAAATTATACGTAGCGTTGTCGTAGCACATATGCAGCCATCAACAAAACCATGAAGTTCACAACATCTCTATAATTACAAGAAATGTATTTCTCAATGAAGGATCACATATATGTTGGAAAGTATATACAATTGCTTACAAGCCTTGGGTACCTCGCCGTGGTGTAATAGTTAGCTAGCTTGTCACGCAAGAATAATTACTACTGTGTAGCGAATTCAATCCTCACTGGGTGTTTCATACTTTCAGCCTTGTGCCAGATCTACGCTACACTTAGAAAATCATTTGGGCACCTCTACGTGTTGTAATGGTCAGCAAGTTTGTCTCGCTAGATCAAGTACGACAGAAGAGTGAGTTTGATCATTCCTGAATGCCCCACACATTCGGCCTCGTTCCATATGTAAGGTACAATTAGAAAAAAATTTAGGCACTCGACGTGATGTAATTGTCACCAAGTTTGTCTCCATAGACCATTACAACTGATTAGTTCGACGCGGATTGGATACCCCGAATATTTGGCCTTGTGCCACATCTAAATTATGTTTAGAAAATCAAGCACGCTTCGCCCTGGTTTAATGGTTATCAAGCTTGTCATGCAACAACTAATTACAAAGAGTGGTGAGCTTCATACTCATTCAGTGCCCAATATTTTCGCCCTTGTGCAACATCTAAGAGCTTTTAGTCTGATTAAATGGAGTTGAGGACGGCCCATTCTGAACATTTGAAAGAGATGTTATATTTAGATCCATTGAAAAGGTTCACAGATGTGTCGCAAAAATGAGTGTTTCATTGTTAGTTGCCTACGAAAATCTTAAACAAATAACTTTCGCTTGAGAACAGTACACATCATTCTACCATCTGCAACAGTATTTTAAACAGAAAGGCCAACGTTCAATTTTTTGGCATCGCATTGCTACAGGTGAGGTTTGCGTGACAAACCGGAAGGAGAAAAAAATCGATTGCTTTGTTTCCTGTTCAGAAATGGATTTCCGGTTCCTTGTAAAAATTCCACATAAAATATATATATGTCTAACGTCTCGGCGTAAAACTCGAAAATTTTATTTTTGTATTTGTTCCTCTTCAATAATAGTAGATCTATTTTCCGTTTCACACACCTTCCTATCTTTAAAAGAGGAGTAGAGGTTTCTTGCTATTTGGTCCCTGGTTCCTTGTAAAGTCTTCTCATTCTCTTTCACCCTCAGTAACCCCCTGCGTCTTAGTGGTATTATCGCCTTACATGGGGCAAATTGATTAATAAAACGCTTGTTTTACGAACTAATGACAAATACATTACAAAAAGAATAAATGTCAACTATGATTGATTGCAATGGCGTGATACCGTTTATATCGAACGGCCGTAAGTCTGTTAGTTATGTACAAATATTAACTGCTTCTATCGTTTCAAATTAATAAGCTATTTCATTAATGTACCACATGTTGCAAATCCTTAATTTGATAGGTGGAATGAAGATCGGAATACAGATCTACATAGATAGAGATATATTGATAATTAATTATCGATTTTGATAATTGCATTCCAGAATGTTGCAAGTGAAGTTCCCTAGAGAAAGCTCATATTAAATAAGACAGCATGATTAATTCAACAAGATAAGCGGTCTGTTATGCTATAAAGCAGTGACAATTTCAGATTCTTCTTAGTCACAATCAATTTCTTTTATATTCTTTCCTCTCTAATTTGCTCCCTTAGCGATTTATTGCATTGTTCATTTTGTTTAAATAATATGTTTTCATAATATCTAAAATGTCATCAGAGTCATGGTGATTTTATGGGCTGCAAATTAGATTCTAGACATATTTTGATTATATATATATATATATATATATATTTGTGTGTGTGTCTGTTCTGTGTAGAGAGAGAAATAGAGAGAGAGTGAGAGAGGGAAGTGTAAATTTAATTTAGCATTTTTATATAAACGTTTGCTTTTTCAAACATTTAAGAATTTTGTTTGCATACTAGCAGTTGACTTTATTCATTTTTGGCCGCAAATTCTCTTATAAAAATACGTTTAATTTATTTAAATTATATAACCAAACTTGCTTGCATGAAAATATACTGCCTATTACACACACACACGAACACACACACACACACGAACACACACACACACATATATATATATATATATATATATATATTTATTTATATATATATTTATTTATTTATATATATATATATATTTATTTATATATATATTTATTTATTTATATATATATATATATATATTTATTTATATATATATATATTTATTTATATATATATATATATTTATATATTTATATATATATATACATACATATTTATTTATATATATATTTATATATTTATATATATATACATATATATTTATTTATATATATATATATATATTTATATATATATATTTATATATATATATATATATATATTTATATGTATATATATATTTACATATATATATATATATATATTTATATATTTATATATATATATTTATATATATATATATATATATCATAATAATAATCTTCTTTTATTTGCCGTGTCCGTTCAGGACGTAGGCTGATCATGCCCCCCTACATATTCCTTTCGTTCTATGCTCTTAAGTAAGTATTGTCTTTTTGTTATTTCTCCCAAACCCTATCTTACCATCCATTTTCTCAAGCTCATCGAGTAAATGCTGCTTTCCTCTGTCCCTTTTTAAGTCAATCAGTCCTGTGCGTATCAGGTTCTCCAAGCTTGCCTTCCTCATTACATGCCCCAGAAATTGCAAGTGCCTCTTCTTTTTTTTTGTTTACATTTTCTCCATAACCTCGTTATTGCTCCATGGTATCCTTCTGTAAAACACCAGACAAAAACACATGTAATTTTAATATTAGTATTAATACTTAAGTGGGGGCCCTTCAATGCAGTTAGCAATCCTTGCACTCTACATCAATTAAAACTGAATAGTGAGTATGATCCTCACTGGTTGCTCCATACGTTCGGCTTTGTACCATAAGTAAACTACGCTTAGGAAATCACTATTAATACTTATGTGTTGTGATCGCAAAAATATTGATAGTTAAAAGACACATCACAACATGATAGTCATGAGCCATAGTTATGCCCAATTTTCTCAATGTAAAAATAAATTCGAATTGATGTCTAGAAAATTTATTTAGTCATTATTTTTTATGATTACTATAGACGTACTAATCGAGACCAGTTCTCGGATCTATAAAAAATTAATACTGCTATTAATATAAAGGAAACCTTAAAGAAAATGAAATTGTGTATCAGATAAAATTTACTAACGCATAATGGAGCAGAATATGAGATATGAAAATTCTTTAAAAAAAGTTGAGAATGTAATTTATTTTAAAGAAATTTATATTGTGATAACAATACGAATTCAACGTTGCTTTTACTTTTAGAGCACGTTGCTAAAATACGGCCTGACGAAAAGAGCGAAACTCATCGCTAGAGAATGAAAGTGCGACAAGAAATGCATGCAATTTTCATGTATTGGGTTGGTGCAAAAATAATGACTTAACAATGTCGTTTTTGACGTATTTTTAACGTCAAAAAACGACATTATTACGTCATCATTTTTGCAACAACCTAATAGATATATAGAAATAAATATGTATAAAAGAATGTGCACACACGCAGATAAAAATGTACCTATGTACACACACACACACACACACACACACACACACATATATATATATATATATATATATATATATATATATATATATATGTGTGTGTGTGTGTGTGTGTGTGTGTGTGTATGTCAGGTGTAAAATCAAAATTATCCAAATCGTGTAACAGTAAATGTGTCCAATTGTTAGATTAAGCTTTAAAACCTTTTATCTTACAAATGATTAAAGATATCTCACTGGAATTCTCCGAGGTTTTTATAGCCCTATTGGACTCTACTTTGTTCAATAATCATGTATAATTACTCTCAGAGCTTAACATAAGTAACGTGATAAAATCGACCATATACGAAAATGACATCTCATTAATTAATCATAGCTAAGGATCGGAAGCTTATACAGGATTGAAATAAATTTCATATATATTTTAAAAACTTGATGGTTCTGGAATAAACTTTAAAGAGGAAAACCAGAATATGAATTTTGGTATCATTACTCAAGGCCTGAATGATCTTTTTCCTCTCACCGTTGCTTAATGGGGAGGCAGTTGATCTGACACAAAACAATTTTAACTTCCTCTCTTTTTATCTGAAGGGTTTTTCAGTGATTTCTACGACAAATGTTGTCAAGATGGCTAAACGTTTTATCTGAAAATTTTGAATTTTATCCCATGCTGTCATACGATTGCTGTTACACTATATATATATATATATATATATATATATATATATATATATATATATATATATATATATATATAAAAGTGAACATAGAAGTCAACACTTAGAGGCGACAGTCTGTTTCATGCTATATGTAATCGTCAGGCCACGTGTGCCTGACGATTGATTATAGCATGAAACAGACTGTCGCCTCTCAGCGTTGACTTCTATGTCCACTTTTATATTTACACACGCTCTATCTTTGATACTGAGCACTTTATCCCATAAATATAGCACATCTTAAGACAATATTTCTTCATATATATATATATATATATATATGTGTGTGTGTGTGTGTGTGTGTGTGTTACAGGTAAATAATCCGTTGGTATATAACCCAAGTGCCTCCTAATAATATATTATATAATATTAAAACCGATACACAAAAGTCCTCAATATATTTATTATAAGAGGGCATATAAATTACACAATGGAGAAATCCAAAATTACCTCAGAGTCTATTTCAGCTGGAGCCGAGTACGTCAGTCTTATTCAACCCAGACGGTGTACTGTATTCAGTGTCGGAACTAACAATTTTAATTTAATATTTAACAAAGACGGCTGTTAGAAAATTGATACAGTGTCTATCAATATCGAAATCTCGACAGGACAGTCAGCCCGAGAAATGGTAACGAGAGTGTGGAAGTTATCTGTTGTAAAAGGAAACAAGCTCCACAAATTCAACCCAGATTTTAACCTTAAAACCCAAAATTGAAATTATAAGAGGAAGTGAAACTAACGGAATGCTGAAAAAAGGAGTTTTATAAACGTATTTATTACTTTTTAATTATATAAAATATAGATACCCATAAAAATACTAAAATATGTTTACAAATGAAGTATATGACCAAATAAACAATAAATCGTATTTAAGTTATAAATATACATTACATTACATTAAGAAAGAATATATAAAAAGTAATATTATTAATGGATAAAAATAAAAATAATTTAACGATAAATATATTATCCATTTAACATTTTAAAGATAAGATAAATAATAAGAATACAAACAATACCCAGTAATATATATATATATATATATATATATATATATATATATATATATATATATATATGCTATTTTTGGTATTTTTTTTCTTCTCCCACAACTTACTTTTATTTTTTTATTATATATTTTTCTGTGTTAATTTTAAATTAAATCTCCCGTTGAAACCTGAAGAGCGGGAGTGAAACCGGTTGCTTTGCCCGTTTTTAATATGTCTCGCAATATTAAGTTTTATACTTTTATTTCGATCATTAAATTTTCTACCTACAAAATATCTTTTTATATATATATATATATATATATATATATATATATATATATATATATATATATATATATATATATATATATAAAAAATAAAAAAACAACTTATAAAAAATTATAAGGATAAAGAATTAGGTAATCTAAGAAAAGGGAGTTCTTAATGTAGTGGATAATTATAAGAGAGGATTCATATGGAGAAAGTAAAATGTAGAAATGATTATAGTAATATTTTTAACATTAGATCGGTTAGATAATTAAAAATAAAGTAAGATCAATAATATTATAGAAGTTTAAACCTACCTCTATAACGACATTATACATATATTAGGTTGGTGCAAAAATAATGACGGTTTTTGACGTATTTTTTAACCTCAAAAACCGTCATTATTTTTGCACCAACCTAATATTATCTGGCGTGGACATCAGTCTGAACATGACCGAGCCGATCAAATCCTCGGAAAATAGTTACCTCTAATTTTTTCCTCTTTTGCTATTAAATATTCCACATTCTGATAATAGAGCTGCCAAGAAAGGTGAAATTTTGTTAAAGCGGGGATATATTTTTTTATAAAATATAAACAAAAAAAAAAGTAGAACAAGAAAAGAAAAGAGAAACCAATTGAAATCAGGCTATATAACACATTAAAAACATTCCAGCGTCTCCTTTCTTTAAAGCGCATCTGCAATCACATTAAAACGACTTTAATCCGATGATATCCTAAAGTACGAAACCTTCCACAAGAATATTTTCCACATATATATGTGTGTGTGTGTGTTTGTGTGTGTGTCTTGCATCTGTCTATATTTCTGAGATGAAGTATTATGCATACTGTTTACATTATTCGGACTATTGTTCTCATCTTTGTCGCCACGTTTATCACAACGTTTTGGCCCTTGTAAGATCCGGCCTTCTTCAGGTGGTTGGAATGTCGAACTGAACACTTTATTTCGCTCAATGTGGTAGACCGTTCTAGTTTCATTTGTGCGTGTCTGCGTGTGCATGTTTGTGTGTGTGTATGTTTGTGTCTGTCTCTGTGTGTATGTTTGTGTCTGTCTCTGTGTGTATGTTTGTGCCTGTCTCTGTGTGTATGTTTGTGTGTGTCTCTGTGTGTATGTTTGTACGTATGCGTGTGTGTGTCCCTTATATGTGCGAGGGACTTGTGAAAATTTCTCGGGCAAGCGTTAACCTTTCATTTTTCATAGGGTGATGATAATATTGGCCGTTTCCTTATAAAGAAATATTCGCTATTCATTGACTAATGGATCAGGCCTTCTACCGGTTGAAATATGTAAAATCTTTTTCTTATAAAAGTTTTTCAGGGTCATAGGTGTCTCATCTGTTTCTACTATTGCACGGGGTTTCAGTACAAGCCATTATTTTTAGATAAAAAACTCCACATCTTGAATAGGTGATTATTCTCGCTTCTAGTTGCACGTGCTTACCGTTTTCGGTGTTGCCCTTGTCGGAAGTCCTCAAGCAAAGTTACTACAAGCTGCTACATTTTTTTGTTTATATTTCTATAATGTCTGCCCACGATGTTCGAAGAAGGAGAACCAACACTCGAAGGCATATTTGAAATTAAATAAGGGACAAATTCTAATTCCAACACTTGTCAGTAAGCTATTTTATTAGATAGATTTGAAAGATGCAAAAAGTAAGGTGTAGCCATTAGATTAGCTTTTAAAATGCTGCATGTTCAAAGTATTATAAAATGCTGCCTGTTCAACGTAATATAAAATGCTGCCTGTTCAAATTATTATATCGCGTATTAATATCGCAGACTTTAAGTCTAAAACTGAGTTTTAAATTGTGTTAGATTATAATGTTACTTTAAAAAGAAATTAAGAATATCATTAACTCTTGAGATGATAGGATAATTTGCTTTTGGAAAATGTTCAATGAATATGACAAACCCCTGCGATATGAACCCGAATGATATTGTATGATGCTCATATCAATGTCTTTCAACAGAGGAAAAGGAAACATCTCTTTTTTCGCCACAGAATAAACGAATATATTGTGAACTGGAGTTTATTATTATTACTGATGTTACTTATATATTAATAAAACATAATCAAGCTTTGTTCCGTAGATTCCTTTGGTTGAAAGCAATATATATTCCTTTTTAGTTTAGCTATTCTCGATTATATATATATAGATATATTCAGTGAATTGTCATTCCTTAATAAATGAATACAAAACATACGCTATAAGAAATATTTGAAGAGGATATGTCTTCTAGTATTAGGTTGGTGCAAAAATAATGTCGTTTTTTGACGTTCAACTTTATGTGAGAGAACGACATTATTTTTGCACCAACCTAATAGAAAGAACAAAGGCGCACTAATTGACAGTTTTATGTCCTCGGGAAATAAAGTACACACAGAGAGATATTGTCGTTGGCTGAACTTGTTACTGGGTATTGAGGGTGCTCATCCACATTTCCTTCTGTGTGAAATGACTTCTATATTGGATCTGAAGAGACGTCCATAGCGACCGCGTGGTTGGGCAGAACGTTCAGCGAATGGAGAGTTCTGACATTTTTTTGTGTTTTCTTTCTATCTTCTATTTGTCTTCTGCTGTTTTCGAAGAATGTTGTTTTTTCATGAACTGTTGTTCTCCAGTTGGTTCACTTGTAACATCCATCTTCCAATTGACCGGATAGATTTATGTCCTCAGCAAGGTGGATTGTTTTTAGCTGAAACTTGAATTGACGACGTAATGCTCCAAGTAATTCCTTGCCAAATGCGAACTCCGAGAAAATGGTTTTGGTAGGCGGATGTCTGGCCTTCCAGTGCAATTAAGGAAGGGAACACATTCTAGGATTCCTTGCTAATGCAGATTTCAATATCAAGAGACACGGCTAATCGTATTTATCAATAGAAAAATAAGACATTTCACTTATGTTATTTTAATCTATACTAATAGTTTCATGGCTGTTTTTATTATCCAATCCTTAGTAGTGATTTTAGTGAAATAAATTCCAATACATAAGGTATATTCTTTTTTACTCTTTAGAAAGGAAATAGCTTGTTTTGTTTATCATAGAGGAAACAAATTAAATTTAAAAATAAACTTCACCAAAATATCAGCTGAGGATTAGATGGGTAATCTTGTTCAAGGATTTAAATAAGAGTGCTATTTCTCGTTACTAATTCTATATCGTGCCAGAAAGTTTTTTCTCTCCAGAATCTATATTTTTAAGTCTATCACTTGTCCATGCTTTGGACATTGCTGCTATATATTATACAGTGCTCCTGCTGAATATTTAGAGATTCTTGATAAAATCCAAATAATAATTAGCAATATTATAAGACATGACCTGGCATCTGGGCTTCAGTCCCTTTCGCACCGACATAATTTAGGTTCTAAGTGGTTTTACTATACGTACTTTAATGTTAAGTTTTCAGATAAAATCTTCACTATTGTATCTAGACTTTATGAATTTGAGCGTTGTATTAGATTGGCGGCAATGTTTCTTAAATTAACAGTTTAATTGCTGAGATGTAACCGTAATTTCTACACTAACATATCCTTTTTTCTCTTATTCCTCTCGTCCGGTTTCATGCTTTAAAAGTTTGAATAGAATGCCATTGGTTATGTAATGTCTTTTTGATTACTCATCTATTGGCCTCTTTCTTTAATAATACATCTCCTATTTCATATTCTTTCACACTCGATAACAACACCACGTGTGACTGTTTGCATGGCGTGATATGATTATATATTGTTGTTGGGCTCTCCCCTTTTTACCTAAGATGGACTCGTCCAAAGTATACTTATACTGACAGAGAGAATACCTGCTGTTGAGATACGTTGAGATACGTGGAGATACGTTGAGACAGGTTGAGAGATACGGAGACAGACACAGGGAGTTCTCAGAGAGTTATACAAGAGTTCAGAGAGAGAGAGAGAGAGAGAGAGAGAGAGAGAGAAAGAGAGAGAGAGAGAGAAATTAGTACAGCTTTACTTACAGAGACCTGTACATATACTTTCTACTAACCCTGATTCCTGGACTTCCAATCTTCACTTCAAGTCTGTATTCTTACGTTTAATACACTTATGTTTCTATCTCAATTACTGGCATTGTTTATTTATTTGTGCACGATTCCATTCACGAAATCCACAACATGCATGCATGCATGCATACATACATACATACATACATATATATATATATATATATATATATATATATATATATATATATATATTTGTGCGTATGAAAGAATATGAAATAGGAGATTCATATATATATATATATATATATATATATATATATATATAGCCTGATGAGTGCGTTTAGCATGAAACAGACTGTCGTTGACTCAGCTGATCGTCATTATAAACTGCGGACCACTGTGGCTTTGTCGCACGCAGTAAATCATGCCTTGCTCTCAATTCGCGGAAACATGTGCCACTCCACCCTCAACCAATTAAATGAAAATAATCTATGACACGATTCCTCTGTCCTAAAGTCTCCTAAACATTGCAGGCTCCGGGAGACAGATGCATGTCCATAGAATTTGAGCACCACATTTGTTGAACGCGACAAGCGAGTTCACCATATATATAAGTATATGTGTACAACAAACACTTTCTGGTCTCTGGTCGTCGGATCTTATAATTTAATTTATTAGCCCTCATATCCTCAAAAATAACAATGCGAGTAAGCCATATCTTTCTTATTTCTGAGAAGAAAACAAAAAATATCCAATAGGAATATTAACGACTTGGTCCTATTAATTGTGTCAATAATGTTTCTTCTCTCCTAAATTTTGATTCAATCAGTCAAATATTACAATCTATTTCAGAGTTTAAAACACGCTAGAAAGTGTATTTTATCTTAATAATGAGAATGGCTGGTATTTATTTGATATTTAAATTGAGAAAAAATTTGGCGCGTTGTTTCAACCATGAGACACTGGTTCAAATCGCACCATGGTCGATTTGTCAATTAGGTGACTTAGTGATAATAAAGGCCTGAAGAGACGATCCCACCATATAACTGCGTTGGGAAGTTTTCTTTTTTTAACTTTTGTTCTCTCAATACAAGGCACTATTGTCACTCAAGTTCGGGGTCACTAAGGTTGTACAGAGAGGGAGAAGAAATTCATATTATGAGGATATGTAGAAAATATAACGGGTTACCCTTGACTTGAAACGTTTAAGAATATAATCATCAGGGAAGCATCCACTTAGGTTCCATAATTGGGTTATTTGAATTGAACTTTATCTTCAGCAATGGAATATATAATGAATGAGGCTGAATTATCTCAGTGTAGGTGGCCTGGCATATCTTCGCTGTCGAGGTCTGCAATGTTGGAAGCAAGTATTTTAATTTGCTTGGTCATCTGTCCCGAAATTGGCGTAAAAGGCTCAAGAATCTAACAACATTTGCTGAAATATTGCTGAGAGGAAAACATTTTATCACCCACAACGTCACCCACAACGCTTTGGAACTTCGTCCAGTTGGGAAGTGCGGATTGGGGTGATCCTACTCCATTTTTGGTTTCATCTGGATTCACTAAAGAGAGAGCATTGCGCAAGTAATCAAATCCTTTCTGGAGTGGTACAGGGAACTGACTATATTTCCAGTGATTTAGCAATGGATTTTATGTACATGTTCCACATGAGGTCGGGTGTTTGCTCAAGGCAATATACCACAGTGAGAATGCAATTGTCCATCATGACTTGAAAAATTTAAGCTTTGTTCGGTGCTAATAGAAAGTGATTAGCATAAGTCCTTTTAATGTCACAACAAAGATCCTCACCCATATCGAGCTGTGTGAATAATTTAAGTGGTGATAATGACGGCCAGGTTCTGTTTAATTAAAAGAAAAAAAAAACTTCTAGTTCCAACGAATGATTTATTTTTATGGAAATATTTACAATTTTCGGTCTATTGTCCTCATCTTTGTCGCCATGTTTATCCCAACGTTTCGGCCTCTGTACGGTCTGGATTTCTTCAGGTGGTTGGAATGTCGAACTGGACCCTTTATTTCGCTCACTGGGGTAGACTGTTCTACTTTTAGACATGGCACGCGGATCTAAAACAGTCTACCTCAGTGAGCGAAATAAAGGGTAGAGTTCGACATTCCAACCACCTGAACAAGGCCGTACAACGGGGGAAACGTTGTGAAAAATATGGCGACAAAGATGAGGACAATAGTCCAAATAATGAAAATAGTGTACATAATGCTTAATCTCAGAAATATAGACAGACACAATCGTTGGACTACAAGTTTTTCTTTTAATTATGCAACTAACAACGGAGACAAGCATCCTAGCAGGTTCTGTTTAACTCGATTTTTGTTGGTGCTCCCATAAACCGTGATATCAGCTGCATATAAATTTACAAGCAATCTGATAAAATTCAAGGGAAGATCGGTAATATATTGCAGAAAAACGGACGGACCGGTTAGAGAGTTAGGGGACAGCTGCTTTTGCAGTTTGGCTTCTCAGCTGAAGAATAATCATTCATGGACCTTTTCGATAAGAAGTAATTGATAATGGAGAACACTTTATAAAATATTCCATAGACAGGATTTTTTTTTCTGATAATCCCCAACTGAATAACCTAGAACGGTTTGGCCTAATAGTTGGCAGTAAAACTGGACAAACAATACTTGTATTGAACAAATACAAATTTCGCTGAACATATGTTTGAAAAACGGATTAGCTAACCACATCATGAGACAAGCATACTCACACATTTGTCTTTTTCCAGTGAATGATTAACTTTCCTATTAGGCCTATCCTGAAATTATTCAAATATTTTCATTTTAATTGTTTTGGCTAAATATACTGATGATGATTTCATTTAAAACATCACAGCGAACCATTTCTATCTACCACCAGCTTGGCTAACGCTAGATTCCAGGAGAGTAACTCACTGCGCCTACCTGGCCACATGGTTTGCAATGACTTGAAGTGTAGTGATTATATCGAATCAATAGCCGAATCTAATGCAAGGAAAGTTGGGTCATTGTGTCGTGACAGAAAAATTTTCTCGTTTGAATCCATCTTGCAGATTTAAAAATCTACCATTCGATAGTACACTGAATACAGCTGCCATATCTTGTCTGATGTTCCTGCTATAAATCTAAAGATTTTTGACAAAATCCAAAGAAGGATCTGGAATTTAATCTGGAATTTAATAGATCCTAACTTGACATCTCGACATCAATCTCTTTCTCAGCGACGTAACGTGGCTTCCCTCTGTCTTTTCTACAAATATTAGGTTGGTGCAAAAATAATGACGTAATAATGACATTATTACGTCATTATTTTTGCACCAACCTAATATTTTCCTGGCAACTGCACCGACTACATGGAATTAAAGGTGCAACTAGATTGTTATCTAGTCCCCAGGGTTTTATTGTTGAAATAATTAAATGGATGCGCCACTTCAATGCCATTTGTTTCTTTTCTCGCACTTCCAGCTACTGGAAATCTTTTCCCTTTACTTATTTCTCTGATAATTGCTTAATTTAACTATAGAAAACTTACCATGGGTATATAGTACCCCGCACTAATTTTCCTATTTTTAATTACATTTTCCGTACATGATTTTCTCACCTAAATAATATGTTTTTCCGTTTCTATTAATGTTAACTCATCGTACAAAGTTCGAAGTACCTGCATGTAAAATATTTCAAATAAATATTTAAAGTTAATATTTTTTTGATATTTTCAAAATGGGGTATGATATACCCATAGTTAGTAGTGGTGTAACTTTAATTGATGGTTAGTGTTCTAGGGAAGAAAAATTTAAATTAAATTTAATATTAATCAATATCTCCAGTCACTTTTTAAAAATCCAATTCATCTTTTGCCATTTTCTCAGTCCTCTCCATTCTCTGTGTTCTCTTTCATTTTCACTTACTGTAATCAACTGAATGCTAGTGGCATTCCCTCCTTGTTTGGGGTGAAATGATAAGAAAATATTCAGATACCCTTAACACGGAAGAGTATATATATATATATATATATATATATATATATATATATATATATATGAATAAGGAATCCGCTAAAATCCATTATCTGGTAGTAATTTATTTCATGGGCTATTACCCAATCATTCAGACCAAAAATTGAGAAATAGAGTTTAATTCATCCAGATACAAGGAAAGGGGGAAAAGAAAAAAGGGAAAAAGGAAGAAGGAAAAAGTGAGACAGGAATAAGTTTTAATATTAAAAGGAAGAGAAAGAGAAGAGAAAGACATAGATTTCAATATAAGTTTTATTAGGGAAAGAGAAAGGGAGATAAACATAGGAAGGCGATTGAGAGTGAAATCGTAGACAGATTAACCCAGAAAATGTTTTATTTCCGGGACTTGACAAAAGAATATATATATATATATATATATATATATATATATATATATATATATATATATATATATATATATAGACAGATGGCTGGTCACTCGTATCTGTCGGCCCTTAGATACAATGGCTAGAAGTGATCGCGTTATCTAGCATGATTGACATTCTAAACAACGACAGTTCCATCTAACCATTTTCACTCACAAGACTAGGGGCAACCTGTGCTATGGTTTTCAGGCACTTTTCAAAGGTGACATTCGCTGGGATCGCCTCTCCCAGGCCAATAACATCAAGCAATCACCTTACTGACATACCATGGTGAGATTCGAACCCAGGTGTCATGTTCAGAATATATATATATATATATATATATACGCGATCTATGAATGAATCGATTAATATTACATCCTTAATAGTAGGTTCAAATTAACTGAGAGAATACCTTAGTTAATCAGTTTATTTTGTCGAAATTAACAGCATTAATCACTGATAAACTTTATACGTAATTTAAAAACATAATATAATGATTAAATATTGAATCTTCCTAAAATAAAAACTGAAAATACAAGGTGATAATCAGTGTAAACTGTTTAAAACAAATTTCACAGTATGCTTATAAAAATGTATCATTTGGAATCTTGCCCAAACTATAATTCGAGGAACAGTTGAAAGTGTCAAATTCAATACATTCTTGGATACTGCGTAAGGTACTGGAGATTTTAATTCACTTAATATCAGCCCCTGTGTACTTGTCTGGTGAAGACGTACAAATGTCTTAAATATATATAATAATACGAACAAGAAGTGCTCTCGAGTTATTCGTATATAGCTTAAAATAGTATTTCGAAAAACAGATGTAGACAAAGTTTTGTATATAGCGAGATAAATATAGAAAGTTATAAGTAATTTATATACTTACGTATCATGCAATCTTTGAAGACCTGAGGCTAATTTGAACACAGTAAATAAATATATAGTTAGGTCAACAGCGTATCCAGGGCCAGCAGTAAACACGCTAATTTTATATCTCGTGTATGATGCGACCCCCTTAAAATTAGCTACAAAATTGAGTCTACAAAAGTCGCTTAATATGCGGTACATAATATATAAGATAAATAATTATAAATAGTATACATAAGATAAATAAATATTTTTGTAAACCAAATCTCAGTTAAATGATTCTTTAGTTAAACGTTATACTATTTTGAAACGTTAATGTTTGAAAAAAAAGTGTTATTTGGTCATGATGGAAAATAAGTCGATCGAATCCAAGCGCGAAACACCAGTATTTAATTCTGATGAACTTAGCTACACAACGGTTATTTTATCGCAATACAGTAGACCGTGATATTAAAGTTTATCATAGCGTAATATCAATAAAAAAATGTAGTGTTGTTGCGTTGCCAAAGAATTGTGAATAGTCGAACAAGTAAGTGGAAAGCTTAAGTGAAGCATATTAAATAGATGACAAAAGCGTTATTGATTATCCGAGTCAAGGCGCAGTTTTGTCTATTTCATATCAACGCTGTTGGCCCACAGGTTAGAATATAGCCGCTTTGTACGACAAGTAATATTGTTCAAATTCCCGCATTTGATGTCTAGGTAGCCTAGACCGGAAGTCGTTCACTATTACATACATTTTAATAGGAGGTTTGTCCGTTTGTCTGATAGGGAACAAGAAATTTTCTTGAATTTCTTTCTTTTTTCTTCATATTAGGTTGGTGCAAAAATAATGACGTAATAATGTCGTTTTTTGACGTTAAAAATACGTCAAAAAACGACATTATTACGTCATTATTTTTGCACCAACCTAATATATTTATAACATAGGTTAATCATATCACTTGGCCGAGTGGATAGAAAGTTCGCTTTTTTTTTAACATAAGACACTAGTTCGAATTGTACACTGATCGATATATCAGCAAACTAACTTCCTGACGATCCCAGAGTGCAACTCATTTTTAAAGTGCTTGAAAATCATTCTAAGATTTGACCTATTAAGTGAAATTGGGTAAACGAAACTATTTGAGAGCCGTCTCTATTTGAGCTAACATGAAGTCGCAAGACATCGTGACCGAGGCTTTGAGCGCACTGGTGTTGTTCATATAATGAATAATGTAATGTATAATTGCTCCAAGTAACTCAACATTGAGGAGCTTAACCAAGACAGCTTAGAATTTCTGCAAGTTAAATCTGGGCTAGGGAATGGACTACTTGCAGTATATGTCCGGCGGTGATGGGAGGACTTATCTGGAAAAGGGTTTCGAAGACAGGATAATAAAAAATAAAAACGCTTGAGTGGATTTTACCCCTGACGGATTAAATGGCGTTTGGTCTTCGAACTTCACCTGTAGTGTCATCTATATAAGGGTGGGTTCCGCTAGATGGACTTGTCCAAGAAACTCTATGCATAAATGATTACCCCTCCAAATTTCAGCCCATAACTTGGCATATAACCAAGGGAACCCGTCATGTGCTCAGTTGAGCAGCGAACCAATTACCACACGGATAGACCTTATGATAACGATGTTGATGATGGCGATGTGATAGTCATGTTATTTTTGAAAATCAACCTACTTTTATTGCTTCCGAAAAGCCAAACAATGGATTCGATAAATCCTAATTAAAATATGTGTATTCCAATGTGTATGCACACATCCAATAATAAAGGAAAACTATTTTTATTTAATCAAAACATTAACCTGAAACTCCATTGATGACCTTAAATAACCTGTTCAGAACTATGCTTTCATATGGATGTAATGAATGCCACCAAACCCATTCAGAAATATCTTACCTGTCAGCTGTCTACAGGAGCAAGAATTAAAATGTCTTGTCCCTGTAATCTGAAGAGAAAATAATGCCATATTCCAGATATAAGCATCCAACACTACTTCAAATAAACGGTTTGGAAGGAACCCCTCCATCAATACTGGAAAGAGCGATAAGGGCTACTGGACTTGAGAAACCTAATTTCTCGAATAATTTGTTTAAGAGAAATAGTTTATAAATATGACAGTAAGTATTAAATGCTGAATGTTTCCTTACAAGGAAACGACTACTACTACGATTATTATTCTTCATGTATGTGATGTATAGCTTCAGAACTTGGGTGATCATAACTCTACGACTCTATTCTGGTTATGACAATAGACTACATCCGACAGCAAGGTCTCTGATTAGGAGCTTTTGAGAAGCGTGGAACCAACTCTTAATTGTTGTTGGTAGCAGCTGTTATATTCCCAGCTATGGACAAATACTGAACTCGCAAACTGCAGTCAAATCACTAGGAAAGTATAAAAATTCATATTTATTTTAAACATTTCCAGCAATAGATTTTATTTGGTGGGTGCATAATAATCAGGCGTTTTTAAACAATATTATGAAAAAAGAAACAATTCAACAGTAATATTTTTAAATGAGTATGATTATTGACACACATTTTTATAACCTGAAAATAAAATAATATTTTATTAAAAAAAAGTAATCAAAACAGCTATTTTTATTAACAAATAACTTACCTACAAAAAACGCCTGTTAATTACGCACCAATCCAATAACAGTAAAACAAATAAATAAATAATAAAAATTACCAAAACTCCCAAGAAAATGAAATTTCGGCATTAAATTACCCATAAGGAGTTGACATGCCGTGAAACAAACCAAATGAAACCAAACTAAAACTTCTTTGTTTTTCACGTGTTTACTTCATACTGAACATTTTTCTGTTACCGCAAGTCTCTATCTGTGATGAGATTGTCCAGCATTCCTGGCCAGACAGGACTACCGATTTTGTACAATATTAATAATGGCCCAATGAATGTCGAATGTTTCCTTAAAAGACAACCGTTACTGTTACCATAAACATTACCACCACCCCCTCCATTCTATTTTTTTATCAGGATAACTTTGGTTCAGCTGTCTTAGGAACTTTTACTAATCTGTTGTATTTATCATGTCTTTTGTACGACTTATGAGTGTCTTTACACAGTTCCTTTTAGTGAAACGAATTCAATTCCTTTGTAGCCTAAAATCCTAACTTGTACAATTATTGGTCCAGAAAGATAATTTCCTGGAGCATTCAATTATGAAAGATAGTAGACAGTGGAATAAAACGAACAATGATAAATAAATAAAATAACTTCTTTTTTTTAACAAAGTGTTATGTATGTTGGATTTATAGATATACTCATTTACGAACGTTCATCTATTTTTCTGTTTTCAGAAAAAGGAATAGCAACATGGCTAAGCTAGAATCGAACATATTTCTTGAAAATAATTTAGCTACTATATACATAGAAACACACACACGTGTCTGTGTCGTAGGTGTAAGTGAACGTTCTAATCCTTCTGACACGTGCATATATATATACACATATATATATGTGTGCGCGTGTGTGTGTTTATATATATATATATATATATATATATATATATATATATATATATATATATATATATATATATATATATATATAATCTTCAGAAAAATTAATGGAGCTGCTTGGTGCTTGTTTACGTTTGTAAAAAGAATACGCTAGACTTCGCCAAATTTGTCTAGTGAAGATAGCTCAGAGGTAGGACCTCTGACTGGCACCAAGTCTGTTAGGTTTCGATCCAGGTTGAGGGTTTCGACCCTAGCATTTGGTTGTTTTGTCGCAATGAGGAGCTGCGAAACAATAACAGTACTGTCTGTGGATGACACACACACACACACATATATATATATATATATATATATATATATATATATATATATATATATATATATATATATATATATATATATATATATATATATATATATATATATATATATATATATCAGGTGTAACCGCAAAATTGTCTTAGAAATTATCATATATATGGGGTGTAACAGAAAAACTGTCCAAATCCTGTTACAGCAAAATGATCTTAGCAATGATTAATGATATTTTATTGGAATTCTCTGAAGTTTTATAACACTATTCGTCTTTACTTTGAATAGTAAGAATGCATTTAACTCTAAGTTCGAATGATAATGCCTCTGGCTGTTGTGACATTCTGATCCACTTTTTCTCCCTGCCGTTCCCTCTTTTTAAAAGCTTATTCACCGTTCTCTTGATGATTCTCTTGAATGAACTTTGAAGTTCGGAGCCAGAGTATAAAAGTTAGAACAATTATCTAAGCCTAAATGATCATTTTCCTCTCGATATTGCTCAGTTATTATTCCATGCTGTTACTCGGTTTGGACAATTTTGATGTTAGTTGTTTGATTAGGTTCGGTTTACGGCATATCAACCTCAAAGGGTTATTTAATGCTGACAAAATTTTTATTGCTGATAATGTTTCTTCAAAAATCTATTTCTGTGAATATTTTTTTTTGAGGAAATCTATAGCTGGTCATATTTTTTTCAAAGAATGTATTGCTCTTTGTATTGCTGATTTTTTTTTATATTGCTGACAATAATTTTTCCTTAAAAAATTATTGCTGGTAATATTTTTTTATTACACATTATTTCTGGTATTATAACCTATTTTTACAGAAGTTTGGGTGTTAACTATTTGCCCATAGCTGGGACCCTAACAGATGCTACCACACCGGGAACACCAGCAATTAAGAGATGGTTCCACGCTCCTCAAGACCTCCTTATCAGAGGCCTTGCTGTTGGACATAGTTTATCGTCATACCAAAGATGACGATGTAGTTTATCGTCATACCCAGGACTCGGATGTAGTTTATCGTCTTACCCAGGACACGAATGTAGTTTATCGTCATACCCAGAATACGAATGTAGTTTATCATCTTACCCAGGACGCGGATGTAGTTTATAGTCATACCCAGGAGGCTGATGTAATTCATCGTCTTACCCAAGACGGCTGTTATTTCTTCATGATCCAACACGTCAGAATACGTTAACTTTCTCGACAGAATATTATATGCTTATATTTCAAATTAGGGTACACTTGAAAGTCTCTCTTGCAAAAGAAAGTTTAAAATTACTTAATTTTTGTCAATTTTGCATCATTATTAAAATGGAATATTACGAGATGCATTTTAGATACTTATTGCTTATTTTTACCGTAAAGACAAAACTGCCTCGCAAGTAAAAAAAAAAAAATGTGTGCTGTGTACGGCCGAGTTGCTTTATCTGACAGAACTGTATGGAAGTCGTTCACTAAGTTTAGAGTTAGTGATTATAGAACGATAAATAACAGTCAGGCAGACCTCCTCTCACTACAGATGACGACCAAATCAAGACATTGATTAAGAATAACCTGCATTACTGAATGCGGGAATTGGCAGAAATACTACGTTTCTAAAAGTCCACCATCCATGAGCACTTAGTTAAACGATCTGTTTATTTACTT
>OZ010583.1:104074915-104124915 GCA_963932145.1 Acanthosepion lycidas
ACCCTTGAAAAAAGAAGAAAAAAAAAAACGCTACCAAATCAATCATCCTTTACAAATAGTAAATACGCAAACAGCAAAAAGTTTGTAAACATACATGGCAAATTAAAATAAAAAAAAAACAAATTCCACCAAAAATATCGTTGAAACTAATAAAAACCTCACCAACAGATAATGTAACGTACCTTAGACAAATCCAATACATTAATAAAATAAATAACCAACCTGAAAGATATAAAGAAATAAAGCAATTACGTAAATAATAAACAAATTGCCAAACTAAGAATGCACATATAAACACTAGTAAATATAGTAATAAAAACCAGAAATAATTAATCACTAATAAAGAACGATTAAAAGCTAGCAATCGAGACGAGAAAATATCTACAAATAATCTCATTCGGACACACAATTATTCCTACTGAATAGTCTCTAGAATATTTTCAAAAATAACCGTTACCTCCTACAAAACAATCGTTTTGATAATACAATAGACATTATTACCCATAATGCACCATTGACCAGGATATTTAAATAATCGAAACAAATGACAACACATATGGCCGAAAGATTGCGCGGAATCATGAAACAGATTATCCAAACTTGATGTTGACTTCAATATTCACTTTTATATTCATATTTACATACGTTTTATACCTGATTTGGAGTGCATCTACCCATAAATATAGCAGACATTAACTCTATATTTCTATCATATCCCTGATATTGAACTATTGTAAACATAAATATACCATATATTAATTCTATATTATAACATACATATATATATATATATATATATATATATATATATATATATATATATATATATATTATGTGTTAGCATATATTTTCAAGAGATTATATATATATATATATATATATATATATATATACTGAGGTCTGTTTATGTATATTTCATATAAAATTTTAGAAGGTTTTTGCAGTCGGTATAAATGGAAGTAAAAATTCACTGGGCAATATGTTATTGATCAGAATAGAAATCTATGCATATAGAATACTGTTAGCAACAGAATTTTTCTTTTTATACAGAACCTTGCATGTTGCATATTATTTTATATCGAGAAATTTTTTCTTATCTTCTGACCAAATCAAATTTCTGTGTTCACATTTGAAATACTTAAAAGATATTTTTTTATCTTTTAAGAATATGTCAGAAATATCTTTGCTGAAATATTCCATCCAACAACCAAATAAGTGAATTTAATTATTTAATTTTAAATATACAGTTTATTTCTAATAAAATAATGTTGTCCGATTTAATATTTTTTAAAGATTTTATTCATTATCAGCAAGGTTCGTAAAGAATAAGAAGCACAATTTAATTGAATATCTGAAGGAACTGACCGTAAACTTGAACAGATTGTGATTATAGTGCTTAGAAAAGCATCCTCTTTTGGAGTTGGTCGCATTCCACAGAGTACCGGTGCATCGGAAGAAGTTGTTCGACTTGAACTTACAACTCACCAAATGGAATACGAATGGAATGAGTGTTCTTCGCTGCAATGCACGTATCATGGTGGCTTTTAGCCGTCGCGATTAGTACTGGTTAACCGTAGGAATGTAGTTTGTCTTAGCACTTTCCATGGAAGTACCGATAGAGCAGTGAGAGGCTTGCGACGTTCTGTCTGTGAGAAAGGCGATGTCAGGTGGAAAATAATATGTCACCCACAAGGACGCGAATACACTTTTGAACTCTATCGAGACTGGAAAGTGAACACTAGCCAGCTCTTTCCCATTTATTAATATCCATGGTATTTAGATGCGCGTTCATTAAATCATCGATATCGTCATCATCACAGTCGTCGTCGTCGTCCTGACAGGGAGTAGTCGTAGAGTCAGAGAGATATTCATGCAGAGTGTATCTGGAGCAAGTTGAAATACCAGAGATTATCTATCATCAGGTCAAATCCCAGCTGATGTTCTTAGGCGCAGGCACATGGCGGCTGATTCCATTGGGCGGCGATCTTCGATGTGGTCCATGATTTCACTCTAGAAAGCCCTCCCGCCAGCGATGTTCCACTGATTGCACACATAGCAAGTAGATTCATGCTATTTTTCATGTATTGTCTTATCAATGCTATATATCTTATCAGTATCCTCACCATATATGTATTAGGAAACCGGTTTAGAGACTGGCGATCCGACCATGTACGATGTAGCGGTGACAGTTTCTATATTTCTGAATGCGTTTAGAGCAAGGCCTAACATGTATATGAAGTCTTGATCAGAGGGGGTGTTTAAAAAATGGGTATTAACTGGTTTAGGAGGGTATAGTCAATAGCAGGGGTTGCCAAACCGCGGCTTGCGAATCACATGCGGCTCATTGACCTTTAATATTCAGCTCGTGAAAATATGTTGGCTGACCTCATTTTTTTCGTCACAATAAAAAGTAAAGAAGAAAAATTTCAATCTTTATATTTATTTACCGGGTATAAATTGAGACCCGCCCGCAATTAGATTAAAATGTTATTTTAATGTTCATAATTAGTAACAAATATTTAAGAATAAGAATTTAAATCCTAATTTTAATTCAGGATCTGAATGAAGGATGGTTGTTCTTTAGTGCTGAGGGAAGGAATGGTGGAAAACAGAGAGATTAAGAAATTTCGGTTCAGCACGTTCGAGTCAGAAGACTGGGGTTATGGGTCAGTGATTAAAGGGGACCACACTCATATACACTAAAGCAGAGTAACAAATGAACTTGATCTGTGCAGACCTATTTGGAACACTTCGGATATATGTTTTGTTTTAAAGTGTCTATGAAAATTTTACGGCTAACTTCAATTGTACGAAACAAATATATGAAGATGGAAAAATAGATTTTAAGCTAGAGTGGGTGGAAGATTTCCCATTCATCGTTAAGGAAGGTAAACATTTGTGCCATGTATACCACGTGTCCCTCAGCAATTACAAAGCCAGTAACTTGAAACGTCACTATGAAACATCACAAAATAATTTTCGTATAATTATCCACCTTATTCTGAAGAAGGAAGAATAAGTTAACTGTGTTAAATCATAACTAAATAGAAAGCAGAGAGTTTAGTTATGTCATGGATAATGGCCCGTCCTAAACGCACATATTCTGATGGCGAATTTGTTAAGAATGTAACTGATGTTGTTGCAGTGTTAGATCCAAATAACACAAAACAACAGTGACTAATAAAGCAAACACCAGTCTCACGCCACACTACAGGGAGGTGTATCTCTCGGATAAGTGCCGATGTTGGAGGTAAAATGCAAAATGTTTTTTTTTAAATTATCTTGCTTGCCGCTTAGATCTTGACGAATCAACAGACATACAAGACAACCGGCAATATTTGTGCGTCATTTTTTCTAAGATGTAACTGTGAAAGAAGAGATGTTGGACTTCGTGGCATTAATGGAAACTAATCGTGACTTTGCCATTAAATATGCGCTTGACAGAACCTTAACAAATGTTCCACTGAACGAACTCCTCAATGTAGCAACAGATGGAACACCGGCAACGGTGAGAAAAATGTAGGATCAATTGCAATTATAAAAAATGATACCAGTTTTCCAGAATTTCTTCCTATACATTGTTGACCATGTTCACCATAGTCTATGAATATAGAATCCAGTACAGTAATCTGTTCAATGAAACAACGTTAAAGATTAATACTCTCGAGTCAGATATTTTACTGAATCTGACCATATCGCCAATACCACTAGCAGCTGTTCCGTAATTCTTCAGTCTTCGATACCAAAGGGAAAAACATGGCCGCCCTTATACACGTCGCATTGAATATTTTGAGCCTTATGATTGGTTAACCGTTCTATTGGTGGACTATAAAATGAGTCAGCTCAATTTGGCTGGCTCACTAGTACATGAGGGTACCCAAAAATTCCAACATTCATTGCACTATTCATCTTGAACATCTGGCCACCAGATAATTCAAGTATAAAGATGTTATAAAATATGTGCTTGGAAATGCCAATACGCTTAAATTGCACGACCCACCGTGAGTTCATAAATTTTATTGAAGAACTGGATCATGAAGATATACACAGAGATGTCTGTTTGTAAATCATTTTCAGGTGACTGTCAAACAGCAGACTTTTGAGTAAGTGAAACCAATTATTAATTTTCTTACAAAGAAAAGAAAAAACCTGTACTCAAATGTAAAAGGATAAATGAATGCAAGATTTGCTGTTTCTTACTGATATAATGAATCATCTACAAACTTTCAACTTGGCACCTCAGGGGAAAAATAAGATCTTTCTGATCTTCGTCAGACAATTTTCAGCTTTCAGAATGAAATGAAGTGTTTTTCAAAGAGAAATATTTTCCATAAACTGCAGTCACATCCCCAGTCTCAGTAGGAGAGTAAATAAATTCGCTGATATTTAAATAAAAGACATGTAAGAATACAAAGATAAGTTACAAGAACTGATTGATAATTTCCTAGCCAGGTTTCATGAATAGCGGAAGCTGAAACCATCTGGTATATATATGCGTCCTTTGTGATTATTGAAACCAATACAAATTAGCAATTTTAAAAAAAGTGCATACATGAATAAATATTATTGCATGCATGCATTTCTTAATATTTATATAACGGTTTGAAACATAATACGTAAGTAACGTATGTGTAAATTTTGTTCATGCCGTGGAGGTCCCAAACATCTGAACATCATGGTATGTGGATCTTACATGATAGAAAGCCTGATCACCGGTGTTTCAGGGGAAGCTATTTATACATAGATGAATGACACAGGTTACTATTAATGATAACCCGGATGTTATTAAGGATTTGTTTAAAGTATAATTGGGTATATATTCTGGGAGAACGATAGTCTGTGCATCGAAAGCGAAATAGTATTTAATCTTGAAGATGCTGGTAATGTAAAGGGTATCATTTCAGAAATGTGAATTGTGCGGGTTAAGTTCAAATTGTAACTGTGTCTATGGCCTTCTCGTTTTCACTTAACAGTAGGCTAGAGTTGGCTGTCTAGCCTTGGTTGGTAGCCAGGTTTATGTTTAGCTTATTTCATTGTTTTGCCGGAATGCAATGTTGTACGAAACTACACGTATTAAAAAAAGAAAAAGAAAAAAATAACTATCTCTTGTCTTCCATGGCCTTAATTATGTCCCAATATATAGGGTAACAGGTACAGAATATTCTATGATTTTGTTGTGATAACCTGGCAAATTAGCAGAGAAATTATCAGGACAATATCAACATCTGCAAAACAATGACTTTCATTGAACAGAACCTGTATTATATCTTCTGCTATTTTTGGATCAACATTTATAGATAAATCATTTCTCCAAAGCGAAAATAATCTCTGAATATAATGCTGGTGATAATTTTAAGGACGCCATATATATCCACGCCTACTCAAAGAACAAGCCTGATTTATAAAAAGTCACTCGATAGAACCTGCAATTAAGATGAATTGGAAAGGCGTAGGTATACATATTTAATGTTTGCTTTTTTGTCTGTCGCAAAACAGAAAATGCTCTTAATTTGTGTTTAAATGTGCGACGCTGACGATTAACGTCAGGCTTGGAAACAATCTCTAGACACAAATATATCCCATTTATGTTTTTACCTCTAAGGGGATCGATATTATTTGTGATATTTTTAATGATTTCTCTCTTCAGATCATTAGCGATAATTTCTCTTCTCATGCGTCTTTCAATATCTATATATTGCCATAACATTTGGAGAAAAACTGTAAAGTAATTTCCGTTTTCCTTCTCTTTCACCGGTGTTTTAATTTCAGAGTAGATCTTCTACTAGACTGGCTGCCATTGAAGG
Source organism: Acanthosepion lycidas (assembly GCA_963932145.1). Classification (NCBI taxonomy): domain Eukaryota; kingdom Metazoa; phylum Mollusca; class Cephalopoda; order Sepiida; family Sepiidae; genus Acanthosepion; species Acanthosepion lycidas. Next base: position 104,080,720 of record OZ010583.1, read on the forward strand.
CTAGAGAGATCAATCTAGCCTTCTACTTATCCAATATCTAGGAGGATAGCAGATACGTTTATTATTTTCACAAGAGCATCACTGCAAAGTGATAGACAACACAGAATTTGAACTCAGCTCACCAAATTCCTTTTCCGAACCGATAGCATTAACATTACCAGCTCCTTCCGTCTTAAATATATTAGATTTCACTGTAGCAGTACGGATTGTCTGTCTAACAGAATATATAGCCAGGTATAGTTTAAACAAGTCCAGAATCACAGACGCGCTATTATTAGTGCTATCGTACTTCATGTATCAACATCTAAACTATACCTACTTAAACTAGTTAATATTCACTTAAACTATTAGTATGAACTACTCTTCTTAATTAGAATGTTATATGATTGCTTCAGTCTAGAAATAGCTAATAATGGCGAAGTAACTCATTCGAAAGTAATCAGATATTGCCTGACCACAATAGATATGCACGCATATGTTAGCTCTATTTATGTGCAAATCAAGCTATGGGAATAAAATCGGGGGCTGTAGAATGCGCACGCGGAATTTCTACGATCGTGTGATACAGTATAATCTAAAGTATCCCTGATTATTTTCTGTGAATACAATAACATGCATATTTTTACATAGGAATGTCAAAAGCTGATTATATTTTATGTATTTATATCAGCCATATCAGATATTATTTCCATTCCTTTTAAGACAAAATTTGTAGATAACTATACTAAAAGGTGCTATTAAATTTCAGAGGACGTATAGTTTAGACTCGGTTATTTTATGTCTTCTAAGCATGAGCGAGTCTAAGCTCGATCATAACCCGAGGATTTGCTGCAATGGTTTAAGCATTGCGCAATTATATTCTGTGAGAGAGTTAATCAGGTATTTCATCAACCAGCCGTTGGCAGGATCCGGATGGCTATGGCGCAGAGACTTTGGCCAAGATCAATGCAAAAGGCCAAGGTAAAAGCAAATGTAGCCTCGAGAGTGATTCGACCTGTTTGGGTCACCAACAATATTTGCTATTTTGCGCCAAGATCTCCAAGCGGTGTAGATTTTAAACACAATCATAACGCACGTGTTTGCTGCACTGGTCTAAGTATTACGCAGTTATAATCTATGAGAGATAATCAGGTATTTCATCACAGAAAGTGATCATCGATTGTTTTTCATTCGTACAGTAGACGTGTTCGAATTTCAGACGAGTTGCTTACATTCACTTACGGGCAAATGCCCTTCACTGTGGGTCGAATAGCAGGACAGACTAAGTACTGTAGGCTTGACTAGCATCCAGCCAACCGCAGAAAGAAACGGCAACCCACTCTGGGAAAATCTTCTGACTCGTCGGCATGTATCAAAAGAGACATTATCGTCCAAGAGTCTTTCACGCATAACTGAGTGACAGTAGATCCTTGCTGTAAAACATCAGATCGCCTTCCTCTGACGTATTAACTTTCATGCAGGTGCACTTGGTTTAGATGGCGAGTCATGCTATGCTAAGATTTAGTTTGAGGGACAACTCCAGTGAAGATATCTCCCAAAACTCAGTAATATAAACGCGCTGTTTTTCCATGTTTCAAGGAAGTTGTTTTTGTGTCATTCAGTGGCTGGATGGTCATTACGGAGAATTGATGCATGTGCTATGCGTGACGATTTTGATATCAACAGTGATCAACGAGACATTCAACCAGCTGTAGGCAGTATCCGGATGGCTATGGGGCAGAGATGTTGGCCAGGATCAATGCAGAAACCAAGATGTCCATAGTGTAGGGAAAAACAAACGTAGCCTCGAGAGTGATTTGACCTCTTTGGGTCACCAAAAATATTTGCTATTTTGCGCCCAGATTTGCAAGAGGTCTCGATTGTTGCATCACATGTAGATAATCGCCATCGGTAAGATAAAACGCATGGAAGAATACGTTTTTTTTAACGCCCAACGGTGGATGTAAAATATACTTATAATAGGTATAAGTAATGTTGATAAGCACTGCATTCTGTAACTTGTACACATATTTTTCTGTATGTGTGATCATTTGCTGAAATACAGTTTTATTTCTCTTAGGTTCACGCTTAACTAAGTTGAAATGTATATCTAGAGTTTGTCAGTTTTGTTCCACCAGTTTATATTGCTAAGTATTCAATGAAAAATGACATTTAAGACATACATATTGCAAATCACACATGAGTTCTTCAAATCTTCAGAGGAAACACTATCGCGACATGTAAAATTTTCAGATCCCTACGTCGGTCAAAACCGATTAATTTCACTATATTTTATTTTTAACATACAGAATAAATCCAAGTTTTTTTTATTACTACTAGCATCATAAAATATATTGATGATTCCTTATGAAATCGGCATTTTGATTACAACTCTGAATACATGGGTTTTGAAATAAATCTCATTAATGCATATTATAACAAGGATAACACTTTTTTATTATCATATTGAGAACATTTCGGTCGTTGTCGGCTCCGGCCTTCTTCAGGTGATTTAATGTTGGGACTGAACCCATTATTCAGTGCCATGCTTCTCCGGATGTCTCAGATATCTCCCTTTAAATCAACTCTCCAATATTTTGATTAACACTGCAGTAGCCAGTAATTGAACGCAAAACTCTTCGTGTCAAGTCACTGGATCAAAACCTCGCTTTTATCGATGGACGAAATAAAAGGTTAATTTCGAAATTCCAATCATCTGCAGAAAGCCGGAGCGCGCAACGTTAGAAATCCTGTGAATATGACAATAAAAATGAAGACAACAGTTCGAACAATATAAATTATGTAAAAAATTGCAATACCTCATCTGAGAAATATAGACAGATATTGAAGTATAACATGATGCTCATCAATTATTTGTGTGTAAAATATATTCTGAAAGGTGCATTAATCTTGTAAAACTAAAATTATTTTGTGTGTATTTTTTAATTCAACCGTTATTTTTTAAGATAATATTAAATCTCTTAAGATCTCATGCAAGGAGCTCAACCACCTACGATTGATTGGTTTGCTTTTTACAGTTTTTCAACCTTTTGCAGGTTAGCTGAAGTCAGAAAATGTTTTTAGATTGCATATATATATATATATATATATATATATATATATATATATATATATATATATAGATTGTGGGTTGAGATCACTGTTAGATTGGTTGACCTTTTAGATATTGCTCTAGCTTCTTGAAGATGATTAAGACAAGCAGATTGAAAATAGCTGAGTCCACTAAAACACGTTGATCTCCATTCTACCCGCTCCAAAGCTAAGTGCTCAAGGGTGTTATGTGGTATATTAACTGCTGACAAGTTGCTTTTCAGCTTGTCTTTGTATCTTACACATGGGCGTCCTACATTCCTGTAGCCCTGATATAACTGGACACACACACACACACACACACACATATATATATATATATATATATATATATATATATATATATATATATATATTCTGCGTAATGGATCTCGTTTTCACGAAGAACTTTCTAAAATAATGATTTATTGATGGGATTATATATTTATATAAGTATATAAACGCAAGTGTAAGTTTTAATTATGGGGTGAGTTGGAACGCTGAAGATTTCAGATTTAATTTTTAACACTGGAAAGGAAACAGGAAAAATTAAAATGTTAATATTTTAAATTATGTGTTCCCATATATTCACTTGTCCCTCATTCGTACACAATTATAAAGGATGCCCGAATTTATTTATATCCCTCATCCTATATTCAATCCCATCACTAAAAACATTAACTTAGTCTGACGAAGTACTTATAGAGGAAGAAAACCGAAGAAATCGTCCACTTTGTTATTCAATTGCCTGACTACTCGAAACTTCCCTCTCCTATTTAAAGAGAGTCCATGTGTTCGAAGGTAAATTATCATAACAGCCACGCCACTATTTTTCTCACGTCAGAGTCCATCTTGCATATTTACAAATCTACCATTCGTCTCTGCATTGAATACTGTTGCCATATCTCGTCTGCTGCCCCTGATATTCATCTCGAGCTTTTTGACAAAATCCAAAGAAGGATCTGCAATGTAATCGATCCTGACATGGCATCTCGACTTCAGTCACTTTCTCATCGAGGCGGCGTAGATTCCCTGTCTTTTCTACAAATATTTTCATAGCAACTGTTCAGACGAGAATTTTCCTTGGTGGCCTGTCTACATGAATTTAAGCGTGCTACTAGATTGGCATCTAGCTGCTACCTTTTCCCTCTTGAAATAGTTTAATATGACCGCCACATTTACTCCAACAATATTTTTCTCGAACTTTCCGCCTGTAGAAATCCCTTCCGTTTACTTGCTTCCCTGAAAACTATAATCTAAAAAACTTCAAATGCAACGTCAATCACCATCTTTCTTCTTGAACTCCTCATTTTTTTTATCCTTTCCTCAATCCTCCTTTTACTCAGTGTTTTCTCTCACTTTCACTCTCTGTAACCCCCCCTGCGCTCTCGTGGCAAACTCACCTTGCTTGGGATGAAATTATCTAAAAAAACAAAAGAAAATTCTACTCTTTTCTTCGTTTAGAAGCGCAAGTATTTACATACTAAACACCGGTATTTACATCCAACCTGGAAAATGTTCCGCAGTGGGTAAAGAAGAGGTAGGATTAAGCAGGATACACTATAATCGAAGCTTGAAGTAAAGAAAAATAATTTTTCTTCAACAGAATCACACGTAGTCTTGACGAAATAACTAATCCGTTACGTAGTTGCAAAACAAAAACATTTCGATAGGAATAAAAACAAGAATTAGACTCTTTTTTATGTGTCATATCCCTCTAGTGCGCAGGCAGACATGGCGCTTCACATCTCTCTGTCCCTTGTAGCTTTTAATAAGTTTTGTTGTTATTTCTCCCAAACCCTTTTCTCCCATCGATTTCCTCAATATAATCTAGTAAATTATGCGCTGATTTCCTCTGTCCCTTTTTCCCTCAATATGTCTCGTCAGTATCAGTTTTTCCAAGCCCTCCTTCCTCATTACCTACCCCATAAATTTCATCTCCCTTTTCCTCATGCTGAATACAAGTTTCCGTTTTGTTTGCATTTTCTCCAAAACCTCGTTGTTGCTAATTTGCTCGCTCCATGGTATCCTCAGCATCTGTCTGACGAACCACATTTCTGTTGCTTCAGCTCTCTTGATCCTCTTTGAGGACATTGTCTAGCATTCACGCCTATACAGGAGGACAGATATCACGTAACCATTCAGTACCTTTTTTTTGGTTTCTAACGAATTTTTTCTGTCTCTGCTTAGTTTTGGGAATGAATCTTTGGTTATCCCAATACGTCTCCGGATCTCAGTATCGCATTTTCTGTTCCTTATTTGAGCACTAATATAAAGAAGCGCGGTGGGTGTAATGGATATCGACTCGGAGTGAGGAGTCGGAGAGCCGAGTTCGAATTCCAGTCAAATCAATTACATTCAGTTACGTGCTAATACCCTTGGGAAAGGTATGAATAATCTTCTCTTCTTTATGGATTAAAAGCAGGACAGTCCAGCTTCTATAGCCTTGGATGGTAACTGGTTTACCGCTGAAAGAAATGGCAACCTACTGCCGGAAAATATGCCTCGTCAGTCACGTATCGAAAGCTATATTATCGCCTACGCGTTTATCACGCATGGCACATAACTGATTAGAAAACGTAGACTATAAATCTTAAATTTTTGAAAGTGATTTAAACAGATTTCTATTAAATGAGATTCACTAGCAGCAGACAATTTAAACTATGAAAAGGTAAGATTCTTCATTTGCAATAACATCTCAAATAATACCATATCTGTATGTGAAAATGGCAGGAGCGAAATTAGTCTTAAATTTCACTTTTTAATTTCAATAATTTCAATTAGTCTTAAAACTACGAAACATCAGATAACTATTTTCGGGTGGCAGAGCTTCTGGAAAATTCTCAAGTCGAATCGAATATCACTGATTCAGAATGGTCAGCATTTACACGTCATAGAAATGATAAAATATATGTGTTCAAAGAGACAACTATATCCTAAAGGGAAGATGTCCGCAGAATTAAACTAGCCAACTTAACCTCCACGTAAAATATGAAGACCTTCAACAATGTTTCAAATGAAGAAACAGTGGACACAGGTCAACCGCAGGCGGCGACAGATTGTTACATGTCTCAACACAACTACAGTCCATGTGTGTTTTGTTTTGGCTCCATTATTTATATATGCTGGTCAAAGATACATTATGGATCGGACGATCTTTTGTATTATCGTGACGGTTCCTTGGTCGGCCGTAACGGTTATGTTTCAAATTATTCTAAAGGATATTGAGTAGAAATAATTCTGGAGTCGAATGTGGTTATTTCTTAACATTTTAGTAATTATTTATTAATGATTACTTAATTATCTTTATTGATTATTATTACTGCATTTAATTGTGTTTATGTGTGCATTTCTATTTAGTTTCGTTTGGTTTGTTTTGTCTTACAGCATATCAACCTCAATGGGTTATTTAATGCCAACAAGATTTTTAGGATAGATTCGTATGAATAGAATATGTATTCTTTGGTTAAAATTTGTTTGGTTTATTTTGTTTTACGGAATATCAACCTCAATGGGTTATTTAATGCCGACAACATTTTTAGGATAGATTCGTATGAATAGAATATGTATTCTTTGGTTAAAATTTGTTTGGTTTATTTTGTTTTACGGAATATCAACCTCAATGGGTTATTTAATGCCGACAACATTTTTAGGATGGATTCGTATGAATAGAATATGTATTCTTTGGTTTAAATTGGTTTGGTTTGTTTTGTTTTACAGCATATCAACCTCAATGGGTTATTTAATGCCGACAACTTTTTTCCAGGTAATATTATTGTTTTCTCAAAAATCTATATCTGGTAATATTTTTTCCTCAAAAATGTCTGGTAATATAATTTCAAAAATGTATAGCTGATAATATACTTTCAAAAAATGTATTGCTGGTAACATTTTTTAAAAAAAAACGAATTGCTGGTAATATTTTTTTCCGAAACGTATTGCTGGTAATAGTTTTTCTTCAAAAAATTATTTCTGGTAATTATTTTTTTTACAAAGTATTTCTGGTATTAAAACCTAGTTTTACACTTTCATAATTTTTTTTACCTCAGTTTCGGGATTAACTATTTGGCCATAGCTGGGACCCTAACAGGTGCTACCACCCGGGGTCAGGGTTGACCTGGAAAAACCAGCAATTAAGAGGTGGTTCCACGCTCCTCAAACCTCCTGATCAGAGGCCTTGCTGTTGGACGTAGTTTATTGTCTTACACTGGACGCCGATGTAGTTTATCGTCATACTCAGGACGATTGTATTTAGTTGATTTGTTTATTTTTTACCTAAATTGTTTATTTATTTATATAGAAATTTCTTTCCTTTGTGGTTTTTTTTTAACACAGGTGACGTAAAATTGTGTTTAATCATTACAAATATTCTCGCCGTTTGCTGTTGATCTCAGTGTACACTTATATATTAATATCCGCTCTATCACTGATGCTCAACACTTTTAGATATGAATATTGAATGTGGCGCGCGCGGACACACAAACATATGGTAATTTCATTATTAAACATGCACATTTAATATTAACATAAACAGCGTCATAGTTTCGCATATATCCATATAAAGATACCTATCTGGTCGTCACAAATGGTGAGTTTTAATATCGTAAATATATTTAACAGACATCAAAGGCAGGGCTTTTCTATATGATACAACCCAATTTTCAGAAAATTCTCATCTTCAGAAACAGGACACACGTATTTCCGTAAATAATTTATTTAAAATGTTAAAGTATTTTGTACTGAAAGCACAGTTTCTGTTTTTTCCCAGCATATATATATATATATATATATATATATATATATATATATATATATATATATATATATATATATTGTATGTGTGTGTGAAAATATATAGAAAATAGGAAAGAACTTGTTAGGTAAATAATCCAAAGATCTTTAGTATTTTTGTTATTATTTAAAAAAAAAAAACAGTGTTCGATACAAAAGTAGAGCTTAAATATAATAATAAAAGAAATCAGACATCTCTAAAAAATTTTGGCATTTGAAGGAAATGAATAAAACACCAAAAGTAAAATGGAAAATTATAAACAAAACTAGAACTTGTAAAACTTGGGATGACCCATGCCCTTTATGCCTACATGAAAAAACTACACATTATCAAGTTTCTAAATAATGAAAATTTATTAAACAATAGACATGAGTTTTAACGGTTTTTTGCCAACATTCACGAAAAAACACATCTAACAAAAATAAAATTAAAGCTAAACATTTTACATAACAAGGACCAATTAATACTTAATCTATATTTTCATCATCGATAAGAAGTTTTATAGATTAATATAGTTAAGCAATGCGTTCATCTTTTAGCGACGTTTTTAAGAAAAACGGTAATGTAAGATTTGGTCGTGAATTTTTTTGTAAATACGCATGAAACGCAGTCCTATATAACCTATTTACGTTAAAAATATATAAAGGAGGTAACTTAGTTTCATTTTTTTTTTCATTAATTTAAAAAAAATATTCAACGCGCAATTATCTTTCATTCATAACTAAGGCATCTTTTTATTCAGTTTTGTAATAGCAAATTTGAGAGGATTAAAATACAAATTTAACCAAACATCCTTTATATATATATATATATATATATATATATATATATATATATATATATATATATATATATATATATATATATTTGTGTGTGTGTTTGCGTGTGTGTGTGTGTATTTGTGCGTGTACAGGGATAGCCAAAAAGTCGCTTTTCCCATTTCCAATAATAAGAAACATAAATTTCTAAATGATTTAAAAACATATATCTGGTAAAAGAACATGCTAGATGCAATCATCATATATATATATATATCTGTACGCATGGGTTGAATAAGACTAACATATTTCTCGTTCGGTGAAATAAATCTATGCCACCTCATATGGGGTAATTTGCAATTTTGTTGTGTAATATATATATATATATATATCCTTGTGCAGGTATGCAGAAAATAGAAAAGAACACGTTGGGTGCATAATCCGGGGTTCCTTAGTATTTTTGTTTTTATTTTTAAAAAACAGTGCTCCATACAGAAGTAGAGCTTATATTATAATAATATTTTTTGTTTAAAAATATGATTCCTTCGCTACATAAGAGTTCTCATGTTTCAAAAACGTGAGCCGAAATCATCCAAATAATTAATAAAATTAAGTTGGATTGAGGTGTTTAGTCACGTTTCATCTTCAAGCGAAATTTTAGGAATAAGCTATCTCTCGGTTTACGTGTATTTTTACAGAATTTGTTATTGTGGGAGTGGCTATACTATTTTCATTCTTTAAGTGGTCAGGGAGTTAATTTTTATCAGTAGATTCATCATCCTCTGAGAGGTTTTGCTAAGGTTGGGTAGGGTATCCATTTCAAGGCTAATGTTTACGGTCATCCTTTAGTTGGTTCCCAGTGAAGGATATTTTTATGGCGCGCCTACAGTCGTTCTGTGTCTGGAGAATTGTCTCTTATTCTTGTCTATCTGATTATCTATTTATTTATTTGTTTATTTAAGTGGGTGTTTAATATACAGATCGCTTTGCATTGAATTTCGTTTTTTTTTTTTTTTTTTTTTTTTTTTTGACGACGACAAAAAGGGGTTTTTCCTATTTAAGGGTTTGGCTGAGCTTTTTAGAATTTTACTTAGCTATGTTTTTTTTTTTTTATGCTAATTATCTAATGCGAAAGTCTGTTGATGTCGGCAAAAAACCGTTAACTCCTGCCTATGGTTTAATAATTTTTCATTATTTAGGAATTTAATGATGTGTAGTTTTTCCTGTAAGCATAAGAGGCATGGGTCATCCCAGGTTCTACAGGTTCTTGCTCTATTTACTATTTTCCATTTTACTTTTGGTGTTTTATTCGTTTCCTTTAGATGCCAGAAATATTGGGATAGAGATGTCTGATTTCTATTTTGAATATTGTTGAAAGAGCTCTTGTGTTGTCTCCATCTAATTTTAAAATTATTCTTTGTTGATCCTATGTATATCCTATCAATGTTAGGGCTCTCAATGGATGAGATAGTGCATTGGTATACCACGGATTTTGTGAGGCATTTATTTTCCAACGGGCAGTTTTTAGGGTTTCTACAATCGCATAATTTTTCGTTATTTTTATCTAGTTTTAGTTTATGTGTTTTATTACTGTTTTGGTATGCGTGTTTTTCTAGGATTTTCTTATTGTGTCTTTTTATGATTCTTTCTATATTTTCAGTGCAGCTGTAACTTAGTTTCAATGTGTTTTTGTTAAAGATGTTGCTAAGTTTGCTATTAGTGGGAAAGTGCTTTTCAATTAAAGCTAGGAACTTATGGCCTAGTTTGGTGCTGACCATTTGGTTGTACGGTGGGGTATACCAGATGATTTTTCTTTTCCTGTTTCTCTTATTATTGGTACTAACGTTTCTATAGGTTATGTCTAAGTTTTTGTATCCGCTGTTTTTCAGGGCTGTGTTGTAAAAACTACTGTGCTGTTGGAATATTTCTTTATTTGCTGAGTTCATACTTATTCTTTTCTCTATTGATGTGGGTATATGCTTAATTATAGATGGGGGGTGGTTTGACTTAGGATGTACGTACAAGGGATTAGTGTTAGGTTTTCTGTAAGGTAGGTGAACGTTGTTAGTTAAGTCTAGGGTTACGTCTAGGAAGTTTACTTTTTTTAATTTAGTGTTGACTATTGTTTTTAAATTTAGTTTCCCGAATTCATTGTAAATTACCTTTCTAATTTTCTCTGTTTTAAAGCTTGTGGAGCTCCTCACTACCATGAGCCCGTCATCTCTGTACAGCCCGATGTCCCCCACGTCCAGTTCACGGTGGGCGGTTAGGGACCAGTGGATAAAAAACACCAATGACAACTTTGACATTACCATGGGATCTCTAGACTCTGCAGAATCTTCGGACCTTGTCGGTCTATTTATACTGTACAACCTAACCGCCCACCGTGAACTGGACGTGGGGGACATCGGGCTGTACAGAGATGACGGGCTCATGGTAGTGAGGAGCTCCACAAGCTTTAAAACAGAGAAAATTAGAAAGGTAATTTACAATGAATTCGGGAAACTAAATTTAAAAACAATAGTCAACACTAAATTAAAAAAAGTAAACTTCCTAGACGTAACCCTAGACTTAACTAACAACGTTCACCTACCTTACAGAAAACCTAACACTAATCCCTTGTACGTACATCCTAAGTCAAACCACCCCCCATCTATAATTAAGCATATACCCACATCAATAGAGAAAAGAATAAGTATGAACTCAGCAAATAAAGAAATATTCCAACAGCACAATAGTTTTTACAACACAGCCCTGAAAAACAGCGGATACAAAAACTTAGACATAACCTATAGAAACGTTAGTACCAATAATAAGAGAAACAGGAAAAGAAAAATCATCTGGTATACCCCACCGTACAACCAAATGGTCAGCACCAAACTAGGCCATAAGTTCCTAGCTTTAATTGAAAAGCACTTTCCCACTAATAGCAAACTTAGCAACATCTTTAACAAAAACACATTGAAACTAAGTTACAGCTGCACTGAAAATATAGAAAGAATCATAAAAAGACACAATAAGAAAATCCTAGAAAAACACGCATACCAAAACAGTAATAAAACACATAAACTAAAACTAGATAAAAATAACGAAAAATTATGCGATTGTAGAAACCCTAAAAACTGCCCGTTGGAAAATAAATGCCTCACAAAATCCGTGGTATACCAATGCACTATCTCATCCATTGAGAGCCCTAACATTGATAGGATATACATAGGATCAACAAAGAATAATTTTAAAATTAGATGGAGACAACACAAGAGCTCTTTCAACAATATTCAAAATAGAAATCAGACATCTCTATCCCAATATTTCTGGCATCTAAAGGAAACGAATAAAACACCAAAAGTAAAATGGAAAATAGTAAATAGAGCAAGAACCTGTAGAACCTGGGATGACCCATGCCTCTTATGCTTACAGGAAAAACTACACATCATTAAATTCCTAAATAATGAAAAATTATTAAACCATAGGCAGGAGTTAACGGTTTTTTGCCGACATCAACAGACTTTCGCATTAGATAATTAGCATAAAAAAAAAAAACATAGCTAAGTAAAATTCTAAAAAGCTCAGCCAAACCCTTAAATAGGAAAAACCCCTTTTTGTCGTCGTCAAAAAAAAAAAAAAAAAAAAAAAAAAACGAAATTCAATGCAAAGCGATCTGTATATTAAACACCCACTTAAATAAACAAATAAATAAATAGATAATCAGATAGACAAGAATAAGAGACAATTCTCCAGACACAGAACGACTGTAGGCGCGCCATAAAAATATCCTTCACTGGGAACCAACTAAAGGATGACCGTAAACATTAGCCTTGAAATGGATACCCTACCCAACCTTAGCAAAACCTCTCAGAGGATGATGAATCTACTGATAAAAATTAACTCCCTGACCACTTAAAGAATGAAAATAGTATAGCCACTCCCACAATAACAAATTCTGTAAAAATACACGTAAACCGAGAGATAGCTTATTCCTAAAATTTCGCTTGAAGATGAAACGTGACTAAACACCTCAATCCAACTTAATTTTATTAATTATTTGGATGATTTCGGCTCACGTTTTTGAAACATGAGAACTCTTATGTAGCGAAGGAATCATATTTTTAAACAAAAAATATTATTATATTATATATATATATATATATATATATATATATATATATATCTTAGAAAGTTATAGTAAATATATATGGGGTAAGTTTTCATGGTAAATCAGTAACTCCATGCTCTCTAAATTTACTTGACATTTAATAAATATATGAATTATTCTGAACAGTTTCTCTAACGATCTACTTCTTTACAACCTTTCATGTTTCTTATTTTTGTTGATGACAATGATATAATCTTGTTCAACCATGTAACGGATGATATTGTTGTGTTAGGTGCATTCAAACAATTTTAACTGAAAAAAATATATACAAAGATCATTCTAATATACCGAGTGGTTCGTTAAATCTTTTGTGTGCAGAGAAAGCTAAAATAAACAATTCAAGTCACCAGCATATTTAAAAAGTGGACGGTTCATTAAATTCATCATTGATTCTGGGAAACCACAGAAGAAATTCTTGTCAGTAGCACTCTCTATAGTTGAAAGAGAACTTTCTCTATTGTATTTAATAAAGTGAATAGATTAGAACTATTAGGTTGGTGCAAAAATAATGACGTAATAATGTCGTTTTTTAAGTATTTTTAACGTCAAAAAACGAAATTATTAACTCATTATTTTTGCAACAACTTAATATAATTTAAATATTCGCGCTGAATGGTTGTGAGTAACGAGGAAGATTTAAGTTGAAATTGGAACTACAAAGAAATATTCTTTACAATACAAAAGCGACAGGTGGAATTTTTGGGAAAACAATTTTGAAGAAGTTTTGGATAATTTAACTTAATGAATAATTAATTTGACAAATAATTATTTCAAATAATGAATACAGCAAAAATAAAGTTTAAGATAAGCTATGATATTCCACAACATGGCATGGTAAGAAAAGAAAATTTGAAAGAGGAATGCAAAAGTGGCAAATAAAATATAAGGGAGATATCAGGTGTTCCCTAACTGTAGAATATGGCGCCAATAATACCATATTAAAAGTGTAAATTAAAATGTAATGGTAAATCACTTCTGAAATAAGAGCATTCATTTTTTTCATGGATACGTTTGAAATAACAACCAAGAAACGTCTCCTGAGAATGAAAAAAAAAGTTGAGGTATCAATTAACTGACAAAGAATTCTATAAACCTCGCAAGTCTCGCCTCACGCTGGATATGTTATTCAGCTGTAAAAAAAAAAAAAAAAAAAATGATTCGACACCCGTTTAGTGTACATGAGATATAGCTTTATATGTTTACTTTAAATTTCAGGGAATTAGGCAAATGTATTGACCGCAGTTTCGTTCAATTTCCATTGCTTTTTTTATACATTTTATGTTGTATACTGAATAAAGATTCTGGGTATTTTAAGAGGGTTTTCTTATCACAACAACAAAAATTACTCATAGCCCAATTGCCAGTTTGGGCTACAAGTAGCGATTTAAGAGAAATTAGAAAGTTGGTGTTGTCTATTTTTTTTTCAATCAAGATTGGCTCAGTTTACAGTAATTTCCCCCAAAACTTCGCAAAGTTACGTCAGCTGCTCTTTCAAAAGTAATAGAAATTGGCAAACATTATTATAGGGAATGCTGAAAAAATAATAGCTACAGTTTTTTATTTCAATTTTACAAGAGATAATTTGTATTATTTTGCATGAATCGATTCCAGAGTACAATAAAACACGTATATACACTAGAAGATAATAATGGGCACTCGTATTCGAAGACACCCGTCTACTAGGCCGGCTAGCTAATCCCTATTGCAGACGGTCTGTCAGGCACATTGTTGTTTGCTCAACATCAACAGAGCCATCCTGTGGTTTTTAGCGAAAATATGCTGGGCAGACCTTAGTTACAGTTTCTGAGAGAGAGCCTGTTATCTAGCATGATAAACAATTTGAACAAGGTCATCACACCCACGCCGTCAGGCACTATGGCCCGTGGCTTCGTCCTAGCACATCTATCGACGGCCCCCAAGAGTTCCGTCTACCCAATTTTCATTCGCAAGACTTGGGCCAACCAGCGGTATGATTTTCCGATATGTAATATATATATATATATATATATATATATATATATATATATATATATATATATATATATGTGTGTGTGTGTGTGTGTGTGTGTGTGCGTATAATATATGAATACATATATGAATACATATTTAAGGTATGCTATGTTTATATTTAAATTCGTCAAATATCAGAGATAGAGCGTATCTAATTTTGATTCTCGATGAATATATATATATATATATATATATATATATATATATATATATATATATATATATATATATATATGTGTGTGTGTGTGTAATTTCAGTAACTATAATGTATTTGCTTTTATTTTCCCAAAACAGGTACTGGACTATAAAAGCTTATCCGACAAGAGCATAATACTTTGTTTCCGTCAATATATGCACACCCTCCTTAATTAGTTGTTTTTTTTTTTTTGTGTTTTTTACAAATTCTTTGCATTATTTCTAACAGTTTTTCAAAATAGAAGACCTTCCCAAACATTCTTCAATACCTGAAAATGATCACTCTCGCATTTTGGGCGTTTTCTTCGAAATCCCCTATCCAATTCATCGCATACTAGTTTAATAGTTCAGAGGTCAGGAGATTGAGGCGGCCAAGTCATATTTTCCAAACTGTTGTTTCTTTTTTTTCTTTTCTCGCGGTAATCTTGACCAAATTTAGAAGAGAATTTTGGATCGTTGTTTTGTTGAAAGTGATTTTTTCCAGTTATGTGCAAACAAGATGCATGTCTTTGCAAAATCGAATGATACTGTTTCTTTTTTTCCTTGACCTGAATCAAAACTCCCACCACCCCTCATCACTAAAACACCTTCATATCCTAACAGATCCATCATTCAGCATTCCGCATTTCTCTATGGCTTTCTTCACATATATTCTCACTTGTTACAAGTTAAAAGTTCCAACTTGGATTCGTCTGTTCAAAATCTGCGCATTTCCTCATAAGAGTCATTTCTACCTATTCACATTCCGTAACAGGGGCTTCTTGATGGATGTGCTTCCGCTGATCTAAGTCATTTTTCACAGTTGAGAGCGACACTGGTTGATGTCGAGAGAAATTAAGTTTACGTATCAACTCTATTATTTTACTATTTCTATTACTCCATCTCCAATTTGACAGCATTTGCGCAAGTTTCTAACTGCATTTGTAAGGAATATTGTCTCCTTATGTCTTCAAATTCTTAGAAATTTCTCTTTGATAGTAGCCCACTTTGAATAACATTTTCAGCCTGTGCCCTCATCTCAGTACATAGCTGCTTTGATTTTGTCAATTTTGTGAAAATCACTTAAAAATTAAAGATTAAAATACCTACGACATACTGTCGTAGTAATACATTCTTGTTTTCTTCAAACAGAGACAAAGAATCTCAAAATCTCTGGTGAGGGGTTAATGTTGAAAACATAATATAAAGTTTCTCATACAAAATAGTCTTAAATTAGCAAAAGGTATTGTACATAAACAAACCCAAATTTTAATATTTTGTTTGTTAGAGGAGCCTGGAGAAAGACTGAAAATAAAAGGAAATATACTACAGTTATTAAAATTCTATTTTTTACTTTTAAAAAATCAAGTAATATCCCATTTTAAGGTGTTTTCTCAGGAAATGCAGTATCGCCCCATATATATATATATATATATATATATATATATATATATAATTTACTAATTTAAAAATATGGTTTCATCGCTCCAAAGGAATTACCATGTTTCAAAAACAGAAGCTAAAAACTTCCAATTCAATTATAGAATTAAAGTCCTTAGTTCTGTTTCATTTTCAAGCGAATTTTGGAATAACTTATTTGAAATTTATTGAGGTTTATAAGCATATACATTCATAATATTAGTTTCTAAGTATATGGGGACATCAAGTCATTTTAACAAAGGGTGATACACACACACACACACACACAAAACACACACACACACACGCACACGTCCCTGTCTTTTGAACATAAATAGAGTTTTAATGGTTGCTTGCTATTTAGAACCGGATTTCCGGTTTCATTCTAAAGTCTTTTCATACTTTTCCACACCCAGTAGCTCTTTGCGTCTTAGTGTCGCCTTCCACGGGGAGAATAGATTAACCCCCACACACACATACACATACAAATACACATACCGACACACACATACACATACACAGATACTCACACATGCACACACACACATACACACGTACATACATATCAATATATATATATATATATATATATATATATATATATATTAGGTTGGTGCAAAAATAATGACGTAATAATGTCGTTTTTTGACGTTAAAATACATCAAAAATCGACATTATTACCTCATTATTTTTGCACCAACCTAATATATATATATATATATATGTGTGTGTATGTGTATTTGTGTTTATGTGTGTGTGTATCCCTTTGACATGATTATTCGAGATTCACATACACGCACACAGACATTTACATATGTAGGCACGTTGGAGTTATGGACAGCTACTTGGATTGGGAAATCGGAAAGTTCGACTTCCAATCAAACCATTGTAATTATTTTCACAATTCACATTGTTCGAACTGTTGTCCTCATTTTTGTTTCTGTATTCACGACGTTTCAGCCATTGTACGCGCGTTCTTCAGGTGATTGGAATTTTGAACTGGACCATTTTCCACTTGCCATGCCTCTTGTGGATATCTCTTTAACCCAACTATGCAAGTTTTTCTTCACATCAGCTGTAGCCATGTATTGAACTCCCAACTCTTTGTGTCAAGACAAAGGATTCAACTTATCCACTGTGTCATGTTCCCTTGAGGACATCAGTGTATGCATTTTAGGGGATTTATAAACCTAATGTCCCAGTACCCATTTTTTATCAGAGTACATATTGCAACTTTTTTTGTTGTTATTGTTTTTCTCTAGTACTTTGTATATTACTGGTTCCGATATTATATTCATTTTTATGAATGGCTGACTTAGAAGACTTCTGTTGCCTAGCATATGCGGTAACTCTATAAGTTTTCGTATTTTCTAGTGATTTTCTCTATTTATTATTTCAGTCTTATCCCACAGGTGACGGTGATCTCCCCTTTTCTTCCTTATACGGTCAGCTACGCCCGATTTTTTTCTTTTTCCCTTTGTGTTACGGTTTTACGGTGTTCCCGCAGTTTTATATTAAGAGGACGGCCTGTTTATGCTTTATATCTCCTACCGCACCTGGATGGGACGACGTATACACAGTCCTTAATAATTTCCACCTCTATGGGAGATCTTACTCGGAAGAGGTATCGGGGCTGTTTTCTGAGTGTTGCTATGCTCTTGCACCCTTCTATCTCAGTTTGTCGTAGCTGCTGTCATGTAACCAGTGTAATTGTTACACGACAGAGCACTGCTTAAACTACAGGACGCTGCGTATACTAACTACTTCATATTCATATTAGTCTGGGTCTGTGTCGACTTTTGTTCCGTTTTGCAAGCAGAGGATGACCACTTCCTTTACACTGTATAGATGGTGGGAGTTGAAGTAGTAGTATTGTCTGGTGAATGTTGGCTTGCGGTATACGGATGTCTTGAACACATGTTTTATTCAAGAACATCCAGAAATGCTAATTTCGTGTTGTTGTTTTTTTCTCTCCATTGTGAACTGTATCGATGATCTTATTGAGATCACATTGTCCAGTAGAAACTGGATATCTTTCTTGTGTGACTAGAGTATCAAGCTGTCATCTAAGTATCTCAGCCATAGTATTGTCTTTAGTGATGTCGATTCTAAAGCCATCTCTTCGAAGTTTTCCATATATATGCTAGCCATTGTGGTGATAATGGCGAGTGTACTGCTAATCCTCCGTCCTGACGAAATATGTCTGTCCCCCTTCGCAAGTATGTTGTTTGTGTAGAGAAAGTCAACATCCCCAACAGGTTATCTATTTGTATACTGGTCCGTTATCCTAGGGATGAGTCCGAGGTCACACTGTCACTGACTAGAGATAGTATCTGCTCTGTGGGTAGATTGTTGAACAAACTCACCGCGTCCAGTCTCACCATTTATTTGGGTTGGTTGTAGAGCTAGAACAATCTAGCCTGGTGGACGTAATAAATAGCTCAGTTTGAAAATCCAGTCACCTCCCAAACGCCGAAACAATGTAACTAGTGTAAATAAAGAGTTTATTTTTTTCCAAAAAACAAACAAACACAAAAACCTGAAGCAAGGACATAAATCCACTAAGACGGAACTGTTTACTGAGTTAGAATATATGAGCAAAAATAATTAAGGAGGGATCAATAAAAGAACTCAGAAGACAGACGGTAACTATTTACATATTTGAAGATCAAAATTGACTGAGAAGCAAGAAGCAAGAAGCCAGAAGAGCGTTCCACAATCGAGAAGTGCGATAGAAGAAACTGTTAAAATGGAACTTACGGTTACATGTAGCTATTTCAACTGTAAATTGATAAGACGTTGGCACCAAACTACTACTACGCTTATATTCATAAAGTCATTAAGAGATAAGTTCATCAGAACAATTACCATGAATTATGAATTATGAACAGCGAAGTTCCGTTACGGCAGTGGGAAAATGACCGATGTCGGTATGCCAGGTAAGCACCAGTAACATTGCAGATTCTTCATTTGATTTCATTAATAACGCCTCAATGTATAGCAGAAACACTAGCCGAGATAAGGCAAAGATATTCAAAAGAAGCAGGAATGTTAGACATAAATATGTAAGATAGAAAAAAAAATTATAGAATTAAATTAAAGTCTCTAGTTCTGTTTCCTTTTCAAGTAAATGTTAGGTTACGAAATTCGCTTGAAAATGAAACAGAACTCGGGACTTAAATTCAATTCTTTAATTGAATTTGAAGATTTAGCTTCTGATTTTGAAACATGGTAATTCCATTTTAGCGATGAAACCACATTTTTAAATTAGGAAATTTATAATAGTTATGCTCTGTAGATCTGCATTGAGCACTGTTTTGTAAAAATTAAAAAAAATATTAATAAGAACACCAGATTATATACCTTACTGTACTTTCTGTTTATATATATATATATATATATATATATATATATATATATATATATATATATATATATATATATATATATATATATATATATTAAAGACATTTTTATGTTTATCGTTCTTTTTATAGATACAAGTATTTAAGTAAATGCTCTGTTTATAATAAACAGTATTAAATAACATTTACCGGCCTGAATGTCCAAGAAATTTTCATGAGCAGTTATGAATGTAGGAGAGTCATGGAAGATTGAAGTTTATAAACAGTAAATTCAACCTTGCCTACCGAACGATCCTTGGTGGCCGAGCTGTCAAGGCACGTCAGCGTAAATGACGGTTCCGTATAGGATGCAGGTTCGAATCCTGTCCACGGACGAGTATTTTCTATGAAAATTTCCTGGACGTTCAGGACGGAAAATGTTATTTAATACTGTTTATTATAAACAGAGGATTTACTTAAATACTTGTATCTATAAAAAGAACGTTAAACATAAAAATGTCTTTAATAAATAAATTGTCGGACTTTGTCCATTTCGTAATATATATACGGTGATTTTATATCGTCTTACGATTTTCTTTTCCTTGATCTCTAGACTTTGATCAAATTTAAACTCATGTTTTGAGACCGTCTAATATTGTCCAGTAACTTTTCTAGCCGTATTTTCAGGAGTTCCGATGCTAAATCTCTGTGAGAGACGATGTATAAAGAAATAAATGGAAAGAAAAAACATACAAAGTCTTTTTACATTTGAGATTGGTTTTCGCATGAAATACAATCTTCAGAGTACCTAACTTATATCGGAGTAAGTCAAAAATGCATTCGTGACGCGACTGTGTGTTTCGTTTCCCCAGCGGACGCCAATTGAGAAAAATATTTCCACGCCATGTGGGAAATAGTTTCACGCCTACTATATAGATTTCGCGTGTAGAGAGATACTAGGGGTTTGGGGCCCAGAGAGAGAGAGAAAGAGAGAGAGACAGACAGAGACAGACAGACAAAAAGAGAGAGAAAGAGAGAGAGAGTATTGGAATGCTGAAGTAATTTACCTCCAGCAGTGTCATCGAGTGAAAATAATCACGAAGAAATATTACCTTTTCATCCATCCATTCTTATATGTTTTTCTACCCATTTAAAAATTCCTGTCTTCGTTTATCTTTGCTTACTGTATCACACACCATTCTTAGAGTACCACGTGCAAGATCACAGTAAGAAGAAAAATTCTCCTTCCGAAATTACACCATGCATTCTCGTTAGTAATCTTCTAAATAGCATAAGTTAGTATATAATGTCAAACATATACATGTATAAGAATATATAATAAATGAATTGTCGCCTATAAATATGCCGTTACTCTTTTGCCTCTTTAGTCAGCTTTCCCTGACGATCCCCTTAGATGAAACCTGGGTAGGTTTGTCTGGCTCACTAGGTTTGACTAGGTCTGCTCTACGGTTGTTTACTCGTGTCGGTTTTTTTTTTCTTTGGGCTTTGAACCTGTATCTGTGCGATTTTTTTCGACAGACTCTCATGTTCCTAGCTCTTTTTTTTTTGTTAAAAACTTTTTTTCCTTCGAGATTGATTTGATTATTGGCAAATCAAAAATTCGAAAGTTTTTCGAGACGAGTAGAGTTACCTATATATATATATATATATATATATATATATATATATATATATATATATATATATATATATATATTTAAATTTAAATTTTGGGGGAAAATAATGTACATCAAAAGAACAACAAATGAACAACAAAAAGGATTCAATACTATTTTCATAGAACGAATATTTAGGTCAAATATATAAAATGTCGGAAACACTGACCTACTTAGAACCATGTTTTCTGCCGATATGGCTTCGACATGTACCAAATTATTGTATCTTTTCAAAACCTACCCATAATTACATTCATACGGACGTGGGAGGATGTAAAGAAGAAAAAGGACGTGCAAGGGACAAAAAGAGAAAGAGTGAGGTAGAGAAATTGAAGTAGAGGTGGGGGAGAGAAAGAAAAATGGTGGAAACGATGTGTCCATCTGAAGTTATATACACATTATAATCATATTATCATCTGATTCTATATAAAGTAGAAATTGGTATATATATATATATATATATATATATATATATATATATATATATATATATATATATATATATATATATTAATTGATTTAAAATATGTTTTTTTCGCTGTACAGTTCGAAACTTGTTTATATATGTAATAAGTAAAGTTAAGAAGAAAACCTTAAAGATCCATTTCGGTCATAATTTATTTCGTAAATATCTCTATATATTCATCTCTTCAGACCTAAAGCTTTCAGAAAATGGGGGCAATTCCTCCGGACTGATATGCTAGATTGACAGTGGGAAGGGAACGCAAGAGAGAAGAGAGGCATCTTTTTGGCGTAAGCCTCTTTCTGGCTAATGTTAACTTATTTATACTGAGAGTATTTTTTGTCGGTAATATTGTCAAATTCACAGAACAGTTCTGTGGATAAGAATTCTATACCAACTTGTCTTATACACAGATTTGTAATGGGAATTTTACTATATCTATCTATCTATCTATCTATCTATCTATCTATATATATATATATATATATATATATATATATATATATAAATATTGCCTGACTGTGTAGAATGAAAGGCGATGACCTGAAGTGGCACTTGGATGTCGGTTAGGTACAGGATTTTGTCCTACTACTGTTGAACAGAGGCAGCCCCCCCCCCGATATTAGGCTAGTTTAGGATTTCTTGTTTGGATCATTAGTTTCCCGTTTCTGGTTAACTTAGCTAGGGTATGCATGCTCATTAGACCCTTTTATTTCTGTCCCTAGTTTTCTTTTGTTTAATTCCCCATCCCCTCCCTCGTTAGTTGGTCAGTGATGTCAGTTCTCTGGTTGTTGCGGGATGACTTTCGTTTCGTGTGTGTGTTTTCGTATTTGTTATTGTGTCTAAATGAGTACGTGTTTGTTGTCGTGTTTGTGGGCATGTTTTTATAATGTTATAATACCATAATTATTTCGTCCTGTTAACTGATGTTTCTGCCCAATTTAGAGATTGCGTGTGGGGGGAGGTTATTACTAACCCTATTTTGTTTTGTTTCATGTAAATAGTATTAATTCACATTGTAAATAATCATTGTTTTTTTTAATTGCTGTTTTCCCCTCCCCCAACAGATTTTGAAATGTTCATATGGGGACTAGTTAGGATTTCATAGAGAATTTGAGGTATTATGGTGGACGTAGTAAGAAAGGTAGGAGCGAATGTGTTGTTTTGGTGATAGGACTATTGTTGGTATATTTGGGTCCGTGTCTGTGACTAGCTAAGTTTAGAATTAAGACTGAAGAAGACCGTCCTTCCCTAACCCCCATTTTTCGCCTTGTGCCACATTTTGTACAGTAATACAAATAAATAACTATATATATATATATATATATATATATATATATATATATATATATATAAACATAACATTTCAATGCTAGACCATTTATGAATATAGAAAGAGTGAACGTAGGAATTCAAATTATATGCCATGCAGTGTTTACCTGATGAAAAGTTAGATAGCCAAGATTATCCACCTACACATATCGGGCTTTTTAGCTCGGCTCAATTACTCTATTTAAGAAATGCACATCTCTTGGCAAGACAAAAGATCCTTTTTTGTCATATAAATTATTTTTTCATCTTCTATGTGTAGTGTTCAATCTGGACATAGGAGACCATGGCCCTTCAACAAGCACGTATCACTTTTAGCCCTGGGCAACGTTCATCTCCTTGTCCAAACCGCTAACTCACTCGGCCTCCCTTAGCACAAGTGTTATTTCGCCTGCTGCCTTTCCCTGCATCTGCTGCACTCAGTATGCCCTGAATGTGTCAAATTCTCCAGCCACATCTTTCGCATGTGTGAAAGATATTTCTGTTTCTGAGTGTAAATTTATTTTCCGTTCCATTTTTCTAAATACTTATTTGTTGTTTACAGGTTTCACCCATGCAATTCTCAGTATCCTCCATTGCCTCCAGTTTTGTCTTCATCTGTGAGCTTAGATATTCCAAGTTTTCTTCCGCCGTAACTACATCGTAACAAATATTCCTTTTTTTTTTTTCTTTGTTTTTTTTTTCAAATATGAGCCACCGTACAGTCAAGCCTTCATAATTACGCAGAATGCTTTTTTTTCTCCAGTTTTCCTGTTTATTTGTATCGTATTTTTTTTTGTTTTCATTTACTACTGACACCCATTTCAGGCTTCGGCAATTTCCTACCAATGACATGCAGGACCATTTCCAAAATGGATGTCCACTAAATGCCTTTGCCTCAAGCAGGCGATGACAAAACAATCAAATATGATTCAGACATGATATTTCGGGAATAACAAAATCAATATCGTTTACAGCCAACGTTTTTATGCAGTGAATCACGAGAAAGCCTCATGCAATAGTATTGAAAACAAATGGATATATTACTTGCTCACATATTTATTATTTTGGAAATATTTGAAATGACACCTCCCTGACGTCATTAGTCCTCAAGTCAGCATCTTTGCTGATGACACAGCTATTTATTTCTGTCTCGATAGTCAGTCTGATCAGTTTGATAACATCAAAAATTGCACCTGATCTCAAAAAATGATCTTACAATCTGCTGTTAACTGGGACAAATAATGACTTTTTAAATCTTAACGTTTCCAAAACGAAACTTCTCCATTAACAATCTGAAAGACGACTTTATGCCCCCACCCAAAACAGCATAGCTGATGCTAACCTCCAGAAGAGTGAGTAGTTGTGTTTTCGCGGGCTAATATTATCGTCTAACGTGATTTTTTAAGCGCTGTTTAAATGTAACACATCGACGAAAATAGAGTGCACTTAGCGAGGATCGAATTAACAATTCAATTGTAACTGATCAAGCGAGACAACCTTTCGACCATTACACCACATCGAAGCGCCTTGTTGGTTTTCTAAGCATACCTTAGATATGACACAAGGCCGAAAGTATCCGTTAGCCAGTGAGAATCGAACTCACTAATCAGTTGCAATAATTCTAGTGAGATAAGCTTACTAACCATTACATTACGTTGAGTAACTAATTCTCGGCGGACATGAAATAGAAAGATTATATTGAACTAATTCCTAGATCTACGATTAAGAAATTTGGATCACTGTGTTTTGCTAAAAAAAAACCAACTTTTCCTTCCAGAATCTAGTGTACCTATTTATAAGTCTCCTATTTATCCATGACTGCCACATATGGTGCGGTGTTCCGGGTCTGTATTTCGAAATTCCTCAGAAAAATGAGCAATGTTATCGGCCTTGACCTGGAGTCGCGGCTTCAGTTACTTTTCCAGTATTAGATTGTCGGCAATGTCTCATCAATTCATAGTTGAATCGGCGAAATCCTACCATAAGTTCTATGCTAACAGTTTCTTTACTGACATTTTTCGCTTGTGGAATTTTCTTCGGGCTCGATGCTTTTCAGCAAACTTTGATCTTCAATATTTTAAGCGCAATATCAAACGTTATTTACTATGCTCTTAATTACTCTACTTTTTCTGTTCTCTTTCCTTAATAATCTTTCTCTTTTGCTTACAGTCAGTAACTCCTTGTGTCTTTTCTATACATTATATTTTTGTAATCATTCACACCATCTAAGACTGTAAAGCTTTGCATGAGGTGAAATGATTACAAAAATATAATGTATAGAAAAGTGTAGTATACACCTCAACGATATGAAATATCACTCAACGTATAGTGTCTTTTCTATGCCATAAGCAGAGCAGGCTTTATCAGTAACGAGAAAAGTAATTGTGGGCGTTCGGAGAACAAATTGAAACTTCTGTATTCGTGTCTGGAGCTAAACGACAGGTAGAGAGGAGATAAAAATATAAAAGACTGATTTTATTTTTTTTTAATTTATTATTCCTTGTTTGTGGTCATCTGCTATTAAATTGAAGTTTTCTACACGCTTAGGTAGAGGGAAATGTGACTTTAATTAAGTAGAAACTTCAATAAAACAGTCATTTCTTTTGATATCCGTTCATCCAGTCGTAGTTACATCGTTACATTTAATCAGCCTACATGTATTTTTTTTACTGCTGTAGTGCTACAGTAATCAACAAGGAAATGTGGTAGCTGGTATCCCAATGTTTACCTGTAGTCCATCCAAATAAGCTGGCTTGTATTGGTGTTTCAGCCACTCGCACGGGCATCACTTTTTCCAATAAGTAGGATTTCTGAGTCTTAGATTCCTCGTCAGAAACTTGTCTAATAACTCTCTATATTGAATGGCGCTGGAGATTGTTCATATCTGTACTTGTCAGATTTGAAAGAATGGAAGGAAGTCTTTTATTGTCGGAAATATCAGGATTAAAACATAGATTATTATTATTATTATTATTATTATTATTATTATTATTATTATTATTTAAAAATAAAAATGTATTGAGAACATGTAGCTCCAGAAACTGCATGATTCAGTATCTGTGTATATTTCTGAGGTGAGGTATTATGTATACTATTTACACTATTCGGGCTATTGTACTCATCTTTGTCGTCATATTTATTACAACTTTTCGGCCGTTGTACGCTCCGTCCTTCTTCAGGTGGTTGGAATGTCGAACTGAGCCCTTTATTTTGCTCAATGGGGTAGACCGTTCTCGTTCCACGTGTCATGTCTAATCTCCTGTGAATTCCTCTTAAGGCAGTGGAGAACATGGAGAGGGGAATTAACAGGAGATAACTGATAACTGACATCCATTAAACAGAGCACATGGAAATAGAACAGTCTACCCCAGAGAACGAAATAAAGGGTTCAGTTCGACATTCAAACCACATGAAGAAGGCCGAAGCGTACAACAGCCGAAACGTTGTAATAAATATGGCGACAAAGATGAGGAAAATAGTCTGAATAATGTAAATAGTGTGCATGATTTCAGTTTGAAAACATTTAATCGTTGAATAAAACAAAACATTGTTATTTTATCTCGAAACCTCAGTTTTCGGGTTCCACTAGCCCATAAAATTCCAAACAAAATGACAGTTAATGACTTTTGATCAGACATTACGCAGAACTTAATTATTATGTTATAAATGATATTTACCTTCAAGACACCATAGTTTTATACCAATTCCTTTAATTTATTATATGTGAAGTTTTCTGAATTCTTGGGTAAAGATAGTGGAGTGGTTTCACGTTACTTTCAATTTAGTTCGGAATCCAGAGTCTTCATTCTTTTAAACTGACTGTTATTTAAGGCAAAGTCTATATTAATATTTAACATATATCTGAGAATGAAAAAGAGATTTGAGTTTTGAGGGCAAATGTGTGAATGTTAATGCTGCAAACTATCCAGAAACGTGGAAACTTTTTCGCTGCAGTAACTACTGTATGTGTTAAAAAAAGAATAAATAATTTCTTCTATATCCAATAGTTAAACTATACTCATGGCCTCAGTAAGTCTATACTTGATGTTTTTTCTAATCATATCACCCTATGCAAGGCTTTAAAGCTACTAAGGCACAATGGGTACTGATGTATAATCATTTCATTCCGGTCCTCGACAAAGTTCTAAGGTCAGAAATGGCATCATGACATTTTCCACCGAGCGTTTTTTTGGGAAAAATCTCTACGATCACATACATTTTATATAGATAATCCATTCTTAATGTGTGAACTGTACGTGTGTTTTTTTTTTTTTTTTTTTTTTTTTTGTATTTCTTTAAGGATTCAATTACTAGAAATCCCTACAATGAGTTTATCGGAAACTTTTCCAATCAAATGCAGGATTCCAACTACAACTGCAGTTATTATTATTATTATTATTATTATTATTATTATTATTATTATTATTATTATTATTATTGCACAGATAAATGTATACATTCTACGACCTTAATTTGAAAAAAAACTATACGTACCACATGTAAAGAATAAGTTTATTAAAGGATTTGAATTCTTATCTTTGATATTCTCTTCAGGTTATTCAAATTGCAGCATATACCAAATGTCTTTCTAATTCTGTTCACTTTAATGTAATGTTGTTCGTTCCTGTCAAATAATATGAAATGTATCCATTTTAAGTTGTTTGCCTTTCCTAGACAGAAAGTGTTAATTCTAAATTTTGGTCTTGATTTCCGTTCATGTTATTTATTGCTTTTATCCTTGGGATTCCGAAGATCGTTAATGAAGACCCATGGTCTAGAAATAAACGAGAAGCTTACAATGATGTTTGAAACAGCTTAGCTTATCCTTGATATTTTCGATAGAAACAAAGAAAATCGTGCTAAACTGTTATGAAATATCAATATTACTATATCACAATGAATTGAAAATAACGTCACAGATGTTCGTCCTGGGTAAGACGTTAAACAACATCTGCGTCCTGGGTAAGACGTTAAACAACATCTGCGTCCTGGGTAAGACGTTAAACTACGTTCAGCAGCAAGGCCTCTGATCAGGAGGGTTTGTAGAGGGTGGAACCACCTCTTAATTGCTGGTGTTCCCAGGTCTACCCTGACCCGTAGTGGTAGCACTTGTTCGGGTCCCAGCTATTGGCAAATAGTTAACAATTACCAGCAATACTTTTTTGAAAAAATTATTAACAGCAATACAATTTTGAAGAAATATATTACCAGAAATAGATTTTTGACAAAACAAAATATTACGAGCAATAAAATTGTTTGTCAGCATTAAATAACACATTGAGGTAGATATGCCGTAAAACAGAATAAACCAAACCAATTTAAACCAAAGAATACATATTCTATTCATACGAATCCATCCTAAAGTGTTGTCGGCATTAAATAACCAATTTAGGTTGATATGCCGTAAAACAAAATAAACCAAACCAATTTAAACCAAAGAATACATATTCTATTCATAAGAATCCATCCTAAAGTGTTGTCGGCATTAAATAACCAATTTAGGTTGATATGCGGTAAAACAAAACAAACGAAACCAATTTAAACCAAAGGATACATATTCTATTCATACGAATCTATCCTAAAAATGTTGTCGGCATTAAATAACACATTGAGGTTGATAAGCCGTAAAAAATAGACGAAACGAAACCAAATCGTCAGAGATGTAGAGAATAAAAAAGGAATGAGGATCTAAAGATGAATTCTTAGAATACCAACGAAGGACCATTTTAGAAATTAGGAAGTTTTAAGTAAAACCGGATAAAAATCACATTTGCCTGGGATCAGAAAAATACATTTGATATTTATGGGCCACGTAATAGGACATAGGTTTTGCAGATGTTGGCACCCACAGAACAGTACCTAAGGTAAAATAAGACAAAATCGTAAGTAGAGGTTGTGTAAATGGATTCCAGCACAGGAACACTGGCTGTGATGCTAATCGGACTCCTATTGCTTCGATATCCGAATTATATGAAGGTGTGGAGGATCGTATTAACCTACGTACTGAGCTGATATAGCAAATAAAAGAATTCTTGGTTAAGCTGTCTGACAGAATGACCAATTATTCAGCAGGAGTTTACTGTTTTCGACTTCATTCCCATATCGCCGGAGAGAAATATCTAATTAGTTTTTTGTCATATAACACCTGTCAACTGATATGATATAAAATAATAAAATCATGACGTTATAATAGCTATCAGACGAAAACTTAATAAAAGAATCACGGATGACGTGTGGAAAACTCAGCGGAAAAACCGTGTTAGAAAAGCAACCTATGCAATGGAGATTACTTTTGTGTTGACAAACTGTGGATAAATACGGGATGATATATGCTGTTTTTATTTAGGATGTATTTTGTTAGTTTAACCCACAACAATTAACTGAAAATCATAAATGGAAAATTCAATTTTAATATCCAGACATTTTTTCGTCTCTTCTTTCCATGCATAAACATTTAAGACATAGCAAAATGCATCAATATCTAAGCTAAGAATCGAAAATCTTATTGTTTAAATATCAGCAGATGTATATCCCTACAGACATGATGGATCTTGATTCCGAAGCTGACAAATGATGATGGATAGCAAGCAACAATAATTCCAATATTTTTCCTGAATTTTGATCTGAAAAAAAAAGTTATTGTATGGAAATCCCAGAAGAACCAAGATCTGTCATCTCTGAAACAATGAAATGTGATAGTTGTCAATAGATTGCAATTCTGCATTTATTCATTTTTCATATGGCAGTTGTGTCTCCATATAATATTAGCCTTTAAGAGGATTATAACCTCTGTGTCGTTCGGAGTGACGGTTTATGTGCAAATAAAGAATAGGACTCTACGCTCGCATTCAAAAACCATCGATTCTTATCCATTTCACGAAATGCTATCACTTTATATCTATCTATCTATCTATCGTCCGTAATATGTATGAGTAGTTATTATTTCTATTTCTTTGTACACTCTCCCACTCTTTCTGACACAAACACACGCACGGGAACGCGCACACACGAAAACACACACACTGACACACACACACACATATATATAAATTATTCGAAAAGTATAACACACACACACACACACACATATATATATATATATATATATATATATATATATAGAGAGAGAGAGAGAGAGGGGGGAAGAATGGATTTTCTATTATTCTCACAAATTTTTATCTCTTCAAACGTTATCATTTGTCGATACTCGTACTTGTTTAGGCGATCTGTTTACTTATTAAACATTATATTTCTTTATTTTCTTCTACGGACATGAATGTTCCTGAAATTATGTTAAAGAAAAAAATTCACTCTCTGGCAGGATTTAAACGTCCTTTACTCAGTGTACCAAAAGCTATGATTAAGACCAACACGCCTTAACCAAATTGGCCACGAAGATTTATGGCAGATTGTTGAAATATTGGATTAGAAAT
This sequence comes from Acanthosepion lycidas, assembly GCA_963932145.1. Taxonomy (NCBI): domain Eukaryota; kingdom Metazoa; phylum Mollusca; class Cephalopoda; order Sepiida; family Sepiidae; genus Acanthosepion; species Acanthosepion lycidas. The sequence continues at coordinate 104,111,325 of OZ010583.1, forward strand.
CTTTCATGTATTTCCTTCTAACTGCAGAAGACGTGTTAAACAAGATACGAACTAAAACTTTTTTTCATGACAGAATTGTTTTAAAATACAAACGCCCCCCTACACAAGCACACACACACACACACACACACACACACACACACACACACACACACACACACACACGGAACAGTTGACATGATGTTTGCTTGACAACCTAACTGTCAGGTTTTCAATTCTCGGTAGTGGATGCGAACTGCTGATGAGTCCCAAATATAGGACGAAACGGCCGTCCAGTACTTTCTGCATTCTGTTGAGGTTTCTATCAGACTCAATGAATTAATTAAATATATATATATATATATATATATATATATATATAACCAAATACCAACTATCTATTTCTTGATTGAACGCAATCATGTGCCTTGTGTTTATTTTTCCGCTCGATTGTTAGTTGAAAGGAATTATCCTAACTTAATAGTAGGTTGGTGCAAAAATAATGACGTAATAATGTCGTTTTTTGACGTTAAAAATATGTCAAAAAACGACATTATTACGCCATTATTTTTGCACCAATCTAATACTTATTGATGCATCGACAGATGCCTAAACTTCATTGCAAAATACATATATTTGAGGTCAATCCCACTGCACATTCATTTTTTCTTAATTTTATTTTATTTCGTCTCCCAATTAATTTTCATTCCTTTTTTTCTCACATCCTAAACTCTGTAGTTTTAGTTACTTAACATTTTCCTCAATAGAAATATATAGGTTTGCCTGTCGCCCGGATTATGTTTTCGATTTATACTAAAGTCTAAATTAAGTTTATACTTCTATCATCTCCTTTAAAATGAGTATATAGGTTCACCAATTTTCCGATTCCCAATTCTCCCACGGTCTTTTGGACAGGAGTAGAGGTTTATCCCTTTTCTGTGAAGAATTGTGCTGCAGTTCCTTCTAAAGTCTACATCAACTCTGTAATTTTAAAATATTTGTCTGAACTCTAAACTTTTATTTCCTAAATTATTTATTATTTTTCTCCTCAAGAGGTGCAGATAGGCCCGCCTATCGTCCGGTTCGTAATCACCCCCCCAGGTATTTTGAAATAGATTATGGTTTATCACTTGTTAGCTGTTAAGGATCGGGTTTCTGGTTCTTCTAAAATCACGTTGTCCTCTTTCACTTCTAGTAGCCCCTTGCCTTTTGGTAGCCTTCTCAACCTACTCGGGAAGAATTGTTAAAAAGTATCCTCTAAAACTTTTTGGGTCCCGGCTTTCTGCAAACAGTGAACCACAAACAAATATTAGAAATATGTATTTTTTATAATAAAATGAGTAAAAATACATTTTTATAGGAACATTAAAAAATACAAAAACATATTTTTATAGTAAAATTACCAACAATAAATTTTCGACTCTAAAAACAATATATCTCAAAAACAAACCATTAAAATGAGAGCATAAAATTATGTACGAAATACCTGTAGTTGAAGGCATAAAATTGTGTATAAAATGCTTTTGGTATTAAATAACTCATAGACGTTGATATATCGTTAAACAAAATCAATCGACCAATCGTTTTTATGTTTATCATGTGTGAATCTTATACAGTGAATAAAGAATTGTATTTTTATCTCGCCATTGGTAATAAGCAGGCAAATGATATTCACATTTTTAAATAAACTCATTAGATTGAACTTTTCTTAAGGATGTCATGTATAACACCAAACTCGTTCAAGAATATCTCAACGTTCTGCTCTATGCAACCGGTTTCTCAGATCAATTTTAAAAAATGGCGATACACAATCAAAAACAAAGAACCGTGGAAAATAACAGAAACCATATTACATGAGTACTTTCATCAACCCCAACGACTAAATTCGGTATCACATGTAACTCAAAGTGAAGATAATGATATAATCAACATGTTTACATTCCTCACTACGTTGAACCAATATTCGAATTAGCAGTAACAGTTACTGAAATTAAGAAACCAATTTTACTGCAGAATTCTTTTAAGAGAAAGGTTTTGGAAATTTCAAAAGAAAATATTACTGATTACTCGTTCTATGAATACCAAAAGTTTCCTTATAGGTAAACAGTTAATATTATTATTACCATTTCTTTCGGATTATATAATGCCATTCGACGAGTATAGAAGAAAGAGGATCCCCTCTGAGACCTTCATATTTAACTGGCTTGAATCGATTTTAACTAACGGTCTGAGAAAGCGGTTGTATACTGACTGTTTAGATATTTCTGGCAGTGTTTGGCATCAACCACGACACGCATATCAATGCCTCAATCTGACGAGACTGTTTAGGAACATGGATATCTTTTTCTTGTTTCTCGTCAAAGTCTAGATAAAGATGCAATCCGTTGTTAACTGTACCAGGTACAAATGTAGAAACGAAACTATCGAAACATTCGCATCAGCGTCTAAATTGGAATACAACTGTTATAGCAGCAAAATTTTCCAAGCGTTGTTACAGGATAATTGTCCATCCCAGAAAATTTTTAATCTCTAAAAACCCACTTAATCAGATAAGTCTCATTTTTCTAGGTTTTCTCATAAGACATTTATCAATCTTGATACCATTTTTGTAAGGCTCTCTGAAAAATCCTTTAAGTTATTCAGCTAAAAATAGAACGATTTAAAATCGTTTAGTATCATCCCCACTCTCTTCTCAGCTGAGCAATGGCGAGAAGAAAAAGATCATTCAGGTCGTCAGTAATGATACGAACATTCATATTCTGGTTTCTTTTTCAAAGTCCATTCAGGATTCATCAAGAGAACGGTGGATAAGTTTAAAACATGAGAACAGAAGCGAGGAAAATTGGATCAGCTGGAAACAACAGGAAGAGGAATCATCATTTCAAATTAGCGCTAATGAGATCTATTAGAAAAGATCGAACTCAATCCATAAGACATTTGTAAGTGGCAAAAGAGTTTCAGCTACTATAGTCCAAAGACCAGTGAAAAAAAAAAAAACATGTCAATGACATCATACGTGAAATGTTTACGATAACTTTTAATCCAGGACAGAAAGCTAGTAGGTGAGAGATGGAGAAAATCATTTAATAATTTGTAAAATGATCCTAGGACTATATATATATATATATATATATGGCGGGTGGTGTTTGTTTGTGCAGGTATGTAGAAAAATAGGAAAGAACACGTTTGGTAAATAATCCAGAGTTCTTTAGTATTTTTGTTTCTATTTTTAAAAAAAACAGTGCTTCATCCAGAATTATATATATATATATATATATATATATATATTTGAACTTTATTTCAATCCTTCATGAGCTTCCTGTCTTTAGCTATGATTAATTAATGATGAACATGTCATTTTCGTTTATAATCTATTGCGTCACGATTCTTCTGTTAACCCTATAGGGTAATTATACATTCTTATTTATCAAATTAGTGTCCAACAGTGTTATAAAAACCTCGGAGAATTCCAGGAAGATATATTTCATCATTTCTAAGAAACAATGATTCATAGCTTAATCTAACAAATGGACAATTTTGCTGTTATAAGATTTGGACCCTTTTGATCTTACTCCCGGTATATAATGACAAGTAGTAATATGTTTTACGGCATCTTTTCCGACTACAAGACGATTATGATTTTTTTTTTCAGATTTCTGCACGAAAACTAGTTATTTTATATAGTATTTGGGCAGAATTGTTTTTCTGAGATAGATAAAAGTATATAAAAATATTTGATTTAGGGTTACCGACAAAATAAAACTTCTAAATAACTTAATAGAATTTAAAATGAGAGTAACTGTCTCTTATTCTATTAAAATTCGTTTTCTTTATGTTCCGTGTCCACACAGGATGTAGGTGATCATGTCTCTTCAAACTTTTATGTCCTTTTTTATTTTTTAATATTTTTTCTTTTTGTTATTTTTTCCTAAATTCTGTTTCGCGTTTCATGCTCAGTATGTTATGCGTTGTTTTCCTCTAACTCTCCTGCCGTCAGTATGTCCTGTAAGTATTAGATTTTCCAAGCCATCTTTCCTCATTATTACCCCTAGAAATTTCAGCTGTCTCTTTCTGGTGTTCAGTATAAGTTTTACTTTTTGTTTTCCATTTTCTCCAAAACTTCGGCGTCGCTCACATAGTTGTTTCCTGGTATACTCAGAAACCTACCGTGTCCATCCAGAAATTTAAAATTTATTATTATTAAGATGAGAAGAATTACTTTTTACATTTTCTCTCGTTTGAGTATGTAATCTTACGTTGACTGTGTATTTTGTTTGCAAGTCTAATCACATTTTTGTTGCACCAAGTCTCTTCTTCATCTTTGCGGTGATTGCCCAGCATTCACTGCCATATAGTAGAATAGATATCAAATAATAGTTCAGTATTCTTTCTTTGTTTCTAACGATGTTTTTCTGTCTTTTAATACTCTGCTTAGCTTTTGGAAAGCATTCTTTTGTTATCCCCAGTGAACCTTCTGATTTCAGTGACGCATTTTATGGCCTCTGTTAGAACACTTCCTAGATATTTCAATTTTTTTACCTGTGTAACTTTGGTTTGCATTGTGGGTTCATCCTCTTGCTAACAACCATGCATTCTGTCTTCTTGCAATTGATGTTTAGTCCTTTCTTCTTGCTTTCCTTCATTACCTTCTGTAGAAGTTTGTACATTTCTTTCCGTGTCATCTGAATCTTATGTTGCTAAGATTGTGGTCGCTAATAATAAATCCTGATAGGACTTCTGGCTCTGTCAGAATCGCCTCCCTGTATAGGTTAAGTAATCCGATGAGAAGACACATCCTTGTCTTAGGCCCTTTTCTATTTTTGTATATCTGCTGAACTCATTTTCTATCTGTATCGAGGTGGTTTTTAATTATTCTAATAATGTGGACTGGGCTTACAAATTAAAAAAGACGCACAAAATTGTGCGTCTATGCTGTTTAGTCTTTTAATAATTTGGTAATTTGACGAGACAATATGCATATGTGTAGATCTCATACGTTTCATATTCTGCCTCATAGCTATAGATTTTCAGAAACCATACTTGAGGTATGTGTAGAAGTTATATTGATAAGAAAGGCATTTTTTAATACAACCATTTGCCGTTGTCTATAAAAAGAATAGCCAACACATCGAAGGGAATTATTTCACTGCCATAAGTACACTCGCCTGACGATAAGAAAATTTGCCGCAGTTGATACAACGCCAATTAGACCATTATTAACTGGCAGTTCACTAAGTAGTTAGGCCACAGCTCTAAGTAGCAACTCCATTATCGTGATAATGATAAAATAAAAGAATAAAAATAAAGGAGCAACAGGGAAAATTAAGTTGTTCAGTTCACTAAGAAGTAAGAGGTACGAAGGAATAATAGACGGCGGCTCGGATTGAGAGCCTAGTTCATATTCAAGCCGGATTCAAATATTCATACACTTGTTAACGGTATGAATCACCTTCTGAGTTCTATAGGCTTTGGTGGCAACTGGTCTACGAGAAAGTAACTCTGAATTCAAAACTCTATTTAGTCGGTTCGCAAGTTTGTACATTCACTTACGTCCTATAACCCTTGGGAAAGGTATGATTCCTCTTATTCTTCCGACCACTTCTATGAATATATAGCAGCACCGACAGGATTCTATAGCCTTGGATGTCAACTGGTCTACCGCAGAAAGAAATGGCAACATACTGCGGGGAAAAAAAAAACTCTGTCTCGTCAGTCATGTATCGAAAGATACATGATCGCCTAAACTTGTATCACATTATTGACTGATATTCACTTACATGCTAAATCTGTTGAGAAAGGTATGAATCCTCTTCATCTCCCTTCAGCTATGGGTAAATAGCAGGACAGACCGGATTCTTAGCCTTGGATGACAACTGCGGGAATTTTTTTGCAACATACTGCGGGGAAAAAAATCTGCCTAGTCAGTCATCTATCGAAAGATACATGATCACCTAATCATGTATCACGCATAGCGCATAAATGACTGATGTTCACTTACGTGACTTGGGAAAGGTATGAATCCTCTCCTTCTCCCCCCAGCTATATGTAAATAGCAGGACAGACCGGGTTCTATAACCTTGGATGACAACTGGTCTAATGCAGAAAGAAATGGCAACATACTCCGTGAAAAAAACTCTGCCCCGTCAGTCATGTATCGAAAGATACATGATCGCCTAAGCGTGTATCACGCATGGCATATAACTGACTGATGTAGCTCTGGCTTAGCTAAAGAAAGAATCGTTCGTATTTATTTATTTATTTTTTTTTTTTTTAAGCATTGCGCCCCGAGCAAGCCATGAAGCCACTAGGATGCAGGGGGGGTTGCAGAAGATTTGGAGCAAGAGCAGATAGGAGTGATAGAAGAAAGGATGAAGGGAAGGAGAGTGTGTAGATCTAGGTAACTGGAGATGTCAATTGACATTACATTTGAATAGTTGGAGATTCTAGCTATCAGGGAAACAGTAATTGGGAAGGGTGTTCCACAGGTGAGAGGTGCGATGTATGAAGCTATTGGAGTAGAAGAGACGGCTACATTTAAAAGTTTCTACAGTGTAAGGGTGAGAGCTTGATGCCAGCCTCGTAGGGTGCTTGAATTTATGGAGACTGGGAACCAGGGAAAGCAGCTCATCGGAGCAATTACCATGAAAGTATTTGTAGAAGAGGCAACGGCGCGTCTGTGAGATAGTGGTTGCAGACGAGACGCCAGATCAGGGCCAATCACATTACATATCCGTCTCTGGATATTGTCAAGAACTCCGAGGTAAACAGAAGGTGCCCCAGACCATATATGGCAGCAATACTCCATGCAAGGGCGAATGGTCGTTTTTTATATTTGAAGTATCGATTCAGGGGAGAAAAATTTCCTGGCGCGGCACACAGAGCCAACTTTCCTCGCGGTGGACAATGCATTTGACTCAATGTATTTGTTCCATCTCACGTCAGCAGTCAACGTGAGACCGAGCAGACGCAGTGAGTTGCTCTCAAGAAGTTGATTATCAGACATTCTAATGGGTGGGGGGCAGGTAAGGATCTCTATGGTGGTTAATGGAGAGTAGTTTAGTTTTTGAGGCGTTAAATTTGACCATCCAATTGTTGCCCCAGTTAACAACCGATTGCTGGTCCATTTCAAGACGCACAGCCAGGTTAGTTTTGACAGCGACACTAGATTTGTTTTTGAGGCAGGAGTAAATAGTAGTGTCGTCCGCGTAGATGCCAACTTGGGAACCTATGGCGTCAGGAAGGTCGTTGATGAAAATAAGGAAAAGTGTGGGGCCAAGGATGGAGCCTTCGGGAACACCTGCGTTCGTGGGATAGGAACTGGAGGAGAATCCGTTGAGAACGACCTTCAATTCTCGGTTTGACAGGAATGATTGTATTAGATCAAACAGTCGACCAGTAATACCGTAACCCTGGAGCTTACGAAGCAGGACGGCATGCCAAACCCTATCAAACGCTTTGGAGATGTCTAGGGCCACGGCATGAGCTTCACCGTTATTTTGAAGTGCTTGGTAAACGGTTTCAGTAATGGCCGTAAGCACGTCAGCTGTAGAACGGGTGTATCGGAAACCATATTACTTGTCCGAGAGAAGGTCGTGTGCGGTAATGTGGTTAACCACTTCTGCGTTGATTAGGGATTCGAAGACTTTGCCGAGGAGAGGTAGGAGACTAATAGGACGGTAATTAGAGGGGTCAGAGCGGTCTCCAGAGTTCTTAAAGACAGGAACAATGGATGAGGACTTCCAGCAGTCAGGAAAGCAGGTTTTCTTTGAGGCAGTAATTATACAGTTTAGAGAGGGTGGGTGCTAGCTCAGGTGCGCATTTCTTCAAGACAATCGCTGGTATGCCATCTCCACCACTAGCCTTGTGGGGGGTTAATTTGGAGATAATACCCAGTACTGATGAAGGGTTTATGCGTAAGCCGCTCAATAGGGCCTCAGTTCTTAAAGGAGGTATGGAGGGTTTTCTATTGTTTAGGACACTCTCGCAGAGCCGCCAATAATCTTTGGAGCCAAATTTGCGAGATGCAATACGCTCCCTCATCCGAGCAGCAAATATTGTCTTAGCTTCGTTGAGGACACGCTTACACTCGCTACGGGCGGAGGCAAAGAGACGTTCGATGATCCCTACTACGGTCGAATTATGATGATGACGAAGAAAACAGGGGATATCTAATATTCACGCTCTGATATGATATTTTTTATGTCCCATATCTCTTATAAAGGTGGGCGATTATCGCTCTCCTCAACATTTTATCCTGTGTATTTCTTAATATTTGTCTTTTTTTTTAATTATATCTGCAATTTCCTATTCTGCAAGCATCTTATGTAGATTATTCAATGCTTTCGCTCCCTCTGTTACCTTCTGCCACATTCTCTAAACGCTTCCCCTTTATTAGACCTTAGAGAAATTTCAACTTTCTTATGATTTTAAATAAAAGATTACTTTATAATTCCCATTATTACTCGTTGATTACATTCGTCATCCGTGTTATTCTCAGTAACCTTCTGTAGAGCCACATATCTATTGGCTGAAATCTCTTCATATGTGACGAATTTTGCTGTATTCTCTGCCCTGTACGACTTTTGATATTGATATTGTAAATGTCACTTCATAAATTTGTTTGATATTTGGAATGTATTACATGGAAACTAACGCAAGATGAAAGAAAACTTTAATAAGCCCCGAAATAAACAATCGTAGAATATAAACAAAAACTGGTTTGATAAATGGAAAAAAATTAAAAGATCAAAATATAAAACGGTAAAAAATACAAAGAAATCTAAGAAACAAAGAATAATGGTGAATGCAATCAAGCGTAAAAAGATTTAAAATGATGACAAATTTATTGATATCGAATTCACATAAATATTCAATAATATGTTAAAACATTTACAAAAAAATATTGAATTACTGGCCAGTCAAAAACTGGATCAAAATACATGTTTAAATTCCATCACGATAGAAATCATTCATCCCCGAAAACTGACCATAATTTTTTTTTTTTTTTTTTTTTAAGATGGTCATTTTGAATAACATGGAGAAAACAACGAAATGCTGACTTGATAGATGTTTTAAAAAATAGTTTGTTTTTTTTTGTGTTTTTTTTAAGCGTTTCACCCCAAGCAAGGTGGGAAGCCACTAGCACGCAAGAGGTTACAGAGAGTTGGAGCGAGAGCAAAGAGGAGTAATACAGGAAAGGATGAAGAGAAGGATAGGGGATAGATCAAGCCATCTGGAGACGTCGATTGACATTACATTTGAATAGTTGGAGATTATAGCTATCAGGGAAATAGGAAAAAGGGAGGGAGTTCCACAGGCGAGAAGTGCGTGAATTAAATTTGCAAAAAGGAAGTAACAAAAGTAAAATAGGCTAAAAGAAAATTTAATAAATAAAATATTAAAAAAAAAGATTGGGAAATTATAATTTATATTAGTATCACGAAAAAGACTTAATTAATAAAACAAGACAAAGACTTTATTTTTTTGTGTGTGAAATAATTATTTTCTCCAATAATATTTTTATCTAGCACTCACGATAATGTCTTTCATGCCTCTTATGTATCATGCGTTGGTTTTTGTTTTTATAACAGATATTGTCATGTATTCACTATACATTAATTATCCATTATCAGTTTCTCTTTTTCTTAGATTAAGTTAACATTGCTATGGGCGATAGACTTAAGTATCAAGCGTTAATTTAATCTCAAAATGAAACGTTTTGTCTTTCATGCTTTTCATGCGGCAGAGGAGGACTTCCAACAGGCTGGAAAAGAAGAATCAATGAGGCAGTAGTTGTATAGTTTGGAGAGAGCTGGAGCGAGCATTTCTTTAGGAATACGGCTGGTATCCTGCCATCACCACTTGCTTTATGAGAGTCTAATTTAGAAATGATGTCTAATACCATCGATGTGGTTATGCACATTTAATTCAGTATAACCTCAGTTCTAGGGGTAAAATCAGGTGTGGGTACCCCGGATGTGTTGTGTGTTGAGTTAGATGAGAATTTCCGAGCAAAGCATTCAGCCTTATCAGCTGATTATATTAGGTCTTCGAACTGATTGAATAGAGAAGGAATTGAGGATTTTCTCTTGTTTAGAACACTCTTGAAGAGCCACCAATAATCTTTCGAACCAAACTGGCACGAAAGTTTTTGTTTACATTGTTTCATTCTATCAGTAAACAGTAACTTTGCTTCATTGAGAACACACTTGCACTCATTACGAGCAGAGACAAAGAAACATCTTTCATAGTATCTTCTCCAAATCTTTCTTTGTGTCTTTCAATCCTGTCATCATTCTCTTTCATCATTCTTCTTTTTATTCATTTTATTCTTTGAAGTTTTCTCTTTTTTTTCCGTCTTTCTCATAGTATATTTAAATATATTGTTTTTCATTCCACAGAACACAAGTGAGAACAAATATATCCCATACAATAGATTTACATTGTTCTCAGTTAAATACTGACTGAAAATTGCCATTGTTCAATATTAATTCTTTTAGGGAGGTAAGCATTAGAGTTTTTAAGTAGAATCCGATAAATAATACTGCTATTATTATAAAAAAATATGAAATACTATATTTAATTAATGATAATAGATTTTTAGGAACATAAAATAAATATGGGTATTTTTAAAAAGATACAATTAGTAAATAATACAGGAGTCAATAATTAATAACGGATATTTATTTTAATTTTTTATAATGCTGCAGTTTTCGGTTGACATTAATGGTTTGATAGATATTGAGATGTTTATTACTTCAAACGTTATTTCTTCGGATTAAACATAAATGTGGTAATTTGGTATAAATTGCCTTATAATAAAATATAAATAAATCAGTTATATTTTTATTCATATTGACGTAAACAAGGGTGAGATCAATCGAAAGGTATTTACCTTACGATTGATCTCGGCCTTGTTTTCTTATTCACACACACACACACACACACACACACACACACACACACACACACACACATATATATATATATATATATATATATATATATATATATATATATAGTTAGTCATAAAACGACAAAATATATAGAACTGTGATAAAATGCCTTACCATCCACTCCTATGAAGAGTTTCCGAGGAAGCTGTTGTTATATATATATATATATATATATATATATATATATATATATATATATTACGTGATTCAAATATTACCATTTCGTAGCTTGCTTCTTGGTTTATCTATAAGCTATAGACCATAAATTGTCTCTTACAGTTGATGTTAAGTCCTTTTGTTTCAATTTCCTTTCTGACGGAGTTTTTGGAGCTTCGTTATCTGGCTCTCACATGTGACTGACTGAAATAAATAATGATAATGATATTTTTAACAGATGTTAAATAAATAAATAACAATTATTACTTTTAAAAATAATATTATTGACGGACATACATACATATTGCAAAAATCATATGTTGTTTCTTTCTATTTTTTTTAATTTTAGGATATTACGGCTGTTTTTTTATTTTTTGAAGGGTGTGATACGTCGACAAAGACTCAAATTACACATAAAATCATCTCTCTGACGATTTGATTGACTTTTTCCATCACCTTCCCATTATCATATATATATATATATATATATATATATATATATATATATATATATATATATATATATATATATATATATCATGAAATGGACTAAGTCCGACAATAATTTTGATATATTTATTGTTTATGCATTATTTTTATACATACAAATATTTATATAAATGCTATTTTTATAATAAGCAGTATTAACAACATTTACCGGCTTTAATGTGAAATAAATTTCAGAGAGGATATGTGTCCTCCGACAGACGACAGGAATCAAATCTGTATCCTTCGGGGAACCGTCTGACGTGATATACCATTTGGCTATAGAGGAAGCATCTGGATAGCAAGTAAAAGCAAGAAGCCGACCATCCTAACCAGACGCTTCGTCTTTAGTTAAATGTTATAACAGGCCAGTCTATATTACGGTTCCGTGTAGGATACAGGTTCGATTCCTGTCGGAGCACACATATTTTCTATTAAAATTCTCCGTTATTAATGCCGTTAAATATTGTTAATAGTGTTTATTATAAACAGAGAATTTACTTAAATATTTGTATCTGTAAAAAATAATATATATATATATATATATATATATATATATATATATATATATATATATATATATATATATATATATATATAAGAAAGAACAGCAAGATATATAATCCGGTGTTCTTATAGATATCCCTACCCCTACCAAAACTTAACTGATACATCTAAATACAGACATAATGAACACGCAAAAACCCCTTGTCTGGTTGAATTGGATTTATCTGTATCCTTGGAAACGTGAATTATGAATTTTGTTGTGTTTTAAAAACCCAGTAATTTTAAAAGTTACTCCAAAATTCGCTTGAGGATGAAATGAAAGTAATGTCTTTAATTTAATTACAAAATTAAATTCGGAGCTTTCAGCTTCTATTTTTGAAACATGGTTAGAACTGTGTAGCGAAAAAACTTATTTTAAGTCAATTAATTTATAATATATATATATATATATGATCGAAAGCAAGTACGCATCAAGTGCTCCAGACCAGCTGCAATCTTCAGCTGAGCGCCGTGCTTCAGCAGTTTTCGGCCCATTAAGCGCAGTACCTTTCCACACGGTGGGCCCGCAACAACTGGATGATGTTATGTTGCAACCGGTCTATGTTAAATGGAAGAGACTCGAAAAGAATTTTTGGGTAATCCATACACTTCTTTCCCCAGCTTTTTCACCACAAGTCTTTATCATCTTATGGCCTTTTGGATCCCAGGACACTTGAGGTATCTCTTTAAAGAGGCAACAGGACACCTTCAGCAGCCAACCTTAAATGGCAGCAGGGTGCAGCCATATCCTCTCTCACCGTCTTCAGCCACCAGTTACTCAAAACCGAAGCAATTTTCTTTCATGGGCCTCTTCAATCCCTTCTAAACATGCTACTGTCATTTCGCCAAGCAACAGATGTTGCTTCTCGATATCAATTGAGACCAGATCTGGTCTAAAACCAGACACAATGACCTCCACTGGCAGTGTAGCATCGGCCAACACCCTCCACTTTCTTGAGTTTTCCGACCTGATTTTCTGACAGTCGCACCTTGCTTCAGGAAGGCTACTCTTCGCAGGTCCAACGAGGGTATGCTAGCATTTCTTGCAGCTGCTGCCACGACCTCCAGAACTATGTCTGAAATAAAACAACAATTTTTTTTATTAAAGCTCTGTCAGAGATTGAGAGAAAACAGACAAAAAGAGAGAAATTTGGTATTTTCAATTATATTTGGGTCAGTTGCCATTGTTCAGACACGTGTCTAAGTGGGCATCAGATGTTAATGTATTATTTGTAATTGTGTACGTGTGTCTGTCGAGTAGGTAGTTTTACCTTCTCCTTTGGCGGTTAACCCGAGAACCGGGGCGGGGACAAGAAACTTTCAAGAAACTACATACACAGAATTATCTACTTTTTTTAATGCACGTGCTTATACAGTAATACGTTTATTCTGTAAAGTAACGAAACTGTCGATTTTCTTTTTAAATAGAAAAAAAATGCTTTAACAAAATATGTCCGTGATATATATAT
>OZ010583.1:104132415-104259915 GCA_963932145.1 Acanthosepion lycidas
TTTACCAAGGTTCGCGCTGATTAATGAAAGGGCGGACGCTAAACTAAGCTTATCAATAACTTGTAAACAACTGTAGAATTTTGTGGTTTATCAGAAAACAACAATAGATGTTATGTTTTCTTTGTTTTTCTTAGCAAAAATATTATGCTAGAATGCTTCTTTGGAAAATAGTTGGTAGAAAATAAATATTACGACAGAATATAGGACGTTATAGAGAGCCATGATCTCATAAGTGCTTGAAGGTAAAGAGCACACAAAAGTAGAAGTATTGATGATACAAAAAATATAAATTCATCTATTTGCATTTTGTTCTTTACTTGTAACCGCATTATTATCTTATTTTTACTTTATATATATATATATATATATATATATATATATATGTCAGAATCTATTCATTTCTCTGTCTCCATTTCTCTCTCATCGCGCTTTCTCTCTCTCTCTCTCTCTCTCTCTCTCTCTCTCTATATATATATATATATATATATATATATATATATATATATATATATATATATATAAATCACAGTTGGGTAATTCTTATCTATCTATCTATCTATCAATATATGTATCTGAATCTGATAATTTTGAGTCTCTCTTTCCTTGGTGTGTGTGTGTATATATATATATATATATTATATATATATATATATATATATATATATATATATATATACACACACACACTCATATATATATATATATATATATATATATATGTCATATTCTGTTCATTTCTCACTTTTTCTTCCTTTCTCTCTCTTTCGATATATATATACACACACACACACACATAAAAAATCTGTTCATATCTATCTATCTCTCTGAATTAAAATTTTTGACACTACCATACGCCGAGACCTAAACTACCTCTGAACTCAGAATAAATTCCCACCATTCCCAGAAGGCTATTTAAGAAATGAACGCAAACTACTCGATAGGAATTTCACGTTTTCTCCCCGATTCCATCTTTCGTGCGTAATGGCCAAACATTAAATCAAAAATGATATTGCCTACAACCTTTCATAACATGCAGTCTGATACATTTATATTTAGTATCTCCACAAATACGTTTGATGTGATTCTTTTAACTCTAAAACAGCAAGGATATTCTTATCTCAACCGTTATAAGCAATTGAGAAACAGATTTTGTAGAAAAGATTCCACGTCCCTCGGTAAATTATTTCATAGCTTTCATCTAGAAATAACAGCCGATAAATTGAATCCCTGGCGTCAAAAAACTATTGCACGCACGATAGTTTTCAAGTGTTTTGTTTGAATTTCAACTCTTTTATTTAACCTCTAAAGTATTGTATTGTGTTTGGGTATATCTTGAATCTTTTTACGGGTATCAATACTGAAAACACTTTTTTTCCTCAATTTCAGTGAGACCGCAAATAATTGTAGTAGAAGAAAAACTATGACACTCTCCCAGAAGGTATTAATTCATAATTGCCTGCCTCTCCTGTTGTTTCCTCATCCGAACAGAATCCCCTTGTGCCAACAGCACTATCCTACCAACTCTATAGATTTGCCTCCCAACTGGCGGGCTTTGCCGCTAGGAACTGTCAGCCTTCACGTGTTATTAACAAGTTAATTTTCTTGCGGCCATTAAGAGTATCCATTGCGCTTGCTCTATGAAATGGAAGGTAGGGCTTTGCCGTTAAGACAACGGGCTGGTGCGTACGAGGTATATAGTTTTTAAGTATACCTAATTGGCAATTTCGCATGAAAATTTTCGCCTTTTATATTAAGTTCGTAATAAACACATAAATCGTTTGTTTTTGCTTGATTCATATTGTACGGCTTAACAAAACTTTATGGGTTAATTAAATCTGAAACATAGTTTTGAACGATTGTATGACAATTCTTTTTGGTATCGGTGGAATGAATACTACATAAAGATTTTTTTATAATAACAATACTTTAACAGATATGGCGGTACTGTTTAACCCATTGGTTTCCAGACTATTGGGAGTGGCCTCCCCCTTGCCTACCAAAGCTCAACCGTAACGACCCACCCCAAATCGATCGTCAAACTTTGATCGGATTTTCTTGGTGCTAGTATTGCATGTCAAATGTGTATCTTAATATTTCCCATAATAATTGTTATGCAAATTGGATAAACTCTTAATTGAAAGAGATATACACCTCAAGGACAACGTGCATGTGTGTGCGTGTGTGTGTGTGTTATGACACTGCCACCGTATGGCGTTCACAATTTTTTGTCATGGCTTTCTAGGTTCTTCCACTCCCCTCAATGAAAGCTACCGCCATTTTTTGGAATCACTGCCGGGAGAATGTGGTTTTTCGTCTTTCCCAAGGATATTTGCTCGCAAGTGAATATAAGGAATCCTACTGGAATTTATCTCAGATTTCAGAACTGTCATTACACCAGCCGCATACGCCATATTCATTTAGCCGAGCACATATAAAAAATGACATTTGAAGAAATGTATGTGATCACTTTTATTTCTGTCCCTATTTTATTCATTAGTTAAATTCCCCATCCACTCCCTCGTTAGGTGGTCAGTGATGCCAGTTCTCTGGTGGATGCGGGGAGCTTTTTCGTTTTTTCGCCTGTCTGTTCTTCGTTTTTGCTGTCGTGTCTGGATGAATGAATGTTCTATATATATATATATATATATATATATATATGGGCATTTTGGATAAGGGTGTATATATGTGTATGTATGATTTGTAGGCGTATGTATATGTATGTACAATATATGTATATATATACATATGTATGTGTATGGATATGTATGTATGTGGTACGTATGGGTAGATGCGTAATTTTTGGCTAGATATTTTTGTATGCATATGTGTATATATATTTTGTATATATGTATGTATATATATATATATATATATATATATATACATATATAATGTCTTGTATATTAAATTGAATGTAGTCGATGTATGTATGTATATGTATATAGATGTAAATATTTGAGAGTTAATATTTGTAATATGTGCGAATATATGTAAAATATATTAATATAAATGCACATGCATGTGTGGATGTTTATGGGTATAGATCTGCTTTTTTATATGCATATATATATATATATATATATGTGTGTGTGTGTGTGTGTGTGTGTGTATGTATGCATGTATGTATGTATGAAATGTATTCCAATGGAAGGATATAAAGTCATTTCATTCAAGTTTTAAAATTACTTTTATTAATATTTAATCTCCCTTTCTCTTATAATATTCTATAATTAGTATTGTGAGATTGAATATTTATCATCTGGAGGTATTTTCATTTTAAATTGATAATTTAAATTTCAATATATCAATCTTTAACTATCAATATTGATAGTAAAATATTAAATTAGAAATATTTGTTTGGATATTTAAACACCTAAGTTGTCACCTAACGTTAAATATTAACTGTGAAATTAAACAAAAAATCTAAAAATATTTAAATATTAAAATATATGTAATTATTTGTAAATTTATGTGTATGTAATTTATGTATGAAGACGTATAGTTACCTGTGTATATCGCTACATGTGTGTCTATGTGTGTAATTGCGCATGAACGTATGTATATATAGGATTTGCATATGTAGGTGATATATATAAGAAAAAACAAAATCTTTAATATTACCCTCAAATATTACTCCATTTTAATTCGAAATATAAACTTTAAGTAAGAAAGATTACCCATATAAAATAATTAGAAATTACAATCATAAATTAGATTCAAACTGATAAAGATGTTAGATGTTACCGTAACTATTTTTTACAATATTAAAAAATACGTTTGGTCGGGTAAACAAACTGTTAGAAATTAATTTTTTTAATATGTTTTCTATAAATGTGTTAATATATATAGTATTTAACTTATAATAAATCCTTAAACTATTTGTAAAAAAGTTAAATATTTAAATTGCTAGCATGCATCATATTAATTTATTTTTCTAAACTCTACCATGTCTCTTTAACTTCCCCTTTCACACACTCTGTTAAATTACGAAAACTTAAAGTACCCATCAAATTTAATTTAATTTTTCGAAGTGCTATCTGATGATCCGGCGTCTTTTAAAAGGGCCCTGGTGCAATAAATTATTATAATGTTACCTTAAAGTGGTCTGTATTTTCTTTAATATATATATATATATATACACACACACACACACACTGCTTGGGTCAGTGTTCCTGGTTAGCTAAGTTTAAAATTAAAGACAGATGAAGACCGTTCTTTTATCCGTCCCCTTGTGCCACATTTTCGGTACCTTTCAGAGAAATAAATATCGTGTTCTCTTTCGGTATTTGGATACAAAGTTTGGAAGAAATGTGACTAATGTAGACATAAGGAGAATCGATCAAATTGAAGAAGAGTCTATAGTACCGTATATTCGCGTGTATACGAAGAATTCATCAATAGTGTGGTTTTTAAATTTTTTGCAGGACTTTTAACTCCTGAAAAATATACCTATGTATAATGCAATCGGGCGCCTAAAATTCACGGTTTTTAAACTCTTCAAAAAAAGATATACCTGTGTATAGTTTGACTCCTTATTTTTTGCGTATAATAACTGATCATAAAAAACTAGCACTATATTCGACTACACATATTAGGTTGGTGCAAACATAATGACGTAATAATGTCGTTTTTTGACGTATTTTTTTACGTGAAAAAATGACATTATTACGTCATTATATTTGCACCAACTTAATAGTACTTATACAGTAAACATGGAATCTGAAACTTGATTTTAAGCAATGTGAATGAATACTCTTTGGTAATAGCTCTACCCTTGTGTCCTCGTGACTGAGGAATTATTTTGTCGCTAATGTATGTGTGGAGTTTAAGATGTGAAGCAAGTGTTTAAGAAAACTCGAAAGGAAAATACTTTCTGACCTAAAGTTGCAGGCAGCATCGGACATACTTAGACGATTCATTATTAAAACCGACATTTGACAGCCGTTAACGCTTTGGGGTTATTATTTTTCTCTTCTTTTTTTGTTGTTGTTTTGTCGTCCGTGCAAAAATATTTACAATGTAGCGGTTTAGTTTTCACTGTTGAGTGTCAAAATCGATTTGCAATGCGTACCTCAAAACTTGGAGAGAAAAAAATCCCCGCCTACCTTTCTTTCGACATCGTATTCTTTTGACAGAATATCCCAGATCGGCTGTTTAAAATGATGCGTCGTCAATATTCATCAAGACCCCAAAAGTTTTCTAAGGGAGAAAAAATGTCGAAAGCGTACACATGAGACGACTATGCATTCATCTAAGAGATTTGATTCATATATTCTGGCTTGGGAGTGACACCTGCGCATCAGCTGCGAAATCTTTGGTAGAGGACAGACATATTTAAAACAGCAAGGACATTTAATTGTCCACTAAGTAGATTAGAATCTCAAACCATTATTTAAAAAAACACTCATCAGTTGAAGCATAGGTTGAAAAAAGTCTTTTTACATGGCGTTTCATTCATACATCTATCTATCTATCTATCTATATATATATATATATATATATATATATATATATATATATATATATATATAGATATATATATATATATATATATATGTTAAATGTATCGGGTCGAAATTCCAATGAAATGATAAAGGCCGGTGTGTACAACGGCCGAAATCTTGTGAATATGGAAATGAAAATGGGGATAACCGTCCAAATAAAGTAATATCTACTTTATTTGGACTGTTATCCTCATCTTCATTGTTATATTCACAACCTTCAGTCGTTGTACGTACCTGCCTTTTTCACTTGATTGGAATTTCGGACCGAGACATTTATTCTTTTACACCGGAGTAGATTGTTCTACTTCTTCGTGCAAGGCCTCTTCAGGATGTCTCAGTCATTTCCCCTTCAAGTGAACTTTTCAAATTTTTGCTCATTACTGCTGTGGCCTGGTATCGAACTCACAACGCTTTGGGCCTAGTCACTGGAACGAATTAACGTCTTTATTCAGTTTATGGACGAAATAAAGTGTTCGTTTTGAAATTCCAATAACCCGAGGTAGGCCGGAGCGTACAATGGCCAAAACGTTTTAAATACGCCAATGAAGATGAAGATACCAGTTCGAATAAAGTAAATAATACAAGCAATCATAATATTTCATCTCAGAGATATGGGCACACACACACACACATACACATATTATTATTATTATTATTATTATTATTATTATTATTATTATTATTATTATTATTATTATTATTAAGACGACTGACAGGTTACTGCGATTAAAATTTTTATTAATCTTATTTTGCAATCGTATAATTATTTTCTCTTGTAGACATAAAGAGTGTAAAACCTGCATCAAATGAGCTTTTCCAATGGTTCGGGCCGTTTATTTCAGTGTTGTTTCTTTTTCTTTGATCAGAATAACCTCAGGTGTCTTTATTTTGTCGTGATGTTGTGTGTATGTGTGTATATGCGCGCGCGTTCCTGCATGTATACTTTGGATTTTTGTGGTAATTTCTGAGCCGGCTTGGTTGTGTGCTTGCATAAAATTTCTAAAGTTAGTAGAGAGATATTAGCATGTGTTGGTTTTACGTGAGGTGGGTAATAATGTGAGTGTAGTGCTCGTGGTTATTTTTCCTTCTGATTCGTAGTGATTGTATCTTAAGTCGGGGTTATTTGCTGTGGGAGTGATAAATTGTCTACATCAGCTGCAGACCTCTGATTCTTTATGCATTGGTTTAATGAATGTGTTTGCGTGCATTTATAGATGGTAAACTGTTTATTAGTATATCATCTAAAAATTTTAATCACAGTAAAGAATGTTCCATTTTTTTTAAACAGAGTGTGTTATTTTTTTAAACGGATGACATGTCCTGATTTAATTCTATATGTTACGAGAGAGTTCATTGGGTTATCCAAACGTCGGTCTCCATTATATTCATGGATACTTGATTTGAGGTTTCTGAAGGTTTCGTCTATCCAGCTCTTTTGGCATCGCAAGCATTTGATATACATTCCGGCATCTGATATGGTTTTGGCTATATATTTCTTGCTAACTTGATCTCTGATCGTCTTAGAACTTGCAGTTATGATGCTAGTGTCGGGGCTAGAGGCTTCTCGAATTTTGTTGATAATTATATATATATATATATATATATATATATATATATATATATATATATATATATATAATTATTTATTTAAAAATATGATTCCATCGCTACATGTAAAGATAATTTTTTAAAAAGATAATTATATTTAAACTCTACTTTTGTATCGAGCACTGTTTTTTGTTTTTTTTAAATAATGACAAAAATACTAAAGAACTTTGTATTATGTACCTAACGAATTCTTTCCTATTTTCTATATATTTTACACACATCTATATCTATATCTATCTATCTATCTATATATATATATCTATATATATATCTATATATATATATATATATATATATATATATATATAATTTATTTATTAGAATTTTATCATATAGACAAAACTATTTTACTCACTACAAAGATGCAATTTAGTTTCAGTGCATTTCAACTGCACTTCCACGGGTGAGAATCGAAAATATTTGAAATGCACTGAAATCAAGTTGCATTTTGTAATAATGAAATAATAATCGCTCTACTGTCGCTATTTTTGGATTAATGCTGTGAACGTTAGAATTTATATATTACTTTCGTTCTCATCACATTGGACATAAATATATATATATATATATATATATATATATATATATATATATATATATATATATATATATATATATATATATGTGTGTGTGTGTGTGTGTGTGTAAAACTGTAACGCTCAAAATTTAAAAAAGATAGCATGTCTTGAGGAAAAACATGAAATAAATAGCGACAAATACGTACAAATGAAATAAAAGGAAAAGGAAAAAAAAAAAGATAAAATCAAAGGAGTGAGTGGAGAGAAAAAAAAAGAGGTAAAGGAAAAATAATCACGACATAGTAAACATACACACATCCGCGTAGATGGGCGCACGAGTACGAACGCACATCACCACAGACGGGCGCATGCCCGCACGCACACAAACTGTAGATTTAGGCCCGTTAATGAAATTTGAGGAATAAAAGACAACATGTTAACAATATCGGCAATATGATTAATGATATCTATTAGAACTAAGTATGATATATATTATATGTGAATAGACGTTTCCGCTAAATTGAAATACAAAGATAAAGAATTTAAAGTTGGAATTTTCTGAAACACTCGTGTCTTTTTTCAACTGGAAAAGAAATAAACAAAGAAATGTGACTTACTTTCCGGGGAATGTTGTAGATTTTAGTAAGAAGGCACCATTTGGAAGCCATATTCTCTGAGAAACTCAAATCCCAGTTTAATACTTCAAAATGTGTCTGTTTTGAAAATGTATTTTAACTCTCATCTGCGTTTTACTTGTCGGCCTTTAAATGAAGATGCTAAAAGCACGCATCTGATATCATCAATGCTATGGCACAGTTGGTTGAAGTGAGTAGCGACAGTAGACGGAATTCCGTGTCTATTTCTCCAACAGGATTTCCTTTTTTGGGGGAGGGGGATTTGTGACAAACATGTAAATATATAACATGCGAAATGTCAACATTCAGAGCCAGTGATTTGAATATTGAGCGAGTTAATATATCATGAAAGAGAGAGAGAGAGAGAGTAAGAATAACATACAGACAGATGGAGAGAATTAAAATTATATTGTTATGAACATATCCTATCGGGTCAATTTTGCAGCATTATATGTAGCGCTACCTATTTCATGTCCATAGCAATGAATTTCAGTTAAAGCACGATTCGTCTAAGACAATTACACCTCGCCATTGTTATATTTTATATGTTTTATTCATGTTGACTGAGGTGTGCAAACGTTTAAATTTAGTAACAATTCTTTGATAGCCAATATTATGCTGATACCACACAGCGGTTTTGTGAAACGAAAGCCGTAGCTATGTTGGAAGTCTACCCTCTAGGGATTCACTACGCATAACGATATAACTCTGAACAGAACGGACACACCTGGTCGAGGTTACCCAGAACTTAATGATAAATGTTCTTTAACTTTATTTAATTGTTGGTTCTTCTGCAAGAAGACACGGTTGCAAACGCGAGCTGAAATTACATTCTCTTTATCTTTATTAAGACTTTCAAACGCACAGGCCGATAGACATAGCACTGTTCAAAAAGCTGGATTGTCTACTCAGTCATATGTATCCATTAAATATAAAGCTTAGAATATATATATATATATATATATATATATATATATATATATATATATATATATATGGGGGATGTTTGTGTGTGTGTGCTTGTGCGTGAATTAAATTGGACAATGAGGTCAATAAAGGTTGGCAACATTCTGTTTCATGCTTGAATGCAACCTCCAGTCCATGTTTGTCGTGTCATAGCGCGACTATTTGCATATATCGTTTTCAGTGATATATTATGGGTATTACGTTCAGACATTTATTCGTTTAATATGTTATTCTAAGATAACAGATAAGCAGTCGTGCTAATACACATGACCATAAGTTTGCTTTTAAGTATGAAACAGACCGATGTCATTCAGTTTTGAGCTCGACGTACACAGATATTTATTCATATCCCCTATGCCTGAAATTAGCAAACATACGCGCCTGCTGGCTTGCATAAACTGGTAAATAAATAAAAGATTACCAAATTTTGCCAATAGGTGTAGACATAATAATGTTCGATGTGGATAAAAAGAGCTGAGAAATATATATTAATATATATACATATACCTACGTTTGGTACGCGACATTATATATATATATATATATATATATATATATATATATATATATATATATGTGTGTGTGTGTGTGTGTGTGTGTGTGTGTGTGTGTGAAAATATATAGAAAATAGGAAAGAACTGGTTAGGTAAATAATCCAAAATTCTTTAGTATATTTCTTATTATTTAAAAAAAATAGTGCTCGATACAAAAGTAGAGCATAAATATAATTATTTATTTAAAAATATGATTCCAACACGCTACGTAAGAGGTCTCATGTTTCAAAACAAGAGCGGAAAACTTCAATATAATTGTTTAAATTAAATTGAATTAAAGTAAGCTCTGTTCCATCTTCAAGCGAAATTTTTTTGGAATAACTTATTTCTGAAATGTACGTGTTTTAATAGAATATTCATAATTGAAATCAAAATTTCCATGGTAACATCCAGGGCGAATTGTTTAAATTAGTAGGTGTGTTGACTGTTAATAATTTGTATCAGTATAGATCTACTTTCATAGATGTCAAATCAGGGTAAGGTGGGGTGTCTAAATTTAAAACTGAAGATGTTTTCGCCTAGTCTGTTTCACGTGTCTATGGAGATTTATTTATTTTTTTATTTTATTTCTTTGTGAAAGGGTTTTATGTATATAAAAACTGTCGTAAGATTTGTTTTTTGTCGACTTCATAAAGGGTTATCTCTTTTTGTAGGGTAATAAAAATCTATTAAACAATAGACATGAGTTAACGTTTTTTTTCCCGACATCATCAAATTTATGCATTGAATAATTAGCTTAAAAACAAACATAAAATAAAATAACTTTTATAATCCATAGCCCCAATAAATTGTTTAAATACCCTACAAAAAGAGATAACCCTTTATGAAGTCATCAAAAAACAAATGTTACGACTCATTTTTATATACATGAAACCCTTTCATAAAGAAATAAAATAAAAAAATAAATAAATCTCCATAGACACGTAAACCAGACTAGGCGAAAACATCTTCAGTTTTAAATTTAGACACCCCACCTTACACTGACTTGACATCTATGAAAGTAACTCTATACTGATACAAATTATTAACACCCAACACCCCTAAATATTTAAACAATTCGCCCTGGCTGTTACCATGGAAATTTTGATTTCAATTATGAATATGCTATAAAAACATGTAAATTTCAGAAATAAGTTATTCAAAAAAAAAATTTCGCTTGAAGATGGAACAGAGCTTACTTTAATTCAATTTAATTCAAATAATTATATTGAAATTTTCGGCTCTTGTTTTGAAACATGAGACCTCTTATGTAGCGTGTTGGAATCATATTTTTAAATAAATAATTATCTATCTATCTCTCTCTCTCTCTCTATATATATATATATATATATATATATATATATATATATATATATGCGTGTGTGTGTGTGTGTGGGTACAGATTTTAGATATAGAATATCTGTAAATTGAAAATAGGAATAAAAACAAAAGGAAAACTTATCTCAGCCGACTCATTTCATCCTCTGTTGGCAAAAGCAAGTATTTCTATAAAAGATAATTATATACATAAATTGTGAAAAAACATTAACATTTTGCTCTTGTATATAAATACTTCGTACAAAATAAAATCCTTGCATTTGCCTTGATAAAGTCCAACAGAGAACGAAACGCGCCCTGTAATGTAAGTTGTACTTTTGGCTTTATTCATACATACATAAATACATACACACACACACATGTTTATCTATCTATCTATCTATCTATCTATCTATCTATATATATATATATATATATATATATATATATATATATATATATATAGAGAGAGAGAGAGAGAGAGAGCGAGAGAGAGAGAGAGTTCTTGTACAAATCAACTACGCGCTAAGGTCTACCACGAAATCGCCCAACTGGCATTACTAGTGAAGTCCTCACTATTTAGTTCGTAGAGGAATCGTAAGTATCATTTTAAAAAGTTATAATAATTTTACGATTCTACCGAGGAATGATTGATGAATTTGTTCGTTTTTTAGTATATGTCAACCCTTTGCAGGTTATTTAAAATTAAATAATTTATAACTGCATAGAGAAGAGTTGTATTCATATCATCCTCAATGATATTTGCGCGGAAGTAACTATGCTGAGCACGACTGGAATTGGAACTCGGCTCTAAGATTAATAATTCCGAACCATTATACATTACACTAGCCGCTTATTCAAGCTTAGAGCAGCTGGGATTCCCAAATAGCCACTCATCTAGGTACTGACCAGTCTCGACTTTCCTTAACTTATATTAAACATAGAAATCAACACTCAGCGGCGAGAGACTGTTTCATGATAAACGCAATCACCAGACCACCTGATGGCCTTACGATTGCGTCTAGCATGAAACAGCCTGTTGCCTCTGAGTGTTCACTTCAGTTTTCACTTTTATATTTATATACGCTCTGTCTCTGATATTGAGCACTTTATTCCATAAATATAGCAGACCTTAAAACTATATGTCTTCATATATATATATATATATATATATATATATATATATATATATAGATATAGATATGATGTTTTCTATGTATACATGTATGTACAGTAGCGTCCAAAACTAAGGGACAAAATTTTAAAACCTAATATTTGTTAGAAATAACAACTGTGAAAAACTGAAATTTTGACAACTGGTAGTCGTTAACATCCATAATAACATACTAAAATTTGAATCATTTGCACAGGATGGAAAAAGAATTATAACAATTATTTATTTATTTTCAAAATAGGATCGTCCAAAAGTAAGGGACAAAATTTCAGCTTTTCAAAGTTGTTATTTCTAACAAATATTAGGTGTCAAAGTTTTGTCCCTTAGTTTTGGACGCTACTGTATGTGTGTGTATGTATCAATTTGCATATAAGCATTTCTGTAAGAATAATAAGAAAATATATATCATAAAAATATATCAAAATATTATTAATAGAAATCTCAACGTATCTCTGATTTTCTTCTGTCCGTGCTCTAAGACAACGTTTCAACATTTTCAGTTTCATGCTTTCATTTAAGAGAAAAATACGTTTTCATATAGACGGCAAATTACTGCAAGCAAACGTGATTCCAGAAGCATATGTACAGATGTTGGTGGCACATTGCTGTTTTCGTCGACCCATTTGCTTACACGCCTGCACGCACAGAACCTGAATTTCGCTGATGACGTTATTTTACAGAGAATGCACAACTGTTTAGGAAAATTACTATATCTTCGCATTTAGCTTTTGTTTAAGGCGAACACGAAATATCATAAACCCTCGAGTTGAGTGTCAGAAATGATGAAAGCCAGATGTTCCACCTTGAGACAAGAGAATCCTGAGAGGTTTAATGAGAACATAAAACCAACGCTATTGATGTCACTCTAAAAGTCCCGCTACAACTTTAGATATATGTTTATCGTTTTCTTTTTTCCCATGCTCCATCTATCTCTTTCCTCTCACTTAAATCTCTTCATCTCTTTCTGTCTCACTCTTTCTCTCTCTCTCACTATGTATATATGTGCGTGTGTGTATGTGTGTGTGTGTGTGTGTACAAGAATCTATCTAGATTTATGTCTGTGCAATTAGTTTGACAAAGCGTAAACAGACTAACGTATATATATATATATATATATATATATATATATATATATATATATATATATATATATATATATTGTTTTCTACAAGTTTTCCACCATCGTCCGGAGAAGAAATATTATAGTTCTGAAACATGAAAGTTTTTATGTAGCGATATAAAAATGTTTTTATTGTAATCTATTATAATAAAAATATTATATTTTACTCTACTTTGTACTGAGCACTTAAAAAAATAAATGCTACGAACTGCAGATTTCTTTCCCTTATATATATATATATATATATATATATATATATATATATATATATATATATATATATATATATATATTAATCTCTAATTTATATCTAAGTGGACATTCACTTTTTTAATTGAGAAAAGTTCTATAATGGATTAAAACATGGCGTTTCAGAACTATGTACCAGGTGAAGCTGTTAATGCACGTGATGAAATTTTTTGTTTCCCTCCCAATCAACTTTCTGTCATCTGAATATCATTAGATTACACACGCTTTATCTCTGCACCTTTTGTCACAAATTATGTGTTTCAGAAATTTCGATTCTGTTATTATTGTCATTTTTTTGTTTCAAATTGCAAAGTTTCAATTTTGTTTCTTTCTTTGTTTCTTACTCAGCATTCTTCTGTCGAAACTCATTTCTTTTTCTTCAATTATCTTCTACATCTCTGAGAATTTTCCTGCATTCACTACTATATGAATGTGTTGGTATTTCGTTGCAATTTTTAGTATATATATATATATATATATATATATATATATATATATATATATATATAATTAATTATTTAAAACTTATAACATAAATATAACGTTATAAAATCACTACAAAAATAGCCATTTTGTTTCAATACCTCTGGTGTCTTATCAAGTGATGATGTTGAATGTAGAATAAAAGTTTTAAAAGGTTCAAATTAATTAACCACCCCTCGTAAGCGGAAACATCACATGAGTTGAAATGACCAATCAAAATACAACTATACGAGAATTCAAAAACTTGACAACGAAATAAGGTTATAATAATTATTAAATGATTTAAAGTTAGATATATACTAAAATAGCATTTATTCTAACTAATAAGTATTAAATTGTACAATAAAATTTGAAATTAAAATTAAAAACTACCCATTTCAAAAATGTAAATTTAATCTATATTAAGTTTAAAAGTTTAAAATTATTGAGAAAAAAGAAAAAAATAGATATGTTATTCTATTCATTTTGTTTCTATTGAAATTACGTTGGAATAGACGTTAAGATCGACTGCCCTTAACTTTATGAGATACAAGTGTATACATGGGATTATAACATCTTGCGAAAGACAATACAGACACAATCAGATTATAATGCATAAGCACGAAGACATATTTAGATATATACACACACACAAAAAGTGACGAGACAGGAAATATTTGCACGACCTTTTACAATATATATATATATATATATATATATATATATATATATATATATATATATATATATTATAAACTGTTACATTGGAACATGTAAATTACCAACACAAAAATGTATATATATTTCGATGGCAAATTTAGACATTTCATCAGGTAATTATGATTGATGTGAAGGTATAAAGCTTCTGATTTCTAAATTAGACATCGAAGCAAATATGCTTTTTTGTCGTGGTAACTTGCATATTCTAATGTAACAGTATATAATAAATATCTGTTGTTCCCTCTGAACATATATATATATATATATATATATATATATATATATATATATATATATATAATTATATATATACATATATATATATATATATATATATACATATATATATTCAAATGTAAAAAAAAGAAAATAATATAAATTCAATATATATGTGCGTGTGTTTGTCTGTGTGCATGTTTATACTGTAAAATCACATTACTACATCAGCTGAAAAGTAAATGTCATATAGATAGATGAAATGTCCATTTCTATAAATGCAAAAATTTCGACGAACTCTGTAGAAAATTGAACATATTTTAACAGCACGTATATATTTCACCTGATGTCGAAACCACAAGAAAATCCAAGAAAAACAATGTAAACTTTCCGGCAGTGGAAAGAAAAAGTCCTCTATCTGATCTTTTATATACATTAAATTTCACTTAATCCATAGCTCGTAAGCCAATAAATATAAAATAAAACAGTCATCAGCGAGCAAATCATTATACACAAAAGACGATAGCACTTTCATTGAAGACAAAAGTGATTTTTGACTTCCTCTTTGTTAAAACTCGTAGATAACCGCCAGCAATCACGAGAACCAAACTTGTGCTATGGTATCCGGTTCATTGTTTTAGGAGCGTGCACCGACATAGCGTCTTCGAGGACATCTTTTCAATTATTACAAGCGGATACAAAAAGGTGTCTCTTATCCAAGACTTTGTCTGTAGTCTTATGTGATATTTACTTATCTGATATTTCAACTAAAACGAAAATTCAACAGGACAATGTTCAAATAAAGACTAAAGATTTCACTCCAAGTATCATTGCGAAAAAAAAAGTAGCTAAATAAATACGAATCGGTACGCTGGTATCGGAAATAACACTCGGGAATAGGGACTGCGTGCATTATCGAACAATAAAAGAGAATATAAACAGACACGATAGCGTGATCCAAATTGCTAATAGGACATAGCTGCAATTCACGGCAAGAGCCAGGAAAGGAGTTAAAGAACAAACCGAGGAAGGAGTTGTATTAGGTTGGTGCAAAAATAATGACGTGATACTGTCGTTTTTTGACGTATTTTTAACGTCACAAAACGACATTATTACGTCATTATTTTTGCACCCACCTAATATTAGTCAGAATTATTACATGAACGAATAGGGAAGTACAACAGCAAAAATGTACAAAAAAGTGAACAGTCTGAATATCAGCAACGTTAGTTATATTAGTATGATTGTCTTTTGACTTGAGGACTATTAAACTCGCTAACGATGTTGTTGTCGCAGGTATATCATTAGGAGTCGAAATGTTCAATGTAACTGTAGAATGAGTCAGGATCTAAACGGTGTTTATAAAAAGGTACCATGGGGCAATGGATAGAGGCTCGGATTGAAGAATCGGAGGGCTGAGTTCGAATTCCAGTGGAATCCATTACATTCACTTACATGGTAATATCAGTGGGAATGGTATGAATCCTCTTCTCCCCTCTTCTGTTGGTTAATTAGTAGGACAGATCGGGTTCTATAACCTTGGATGGCAACTGTTGTACCGCAAAATGAAATAGCAACATTAGTCATGTATCGAAAGATACATGATCGCCTAAGCCTGTATCACGCATTGCATATAACTGGCTGACTGAGTACTTTGGAATTTGGAGTATTGAAAGTTATAAGCGATTTTCCTGTTGGTCAGAGATTGAGATCAGATGCTATGCTCCTACTCCTAATGGAAAATGATGTCCATAAACAGCGGTATCATCTGCATAGATGTCTACTAATATCTCAATATTTTTATTCGGCAGGTCGTCAGTGAATCGTAGAAAGATAGTAGTCGCGATGTGAGGATCTTTGAGGAACATCTGCGTCGATATTATGAACTTCAAGATCTGGGTATTCACAAACGAAATTCATGAACATAGACGAATGTGCATGGGTAAACTCTTCTATAAATGACATAAATAGTGTCGTTTTAGAAACCGCTCTACCACATATAAGCAAAAGTTTTTTTTCTAGATGTCCAATGTAATCATTCTGGTGACAAAGCTACTACCAAGTGCTTCATTTATTTATTGATAATGGAAATTAATCTAGAGGAGTGAAAGACATTAAGTTGATTAAGATGCGCAACAGTAAACATTCTTTTCAGTACGACAGATTGGCTTGTCAGTTGCTTTATTTTAACAATTTGGGCATGGCTATGAGCTGTCGGACTTTTCAACTCTATCCATAAACGGAACTTCATAGCCCAGTGTCGAAATGGTTGTCCTGTTTCGTATAAGGTGTGTGGTAACCGAGGCAATTTAGAAGTCCGAGGTAAAATTTTGGAGCACACTCAGTCGAAAACCGACTAAGAAGATTGGATTGGTCAACATGACGGTATTTCTAATTGAGCCAACCTGAAATGTAATGCGCTTCTTTAATCAGAATCAGTTACAATATGACGTACATTTAGCTGGGATGCATGAGCCTGCTATACAACTATCAGACTGAGTAGTCATGGTGATGTAGGGTTTCGTATATTTATAAGCCAGCATCCAGTCCGTGGCGTGCTACTCTCTTGCTCAATAATAATAATAATATATTGGAAAAAATGCTGATGACGATTTTGAAGATGATGATGATGATGATCTATAGAAGAAAGAGTAGTAATAACAAGTTTACCAAAAAGCAAATATGCTCAACTTTGTGACAATCCTACATGAATAAAGTGATTATGGAAGGTAATATTGCGTGAGCTGTCTTTTAACGTCATAACGGGAAAAGAAAATATATTCGTTGAAGTTAGAATCAAGTGAACCGATGCCAAATTTTATATTATGTAAAACAAAAGGGTGTGATGGAATCCATTGAAGATGGTGGCAGAGATGTCCTTCGCATGCGTACACGCACAGCTGTCTATAAATTCTAAATCCATCTTGAGGTGATTGACGCTTTTGCTAAGCTCCTAACATCACGCCTAAGACCGTACAGAAACACAAAGGTCTTCTCAACTTTTAAGATATATATTTATTTTCTTCTCTTTTATCAAAAAATATTTACAGATATTTATCTATTCGACAAAATCAATTTCTAACTTAAATTTCTGAATTTCTGGCGGGTTATTTTCATTGCTTGCATTATTTATAATCTGACTTTGAAGCTTGTCTCCCCGCCACCCAAAACAGTGGAAGAGAGAGACTTACTTCATAGCAGCAGTTGAAAAGAAGATATGAAATATAATGGGAAGATCAGCCTTTTCTTTAGGCAGAACTGATCGAGGAGCCAGCACTATAATTATAAATGTAATATTAACTTTTCCTTATAATTTCCGATAGTGGAAATTCGCTTGAAATTTATAAAATCTATCCCTTAATTATTTTTTCTCATTTCCACTATCGGTTATCGATCCTTCGAGTTTTGACTGGGGCTTCCTTATTAACCTTATTTTTATCACAATAGTTTCGAACCGCAACATCTTGATGATGTCATTATTACTTCGTAGAATTACATCTGCTATCCATTTAAGTTGTTAATGGCATTGAAATTCCTAAAGTGATGTTATCTCTAATTTTTGTATAGTTTAATTAAAATTCTGCAGCGCCTGCTCACAAAGATCAAAACCTAGATGATTCATTACTGTCAAACCATTTTAAGAGATTGATCTGAAAAAGCGGTTGCATCCTTCTGACAAATATGATTTTTATAAAGAAGTTTGACGCCAGATATGACATCCATATCAAAATTTCTATCTGATGAACCTATTTAACGACATAGCTTGAGGTTTTAGGGTAATGTTTTAGCTTTGTACTAATTTGCATGGTTGGGAAGAAGATAATCCCATCGCAGATTATTATATGTTCCATTTCCGTTCCGTCGCTCGGAGATTAATGAAAGGATTCACTTTAAAATTCGCCGAAGTTTACTTGGCTTTATAAAACACTTGAAGAATCCAAAACGTCGTGATAGTAACAATAAATAGCAAAAAACTCGTGATAGCAAAAAAAAAAAAGAAAAAAAAAAAGACTTCAGGACTTCATGGGACTAAATTTGTTATGTTCGTATGACTACACATGCGCAGGAAGGAGGGCTGCTGGGAATTTTATAATTCTTTAGATTTCTTTTTTTATCAGCCGAATTCATTGAGAGTATTTTTCTTTTTCTTTCCATCACCTTTGTAACTTGGTATTCCACATTGTGATAGCAGAAAATTTGCAGGAAATGTTAAATGTTGTAAGAGCCAGGGCGTAAATTTACTGTAGATGACCTTGCGATTAATATTAATTGATGATCCAACCATACTCGCATTACACACAGTAAAAAAGAACCTTCAGATATTGGAGGCAATCTACATTAAAACAACAAAATTATATTTCGAGCTAGTCACAACAAATTACATTGCATCTAGACATATGGTTCTGTTGTTAATATTTCGGTCTCTCACGTGGTACGACGTGATAGAACCGCACCATGAACTTACGACTTGTGTCTGCTATCCCGCGACCGTTATCATCTCATAGCAATTGATGGTAATTATCTTTGTTTAGATGTCCATATAACCACTCTGAGGATGGCTTGTGTGAGCCGAAAGCTTAGATCAAGAAACAGCTTAATAAAAATATCCAAATGTTAGGAAATTGTTGCTTTATTTTTTACCCGAAATTAAAACAACCATACTAAGATTAGAATGGCTTATTCATTTTCTGTTATATAACTATGGTCGAGCAAAAAAAAACGGACCTGATCTGACGACTGCGTTTAGTATGAAACAGCCTGTCGCTTCAATGTCAACTTTTATATTTTATATAAGCTCTATGCCTAATATTCAGAACATTACGCCATAAATATAGCATATCTTGCAACTATAAATTTATCGTAAATATGTGTACACACATATAGATATATTAAAATATGTCTCATTGAATAGTTAAAGCAACTTTTGTAGATAAAATTAGCGTTTTTCAATTGTCACGTAAAAATTTAATTTACGGATGAACATAACAATTTTGTTTTAGAAAAATGATGAACACAAGATTGTTCTGTCTTAGAAAAAAGATCCTGATGATGAGGTGCTAATGTCGAAAGTACTCACAATACTCACAATAAAATAAATATGTATCAACATGTTAATTATCTTTACTCCGTTAATAAGCATACTAAGAATTGTCTTCATAATTACGATGGCATTAAATTAATAAAGTAGACAAAACTTGTCTAAATTATTTGATAAGGTATGTCTTAATGAAAACATGCTGCCAAAATATACAAAATTGTTTTGACCAAGTAAATGGTTAAAGAAATAACAAAGCAATTGTTGCAGATATATCATATATTAAACAGTAAGTACAACAGAAGAGTATTGCACGACTAGTGAGTGTGTGTCGGTTGACTCAGCGTTCAGTCTATTCGACTTTTCCACCAAGGCCTTCTCTCCTACTAATCTTGTAGTAGGCGGAAGAGTCCAACATAGATTCTTTAGAGGGTGGACACTACAACACTCCATTTGCAGCCTGATTCTGTATGGAGTCATTTTTTTTACTGCACAAAACTTTTTATTCGGTGAATTAAACCCGTTTTCTCACAAAAAAATATCAGAGCAACCACTTTGAAAAAGCTATATACAGGAATTACGTTAACAATTTCTTTTTAGTTTTATGACAAACATTTTATGTGTTAACAAACGTCCCGTTTTATTAAGGTCTCTACTCATTATTCCTAAATAATGAAAAATTGGATAAGTTTAATGGTAAATTATAATGTTAATAAATTCCATTAATCTAATGTGTATTGTGTTTTTCTGGTAATTCAAAGTTCATAAGTGAGGAGATGGGTTTTTTTACTGGTTCTTTTCCTTTTTCTGTAGATATGGTATGAAATGAAAGATGTTCAATATCTTTTTTGTTTCGAGTTAATTTCTAAAGGTTCCGTAAATTTCCTTTTTCTTTTGGGCCCTCTGAGCGGTCTGGCACTGATTACGGTATTGAAACTTCAAACGTGTCAAAGACGACGTCCATATTGTTGTCTTCTATGGAATCCCTGTCGAGTCCGCTTTCATACCGTTTTCTAATTTGGTTTACATAACTTTTGTGTATAATCTTCGGTGCCTGAACCATGTAAATCCTGTTACCAATTTGTCTGTTTATTGTTCCAATGCTCCAATGAGCTTTATTATTAACAAATACACGAAAAAAAAACAAAAAAAAAAACCTTTTCACCGATCTTAAAGCGCTTTTGAAGGACCTTATTTCTATTTCTCGCTTTCCTTTCAATCGCAAGGAATTTGTCAAATACCAATTTTATTTTCCTGGCAAATATGACCTCCGCTGGAGTCTTGCCAGATGAAGCACTGCTATTAGGGGTTACAGGATAGATCTGCAAAAACTGCTGTATAGCCATATCGGTGGGGGTACTTCTCGCCTTCCTCAGCCCTATCTTGAAAATGTCCACAAAACACTCTGCTTGTCTAGTATTTCTTGGATTATATGGCGCCGTGGTAATATGATCGATCAGGAATGATTAACAAAAATCCTTAAATTCTCAGGATGTGAACTGTGTACTGTTGTCTGTTACAATACAGTCAACAACTTCGAAAAGGGAAAATAGTTCGTGCACAAAATTTACTGTCACCTCCGCGGTCCACTTCTTGCAATTCAATATTTCTGGCCACTTGGAATAACTGTCAAGTATTATTAGGTTGGCGCAAAATGTTAATATATGAGAAAACGACATTATTTTGCCCCAACCTAATACATCAAGTTGGCCTGGAAAATCAATGTGTATCCGCGAACACGGACGGTCGGTTTTAGGCTAGGGATATAATTTTATCGGGGTTACTTTACCATTTGCACGATCTTACAGTGTTTTCAATAGCTTTGTCTATGTATGTTGGTTCAGTAGACATAACTCCTCACCAGACTCTTCATTTTTGAAGTTCCCGGATGACCAACATGGAATTCCTTTAATGTTCTTTTCTGTAGTGTAGATGGGATTACTACTCTGTCTCCTTACATTAGTATGTCGTTACAGACTGAGTAAACTTCAGAGATATTTTCTCCTTTACTATTTAGTTTGTCCTTTACTCCCCTTATGAACTCATCATCGGATGCTTTGTCTATTATCTCGTCAATTGTTATAGGAAGCTTGCCGATTATCTCGTCAATTCTTATAGGAAACTTCCCGACAGTATTGCACAAGGCACATTATACTTCGACCTCTGTTCTTATGGCATCAATGACTGTGTCCTCCAAGGGTTCACCACGCTTAGGTATCAATCTAGACAACCCGTCTGTATGGCAGATTTTAGTGGATGGGAGAAACTCCATTTTGTATTTATAATTGAGGAGAATGGTTCCCCATCTTTGCAGTCTATTAGCTGTATGTGTTGGCAGAACCTTCTTTGATCCAAAGATAGTAAGGAGTGGAAGATTGTCTGTTTGCAATAAAAAGTACCTTCCATGAATAAATCTATGAAATTTAGTTCTCGCAAAAATGGTTCCTAAAGCTTCATTTTCTACTGGCGTGTAACCCCTTTCAGCTGGTAATAGTGTCCTAGATGCATGGGTGATTGGCTTTACCGATCCATCCTTTAACTTTTGTAAAATTCACGCCCGATGCCGTAGAAGCTAGTATCCCTGGCTACAATGATGTCAAGGTTTGGATCGTAATGAGTCAGGAACAGATCTGATGTAAGGACCTCCCTTTATTTTCTCAAATGCTGCCTGGTATTTGGTTGTTCATTCGCACTCTTTATCTTTTCTCAATAATTCATTAAGTGGAACTCTCTAACTGTTCTTTCATAGGACAAAAAACGTTGTAAAAATTGGAAAGACCTTAAAACAAAAAAACTTTGAAGAGATGAAACATTTTCTGGTGCTGGCATATTATTTATTGCCGTTGCCCTGTCTGGGTCGGGACGTCTTCCGTCATTGTTACTTATTTTCCCCATGTACTTAATAACCTCTACGAAAAACTCACACTTCCCGTCTTTTGAATCTGAGTCCTTAGACGTGCCAGACGTGCGATTGGTGTTCCTCGATGCTCTTGCTTTGCATTAGGACGTCATCGAGGTAGGCCTCCGCAAAATCTAGACCATTTAACATCGTGTCCATGGCCTGTTGAAAAATGGAAGGTGTGACCTTAACCCCGAACGGAACTCTTAAAACTTTGTATAAACTGTAGTGGGTGTTTATGCAAAGGAGCTACGAGCATTCGTCGTCCACGGGTATTTGTAGATATGAGTCACTTAAGTCAATCTTAGAAAAATATTTCCCTCCATTGAGCTTAGCGAATATCTCCTCTGAACTTGGAAGGGGTTAATGGTGATCCTTTAGGGCGCTGTACAGCCCCGTAGAGAAGTCAGTATATACAGGAATTTATTTTCTCTTTTTTTTTATAAATATAAACTGTGGGAGATACCCATTCACTATATTCAATCTTTACCAGAACCCCCATTTCCACAAGTCGATTCAACTCTTCGTCAATTTGATTTAAGTAGGCAAATTGAACGTTACCTTTTTTCTTAAAAACTGGATTTACGTTTGGCTTTAACTCAAACTTAGGAAACATTTTTGTGCATTTTTCTAGTCCACCCCTGAAAACGCCGGGAATTATTTTTTTTAAGTTCACCTTTCACTTTTCTGCTTCGTCAGTCAAATTTTCAACTTTTTGGCATAGTGAGTTTAGGGGCATATCCCAAAGTTGAAAATGTTCTAACCA
The DNA here is from genome assembly GCA_963932145.1 of Acanthosepion lycidas. Taxonomy (NCBI): domain Eukaryota; kingdom Metazoa; phylum Mollusca; class Cephalopoda; order Sepiida; family Sepiidae; genus Acanthosepion; species Acanthosepion lycidas. The sequence continues at coordinate 104,156,138 of OZ010583.1, forward strand.
ATCAGTCCAGAATAAATTACCCGTATTCTTCATAATATAGAGCTTTAGTTTTAAAGTTTTACCTTTGAATGATACGTTCGTTATAATTTCGCTGATAAACTTAATAGGGTTGCCAGTTACACTTTTAGCTATTCGGTTCGTTCTTAATAAAGTCGGCTTATCCAGATTTTTTTCGAAATTTGATAATTAATTATCAATAAGTCTGAACCCGAATCAAGCTGCAGTCTTATATTTTTATTAAATATTTGCACTTCAATATATTTCCTTATGTTACGACTTTCTGGTTCATCAGACTTGGTAATTTTTACAAAACTTTTTTTTTTCTTGTTCCTAATCCTGCAGTGTAAACTTTTGTGCCCCAATTTATTGCAATTAAAACATTTTTTTATTTTACAAGGACAATCTCTATACCTATGTAATAGACCACACTCGAAACATGGTCTTGACGGCAAATTAACATTATTATTTTTTGATTGACCCTTTTTAATTTTTCTTTGGCGTATTTTTTGTACTGTGAGCTAAGCTACTCTGTTCGATGTTTTTCGAATCCTCTCCGACGCTCACGAATCTTTGGCAATCTTTGTCAACTTGCTGTAAAGTTACGTAGGGCTCGATTTAAAGCTTGTTGTGTACCCTTCAAAGTATTTCGGCGTCTTTCGCTGAAAGCAAACCCTGGACGAAAATCAGGCAGTTAAAATTATTGGCGTTTAAACCTGCAGATTTAAAATTCGCGAAAGTAGTATAATCTTCGTCTTCTTTGAGGGTGAGATTCATGCATTTTCAACGTTTGTGGAACAGTGATGTTTTTTGACAGAGATTTCTGAACCGCCTTTTTAAATTTCAATTCGCTTATTTTCTTAGGAAAAGTATAGTTAACACACTTATTATATTCTGCTGTGCCTATTTCCTGAGGAGTAAGCGAAACTTTTTATGGTCAGCCCAACTTGCACAATCAGTATTGTATAAGTCCTCGTAACGTTTAATGTACGAAGCGAATGTAATTTGTTCTTAAGGTGCCAACGTGAAGTTTTCAATAGCAATATAGCATTTTAAGAGAACGCGTTTGCGGTGTCCTCATTTTGGCTTTTGATGGATATATTATACAAGTGCGTTTGCTCATTCTGTGTTTGAATGAGCAATTCTTTCAGTTTCTTTTGTCTATCCTGAATTTCTAAATGCAAATCCTCTAATTTCTTGTGGTATTCTGCTTAATTTCTCTTGTTTGTCTTGATATATCTGTTCCAACTGTAGTTGTTCCTGTTGGTGATTCATCAACTCTAACATTGCCCTTTTAAATGCGTCCATTTTACTGCAGTGGTACATAAAATTAAGAAATGTGAGTGGGATTGTTTTCTCTTAACCAACAATAAGTCTGTTTGATTTGTACTAACTTGTTGGAATGGAAAAAAATAACAAAATTCACCAACTTTCTTCCCAAACACTGAACTGAACTTGTAGAAATCCTATTGTTTTGAAGAGTTTCTTTTTTCACTGTTACTGTCATAATTAACCCTAGGTACCCTTTTGTCGTAGAGTTTGATTACAATTCCTTTCTTCACTAATGTTGTAGGCACTGGTAATTTTTTTATGATTTAACGTGAAGTCCGTTTCTTCGAAACCTTCATCGTCAAGATTCTGTGCCCAAGTAAATGGTTAAAGAAATAAGAAAACAAGTCTGGCAGATATATCATATATTAATCAGTAATTACAACAGAAGAGTATTACACGACTATTGAGTGTGTGTCGGTTCAGCGTTCAATCTATTCTACTGTTCTCCCAGGGCCTTTTCTCCTACTAATGTTATAGTGGGCGGAAGTGTCCAACATTGACACTTTAGAGGGAGGACACCACAACAGAAATATATATATCCTAGGCTTCTCTTGTCTATGCTATTCTCTCTACTGATCACTATACAGATTACTGTTCGGATCAAAATATCTCCACCGGGTGTTGACCTCAGGGTTCACTTTTATATTTACACACGATCTACGCCGATACTAAATACTTTTACCGATAAACATAGCATATCTTAAATCAATGTTTTATCATTTAATTTTGACTTTTGAATTATATTAATATTCTTTTAACTATAATTATTTCCCATGATTCTTAAAAGTATTTTCACAAGATCTCAGGAAATCTACTTACAATACAAATAATTTTAAACTAGTCATATCTCCTTTGTCTGTTCCCGACACTACATTTACAGTAGACTAACAGAGGTCTCTTACTGTTTACGGGCATCACCTTTCACCTTCAATTTGCATCAGTTAAAAGTAGCCTCTGGCTTCTTTTACACGAGACGTCTACGCAGTTCTGCATCACATTCACCAATCACTCTCTGTTGTAAAGCATTAGCGTTCCTTGTAGAGTTAGTAAAATGATGAAGGATAAAATTAGCCTTGACAGATTTCGAACCCAGCTTTCCAGCCTTGTGATTCATCAATTAGACTTCTCTAATTAGCCAAGTCCGCCTCATCCGTCGAGAAAGCATTACAATTGCTTATCGGCATTGATGTTGTCACAACCTAAAGTACAGTGCTTCTCTAGACACTATTATATAGCCTTGAGGCGGCTGTCTCGTACGGAAGCTCTATTAGATACGAACTGACCTCTGAATATTTAATATATCTTTTCATATAAATTATCATCGAACTCTTCTAGATTTATTTAGGATACCAATATGAGATTACTGTCTTTCTAATTCGCATAATCTTAGCAGAGATTAACGTAATATGTATATGTATATAAGTTTGATTCTGATTTGCCATGAGTATTACTGACTTAAGAGGTTATGGCTGTATCATTTACAGGTTCATTCGTTATGTAAGCCACTGAAAGGTAGCTGGCAGTGGTCATATGTTAGCATCATCCCATCAGGTTGATTCGCTTGATGAGAAATTATTTGAAGATCAACGCAGAGAGAAGGGACGTGGGAGAGATACAGGCAGGCAGAGTTTCGTTTCTAGGCGCTGTATAACTAAGTTTCAATTAGACGAGAAGGGCCGATTATTTGTTTTTGTAGAAAAATCCATACGTAATGAGCAAGGAGGGCTTGGAGAATCTGATACTGACAGGGCGGATAGAGGGAAAGAGAGACAAGGGAAATCAAAGCGCGGCATACCTAGTGGGTTTAAGCTAGTGGATAACAGAACGGGGTTTGAGAGAACTAGCAAAAGGACTAATTATATTGAAAACAACAAGGTATAGGGGGAAATGGAGAGCCATGATCTCATACGACCCGAAGGGACCTGACACATAACCAAAAAAGAAGAAAAGTTCACCTGGCAGATCCTTTTATGAATGCCCAATTCTATTAAACCTAGACCACTAACCATGGGGATATAATACCCAGTTTTCCTATTTTTAATTACAATGTTCTGTACCAGATTTTCTCACCTAAATAATGTTTTTGAGTTTCTAATAATGTGAATTAAAATTAAAAAGTTTGTAGCGACTGCATGTAAAATATTTCAAATAAAGATTAATATTTAATATTTTTTTTGATATTTTCAAAATCGGGTATGATATAACCATGGTTAGTAGTGGTGTAACTTTAATTGATGTTTAGTGTTCTAGGGTTACACATTCGAGAAATTTACTCTAACGTATTGACAGTGCCAGTAATTTCGGAGAATGCTTTTCACTGCAGTTTTTTTTTTAATTTAAAAGAAATATAAAATTTATTTCAGATTTTTCTTTCTTTTTATCACCCTGTCTATTCAAAACTCTATCACAACAGAAAAATAGGATTATGGCCATATCACATGGAAACATCTTCCCACATGACCACCGAAATTAAGCAACGTTGCTTCTGAACTGTACTAAGATCGTAGACTGTTGGGGAATCCTAGGCGCTGTAAGGTTGGATGTGCAGGTGGCGTAATGGATAAAGGCTTGGAATTGTTCACCGAATAGCTGAGTTCCAATTCCTGTTGTGTTCATTATATTCACTTATGCAAAATTCCCTTGGGAAAGTTAAGTATCCACATCTTCTTCCCCACCCGTTAGTTAATAAGCAAAACCTGTAAAATACTAAATAACTATTATCTGTAAAAGATTCTTAAAATCTAAAAAATATTTTATAACACTAAATAACCTACTATACATACGAAACAACGAAATCATGCAATAGAAATATGATTTTCAGGAAATGTTTTTTTCTCTCTTTTATTACAGAAACGTTTTTAGAAGGTTTTTTTGCATTAGCTCTCTAGCTATGAAATAACTGGAAGACTATTTTCCCTTATTAAGTACTTTCTAACGAGTAACTCTCTGAAGATACTTGTTAAAGACCAAAGGGATCAATAAAAATGTTCTCCAAGGCTACCTTGTCGGTCCAACTATTTTTTCTACTTTATATTAACGATTGGCCTAAGAATATACTCTGATTTTTTTATGGATACCTATGCTGAGGATTTAAGGGTATATGGGTGCACTGTCAAAATTTTAGATGACTCAAGCCAGGGAGCACTAACCTAGCACTAACAGCTGAAATCGAAGAAAATTGGCTGCTCACATCCAATGCCTTTAAAACCAAATTAGTGACGTTCAATCATCCCACAGCGGGCATTGAATTTTCCCATATCGCGATGAACGAATGTTCTCTCGGAGAGGCCCCGTACATTGAGCGCATTTTGGAGGATAGGACCAACCCAGTACTCAAATGGAACTCATACATACGATCCATCGCTAAAGATGCTTGTAAAAAAGTCGGTTCCTTGTACCACTCCATTAAGTATTTGCCTCCTTTTATCGTCTACATTTACAAGAGTCAGATTAGGCCGAATATTCTGCCATATATCGCCAGGAGATACTTCGTCTTCATTTCCTAATCTGGATAGAGTTCAAAATCTTTTCCGCATCCCTGTGGGTGATTAATTATCTAACAGCTTATAAACCATTTCTTACGGTTCCAAGCTTCTTTATCGCTTTTTCCATGGAGAGTGTTCAGACGAGCTACAATATTTATGTCCTACCATTCCTCACCTTCACGGCTAAGACCAGTCATGCCTTAAGAGATATAGCAACCCACCGTCATTCGCTTCGTATTAATGGTAAAAGGTAGGTTCGACCTAAACATTTTATTCCCACAAACTAATTTGTGGAACTGTCTCCCAAGAGAATGCTTCCCCAATCAATACATTTTAATCTGTCGAAGTCTTGGATTAACCATTACTTCCCCACATATTCTTATAAACTGTGTCCCTTATCGCTTGTAGTGAAAATGTTTACATCGAGTGACAGGAGAGCATTTTATCGTTTGAATATTATTGTAAAAATTAATTGGCTACAAACAATTACTTGTTTACCAAGGCGAATTACAAGCAAATAATGCAATAAGGAACACTGTATAGGGTTTGAACTCATGATAAGGAGCGTCCTGACTCGAGCTCACAGATGCTACGAAAACTATATTTAATTTCGACATTATTGGCTCTTAGAACAAATCTCATTTACAATCAAATCATTTGATGTATTCGTTTGATGAACTATCTTTAAATCCACCGAGAGAAAAGTCATTCAAGAAGCATTAAAATTAATTACATCATTCAAATACAGCATTTGATTAATTGCAAACAGAAAATAGAATTTCGCAATCAAACACCCGCCTTAATTTAAACAGATCGCGGAGAGCTTAGTGACTCGTCTCCTCCGGAGAGTTTTCAAACCAAGGAGGAAGGGTAGTCTTTGTAGTTTTATAAGAATTGTGTGCCTCCATTGTTTACTTAGGAACGATTGCATTATTTTTTTGTTACTGCCGTAATGTTTCAGTCCTTGTGACAGCACGCTGGACTTCATCTGATCGATCCGGGTATCAGCAACACTGAATAACATTATTCATGAGCATGTAACGATTTTCCATTTTTGTATTTCAACAGAGTTTAGACTGTTCACGTCAGTATTTTCATACTATTTACAATGCCAAAACCCAAATCGTTGAAAATGGCTAACATATTAGCCGAAAGCGTTCGGAACGAAGAATCATTTTAAAAGTTTCTGCACTCACTGAGAACAGAAAACTTTATTTTCCACACAAGAAAAATACACTAAGAATAACTTAGAAGTATTTGTCAGTAGTTTTCATTGAAACGCATACACAAGCACACAACAGACAAACATACACACACACACACACACACACACACACACACATATATATATATATATATATATATATATATACAAATCTAAAACTCGTCATATGTGTGTGTGTGTGTGGGCGCGAGCGCGTGTTGGTGTATAAGCATTCAGAAATGTTAATACTGCCGAAAGACAAAAGAAATATCACAATCGAAGAAGCGGTAAATTAAGTGTACAACATTTTAGCTATCCAGTAAGAGGGAAAACATTACAATATTAACCCTCAATGTAGCAAAGCTTGAGTCAATACTTAAGTTTTCTGCTCTGGAGATCTTCAGGCATTTCTTCAAAGAGTCGCGAAAAATATTTTCCTCCATGTTATATATATATATATATATATATATATATATATATATATATATATATATATATGATGCGATGACAACGAAAGTAATACATAAATTCGAACGTTCACAGCATTAAACCAAAAGAGGGGTCGATACCGATAGTAGAGCGATAATTAATTATTTATTATAAGTTTATCATGTAGACAAAACCATTTTATTCACTACAAAGACGCAACTTCGTTTCAGTGCATTTCAACTGCACTTCGGCGGTTGAGAATCAAAACAGGTTATTCTCGAAAATGGTTATATATATATATATATATATATATATATATATATATATATATATATATATATATGTGTGTGTGTGTTTGTGTGTGTGTGTATTTGTGCGTGTACAGGGATGGCCAAATGTCGCTTTTCCCATTTCTAATAATAAGAAACACACATTTCTAAATGATTTAAAAACAGATAGATGGTAAAAAAAGAGGTGGGCGCTCCAATCATGTGAATACAAGCGAAAATAAAAAAAAATCCTACCTGTTATGCTGAAATTATAATTTTACGATGATGAAATAAGAGTTATGTTAATTAGAAATGTGTGTTTACCATTACTGGAACTGGGTCAAGCGACTTTTACCAATCCCTGTATATATATATATATATATATATATATATATATATATATATATATATATATATATATATATATATATATATGAAAATTGAAGTCAACACTCAGAGGCGACAAGCTGTTTCATGCTAGATGCAATCGTCAGGTGGCCTACGATTGCGTCTAGCATGAAATAGCCTGTCGCCTCTGAGTGTTGACTTCAATGTTCACTTTTATATTTATATTTACATACTCTCTATCTCTGATATTGACCAAGTTATCGCGTAAATATAGTACTTCTTAATACTATATATATATATATATATATATATATATATATATATATATATATATATGATAATGAAAATATTTTTTTAATTTATACCATATTTATGATTAAATGATATCATGTAAGAGAGCGAATGTAAGGATTAAAATGGACGTTCAGTTAAACATTGAGCAGCGATAGTATGTTTATGCATGAATGAAATATTTGTGTATACGTGCGTGTACAGACATGCATGTTTACTTACAATCAGTGAAATTAACGTCTATTTCTTCCCATCGAACCTGTCTAGAAATCTAGGCGTGTCCCTGTCGTTTAGGTGCCAGACGTCATTACAAAAAGCCAAGGCTTAACGGCTCTTTTAAGCAATATATATTTCCCGCTTGGAATTTTTGCTGTTAGCTTGCGCACTTCCACGTCATGTAATGGTTAGTAAGCTTTCTCGATAAATCAATTACGACTGAATATCGAGTTCGATCCTCATCTCGTTATTCATATCTTTGATCTTGTGCTACATCTAGGCGCCGCTTAGGATATCACAGTATCTTTTAAGTTATGTGCTCGTCTACGAAATGAAATCGAAGTATTAGAAATAAATGAAGGCGATTTTCAAAACTGAAAATTTACCCATTAAAATAACTATTGGAATAATAATAATAATAATAATAATAATAATAATAATAATATCAAGCACATATACTAAAATATTGTGTCAGCCCAAAATGCAGATTCTGTGATAAATATCCAGAAACGATTGATCATCTTGTATCAGGTTGCACGATGTTGGCACCCACTGAATATAAAACCCGACATGACAGAGTGGGCCAATATCTGCACTGGAAAATCTGCAACTTCTACGGGAAGGAAACTGAAAGAAACTGATACCAACACCACCAAGACCCGGTTACGGAGATAGGACCTGTTACAATTCTATGGGACTACATAATTCACACTGACAGAACAATCAAGGCCAACCGACCAGATATTGTTATTAAAGACCACAAACAAAAACGGTGCCTCCTTATTGATATGGCAGTCCCTGCTGACTGCAATGTATCTTTGAAGATATTCAAAAAGCTGTCAAAATACAAGGACCTTGAAATAGAGGTCTCGAAAATGTGGCATATGGGAACATCAACAATCCCTGTTGTAGTTGGAGCCCTAGGACTGGTTGGAAAAGATTGCAGTATACTAATTGCAGGGATTCCTGGAAGCCCATGCCTCAAGGAGATACAAAAAATTGTTCTGACAAGTACAGCCCACTCTTTACGAAGGGCTCTATCTATGTAATTTTTTTTTTTTTTGTCCGTGAAAAGGGTCATGATGCCATTTCTAACCTTAGGTCCCTGTGTGGGACCCGGAAAGAAATGTGTAAACGCCAGAAAGCAAAGAAAATAAAAATAATAATAATAATAGGTTGGTGCAAAAATAATGACGTAATAATGTCGTTTTTTGACGTATTTTTTAACGTCAATAAACGACATTATTACTTCATTATTTTTGCACCAACCTAATAATAATAATAATAATAATAATAATAACAATAACGAAAACAACAACAATAATAATAACAACAACAACGACAACAACAATAATAATAAATTCATGTAATGTATCTTTGAAACTATCAAAATACTAGGATCTTGATGTGGAAATCTCAAAAACGTGGCACATGTAGAAATCAATAATTCCAGTTGTAGTAGCAGTCGTCGGATTGATTGGAATGGGGTCAGATGGACTCATTTATGGGATTCCAGATATCTCATGCCTTAAAGAAATAAAAAATAAAAATTTCACAAGTTCAGCTCAAAACTTACGAAAGACTTTATCTGTGTAAAAGGTGAATAATCTTAATTTGCCTTTTTTTTTCCTTTTGTTTTACAAAAATACTAAGTGAAACTGCAATATTGTCATTTCTGCGTTTATATCACTTGGGACCCGGAAGGAAATGTGTTTACAACATAAATCAAAGAAAATAATAATAATAATAATAATGTGTTCCGAAAATGATCAGTGGAAAATGTCATGAGGCCATTTCTGACCTTAGGTCTTTGGTTGGGACCCGGAAGGAAATGTGAATACAACATAAATCAAAGGACATAATAATATATGTTATAAAGTTAACTGTTTGAAATAGGAATGTAATCACCAGATGTGCCGGCAAATCCGGTCCGCCCTTCCGATATTACATTTGATGCAGTTATTAAATCATTCACGAGCAGGAAAATCCATTATCTGTCGACAATCACATTGCTTTAACGCACGCCATTGGTATGGGTAAGGCTGAAGATGTGCGCGTCATGTGCCTGTCAGCAAATAACGGCGGGCCTGGACAATCAGCAATGTAAGAACATAAGGCAAATATCTGCATGAAAAAAAAGGCATTTTATAATCCAACATTCAGTGTCAATACCATTTTGTTTCGGTCATGCGATTGCTGTTGACGCCGTAGTGTGAATTCTTTTTGTTTGTTTTTTTTCTCAAGATGGCGTCATATATAGTGAATATATTTTAGCCTAGATTCATTTATTTTGTCCTTTTTATTCTTTTCCCACCTGATCCGCTATTTTTACCTTAACCTCATATATATATATATATATATATATATATATATATATGTGGTGCGATGGATGAATTGTTGTCTAAATTACTCAAAAATGAAAATAACACTCACGTCATATTTTAACATATATATTTACCAAAATTACACAGAAATATCGTGAAATAGTAAAAGATTAAATTCATTTAATAAAATCGCCATTGGCTTCAACCACGGCTTCCAGATGAATTCGAAAACTCCCGCAACTCTTCTAAATTGTCGCTTTTTTAAGTTGGTGAATGCTGCCATAATTCTTGCCTTAAGTTCATCTTTGGTGTTACAAAGACTTTTTTTGATCTCTCGGTCAACTGCTCCCCAGAAATAATAATCAAGGGGGTTGCGGTATATAATAGGTCACAGAAATTGTCTTACAGCCATGACTGGGTTATAATGGATGTGTGTTATGTTACAGTGTCCTGTCGTTAGACATAAGATCTTAAAGCATCCACTCTCTTGACCCAGGGCAGCACTATTTCTTCAGGGCACTTGACGTAGACCTCCGGGTTAAGTATTTGCCTCCCACAAACAATTTCGGCATTTCTTTTATTATCACAACAATCAGAATGAGTTTTCGCTGCTGCCCTACCTTAGTAATCACCATTTGGCCCATCCAACTCTTTCCGATTCAAGTCCTCATATTGACACGCCAACACTCTGAAACATTCGTATAGGAGACCGCGGTGCGAATGACAAGCAGTACATTATGCCTTTTACAAATTTCAGCCTTGAGTGAATTGCGTCATCGTGATCTTAGTTTACCGTACAGTCGACAAAATCAAAAACAAACAACGCATTTACGTAAAATTAAAAAAATGAAATGGCGACAATTTAACCATCGCTCCGAGTACTATTTACTTTTTTGCCTTTGTTTCTTTCTTTAATTTCGCTCTTTCTTCTCACGTACTATTCATGGCGTTCATGTTTTCGGATTATACGTGGATACACTTTCATACTATTCATGCCTGATTTGTTTCATTATGACGCCATATGTATTAACTGCAGGTAAGTCTTACTTTCCCTCTTTCTTGCATAATTCAGATGTTTACCCGTTAATGTCATATCTGGCCTTGGTTTCTTTGCGTTTTTGTCGCTTTATTTATTTATTTTCACTTTTGATACACTAGACATTTTCACGTTGAGGACATATATTGTTTCTTTTTTTAAAACTCATATTTAACCATTTTCAGGGTGATTTTTCTATGTTATTTCCAATTAAATTTTTGTTGCTTTTTTTTTTCCTTCTGCCATTTTGCTTTTCACCTGTGGTTCGCTAGATATTTGACGATATATATACTTTTTACATTTAAGCCATTCCGATTTTTTTTCTTTCTTTCTTTCTTTCTTTCTTTTCAGGCACGATAACATACTTTTTCATCTTGTCAATATGTGTCACAGAAGATTTATTTAGGCTATCTTCATAGATAGAACTTTGCAGATTATCCCACCTATATTCCCTATTTTTATCATTCTGTCACATTTAATATCATTGTCACATTCTGTCACCATATAGTCAGACCATTAGCAATTAGTCCATTTTCCCCTTTTCGAAATATGTGTCACGACCTATTTCTTTATTTCTCATGCATTCTTTTTACTTGTATATGCATAAAATAGACATTTCTCTCATTGGTCATGCTCAGGCAACAGAATACTTTACTGGTTGAGTGAGTGTAGAAAGCGTGTGTTCTGATAAATTCGGCATTTTTTGAACACGTGGATAAAGCGCTTCTACCATTTGATGCATTCATTTTTTTTTCCTTTCTTAAACTTCAAGCCGATGAATGTTTCTAAATTTGTGTCATTCTGACACATTATTATATATTTTTTAATCATTTAGTCACATTTAATGCTTTCCCAATTTTTCCCACTCTTATAACAACATGATCTGTCGTCTGGCATAGCTTCTGCGTCGTCTGGCATAGCTTAAGCGTGTATTATGCATGGCACATAACTGATTGATTCCTTGTATATATGCCGAGTTCGTATTCCAGTCGAATCCATTACATTGACTTACGTGCTAATACCCTTGGGAAAGGTATGAATCCTCTTCTTTTCTCTCCAGCTATGGGTATAATAGCAAGACTGATGGATGACAACTGGTCTACCGCAGAATGAAATGGCAAGCTACTGAAAGGAAAAATCCACATCATCAATCATGTTATTTAACAATAGTTAAACAAGCATTAAAATTTGAATTATAATTCAGAAAAAAAAACAAAAAAAAAAAAAAACAAGCAGCTACCTGGTTTTCGAGAAAAAAATTACGTACGTGATAAATTCTTCAATTTCTGAAATAGCATTATTGGAATTGATTCAAACAGCCAAGTATTGGAAGTGCTTAGTATTTACAAATTCCACAACAATGTCCGGTTTATTTTTTTCCTTATCGCTCACGACTGTTATTGCACTATCCAATCTACGTTCAGACGCTTGGTCAGAATACAACAAAGCCAACCTATGTTTTATGTTTATCACAGTTATGCAAAAACTAAGCGGGCCTTAATTACCGTTTCTGACATCATCACCAGGTGAATAACTCGAGTATGCTTAATTGCTCTTTCACGCTGACTTGTATCTTTGTGCTAGCATAACCGTCGACAGCTTACTTCTCTGCGACTTAACTCACTAAGCTTGGCTCAACATTTGTTATTGTTTTTATGCATCTTCTAAACGTTCTGCATGATAGCCTCCTTCGACTGTTCAGATCAATAAGTCATTTTCCTGATAAATCGGCCCAGATGAGATTTGAACCCATGTATCACTTTCAAAAAGCATGCATTTTAACGACGGCCTGTGTGTGCGTAGACATACATTTAAAAAAAATGTAATATTCGCAGCAAGCCTTCTCCTTCGTGCGCAAATTTAATCGCATCAACATAAGCATAACTTTAGTTTAATGCAGACCTAGGGAAGAAAAGCTGTCACAGGAAAACTTTTTCCATTTTTCATAGATTTAACTAATATATATATATATATATATATATATATATATATATATATATATATATATATATATATATGTGTGTGTGTGTGTGTATTACTTAAATCGCATTATATTTTTTCGTCGCGGATGCTACCTGAATTTTACCAAAAACAAAATAATTTCGATGCCTGAAGATGACTTGCGTATTAAAGAAATGTATTATACAGCTTATAATTTTATAAATAAGAATCATAACATTCATGGAGTGATCTGTAGGTTAATGCACCTTAATATATATATATATATATATATATATATATATATATATATATATATATATATATATATATATATATATATAATTAATGAACAATAAAATCAAAAATCACTTCTTATGCGGAATAAGCTTATTTTGGGAGACGAAGATTTATGTCGTCTCTTTGATCAACCCTGGCATTGACTGAATTCGTGTCAAAATAGAAATTTTATTGGGAATGCTAAAAGAAAAACATTCTCAAATTGCCATATTAGTAAAAAACAAAAAAAAAACTCACTCTCTTAAATTTAAAAAAAATATGTAGGATTTAATCAGACAATGTGTCATGAACTAAATTGTTCAATAAATAGAGTAATGTCTCAGTTGTTATCCTGAAGATTGCTGACCCAATTTTAATCAGACATATTTTCTCTACATGAAACTTTGTTTTAGTGGATAGCGGTGCTTGATTTGACGATCTGTTTTTTAAACAGTGTTTATTTCCTCTAACACCTTGTGCACTTTAGAAAACTTAATAAATATAATGAGAACACATTGTCATAATTAAGTTCTCTTCAGTGAACATTTTATTTCGTGAGTTTTAAAACTCCACTGCCTTACAGTCATATTCAAACACCTAAAAGATATCGATCATAATCCAACTCGATAAATCCGTAGAAATAGTGAACTGTGGACGGTTGCTTTGTCAACACTGAATATCTTCCAACAAATCATGCAACCAAAATTCAAATTCCTTTGAAACTTGATGGTACAGCCGAGATGGTGGTCCATAAGGTCTGGGCAGCATGTACACTCGTCAAGGCCTTCACACTGAAGTGGTCAGTCCTGTCTCAATTCTCGTTGAAAGTACAAAACAGATTACAGACACTACAGACGAAAACAATGAAATTTGACTAATTAGAATACTAGTATTATCTCGGAAGATAAGTGGATACCTACTACTAATACTATTGTTACTACTATTATTACTACTATGTATATACACTAATATGGGTATTTTTAATTAGTGCTTTTCTATAACCTACGAAAAAGTATCCGTAACGTTGAATGAAACAACGTTTAGTATTTAAATCATACTAGCGTCGTTGTTCTCTGTCATATCAGAAGCGAAAGAAATCCTGATACGTTTGAAGATACAAGCACCAGAAACAAAGGATATAAAACCCTTTATTTCATTCAGGTCTGATATTTTCTAATATTATCTTATACGGTGCGTTTCCACATTTCATACAATTGAGATACATATTCATGGAATTATCCAGTGTAAAGTTACAACATTCTAATCAAATATAAGAAATGCTGGGCACGACTAAAACGCAAGAAGGTAAGAATATTTACTGATATAATTTCGATTTTCTTTGAACGAACTTTAAACAGATTACTGTCAACAAAAGTTAAACTTAGATTTTTTTCAGGCGTAATATATTCACGAATGCGTAGATAATATCGCGAGCAAAATTAATGTTTGGATCCGAATTGTTTATCTCTTTCATAAACACAGTCCTTGGCAATTATCCAGATTTTACTGATATCGTCTATACATTAAATTTGAAACATCTCAGTCACACCATAGGAGTCTCGCTTGTAAACCATAATTTAAATAAGTATTCTTTACTTCCACTAGAAGCTTGAGATGGGCTGATGAAAATTTCGTCTTGTTAAGCTATTTTATGGAGATAGAAAAGAAACAAAACATTTGCATCGGAAAAGAGTCCACGGCAACACAGAAATATATTTTACCGTTTGGAAAAATATTCATAAATGATTAATATATGAGTAAACATATTTGCATTCGGCTTTAGACATAAATATTTTTAGTCATTGCATTCCTTAGCGGACTGTACTGAAAAATTTCTCCAGGCTTTTATATATATATATATATATATATATATATATATATATATATATATATAGGGATAGAGATAGAGATAGAGAGAGAGAGAGAGAGAGAGAAAGAGACAGAGAGATATGCTTTTTGATGTGTCTCTGGTAGAATGAAATTATACTCACAACATGGCAGAAAGTGATTGTCCGCTTGCATTCTGATGGACGCCAGTCAGTGTACAGCAAACCCTATCTCAGTGCCCAAACATCAGGTTACAGTTAACGCAGTGTTGCGGGAAGGGAGGTCAGTGACCATTCCTACCCGCCACCAGCAGTGGGCTTGGGGATTTGCTATTAATAAAATTTTAAACCACGAGGAGAAACGAACGGCTTAAAAAATTCCACGTTAGATCAATTTTATCTAGCATAAGATAAGGCCACTGGACTATAAGAGTACTGAAGACATACTAACGCCTGGTGAAGAGACATTTTTTCCTTCTTTCGAGGTGGGGGGATTTCCGACTACACAAACATATAGTGTTATAGGTTAGGTTGGAATGGTTAGACCAAGAATCAATGTTAAATTAGTCGCGCATAGTGGGGGGGGGAGAGAACAAAGAAAAATAGATAAATAAAATAAATACATAAATAAGTACACGAATACATTGGAATATATATATATATATATATATATATATATATATATATATATATATATATATTCATGGATCATTCATACAAAAAACAAATATCTACTTCCATAATTGATGTCTGTAGGAACAGACGAAAGCTTGTAAAAATTAAAAAGACCTTCTGCAACTGGAATTTATAAACGGGGATCATATCATTCATATACAGGTTCGGGGTTGATGCATCTTATTTAAATTGTTTGCGAAGATGTATTCTCGCCATTTAAATCATTAACCTCTATATTTGTTTTTTGTATGAATGATTCATGAATTTATAAATTATATTTGCACCTTTTAATTGATATATATATATATATATATATATATATATATATATATATATATATATATATATATATATATATACAGAGAGATAAGCTTTTGGATTTGTCTCTGGTAGAATGAAATTATACTCAGAACATGGCAGAAAGTGTTTTTTTTCCTGAATTAAAAGACTCGTAGCTGGATACGTGCATTGGTTCATAATCAACTTCAACTGGATGACAAATATACTGGCATTATTTCTTAATGTGACTCTCGGAAAAGCTGTAAAAGCAATCAAAATATGCTACTATTTTATTATGAATAACGGCGAAACAAAGAATCTAATGCCAATTTAATTTCTGCTATATTTTAAAATACATAAAGATAAACAAAAAAAAAAAAAAAAAAAAAAACACATTTGTTGCTTTAACCTCAGAAACTGGAGCCAAATTGAGAATTCACTAAAGCTAGTTGATATGGTTAACTGTCTTGCATTTTTACAGATTGTACTTCATACGGAAGTATTGTGAATTGGTTCCTTTGTATTATTCTTGAAGGAGGATAAAGGTTAGGATTCAGGGAAAATTTTCGGTTGTCTGGATGCCAAATCATTAAAAATCTTTACAACAAATAAGCATCTTTAAAAGTTATGTATTATTTTTCTCATAAAGACAAATATAATTTCTATAATTTTTACAAGAAATTCCGGCTTACGGTCATAGCACGTTGAAACACCAATTCTTGTCCGATAACCGTATTAAGCAAAGTGGAGCCTGATCAGTTCCTAGATGGATGACCGCTTCGAAATACCAGGTGGGGTAAGCTTGGATGTGTGGCTAGTGTAACGAATGAAGGCTTTGGAATTGGAATTCAAATTGCTGAGTTCCAATTCCAGGGGTATTTGTGATATTCCCTTACGCACACCTTTGAGAAAGGTATGAATCCACCGGTTCTTCCCAACCAGGTACGACATAATTAGTAGGAGTTGCATCTTATTTTTACGTGCAGTGACAAGTCAAGTCATAAGCGATCATGACTCTCCACTTCCCATGTCCCTTGTAGCTCTCAGTATGTTTTGTCCCTCTGACACCTCCCCCGCACGACGTTCTCTCATCCACTTGCTTAAGCCCACCAGGTAAGTCATGCATTGCTTTCCCTTGTCTCTCTTTCCTTCTATCCGCCTTGTCAATATCAGATTCTCCAGGCCCTCCTTTCTCATTACGTGTTCTACAAATTGCAGCTGCCTATTTCTTGATGTTAAGTATAAGCTTCCTCCTTTGCATCCTCTCCAAAAGCTCATCGTTGCTGATACGCTCGGTCCATGATATCCTTAGCATCATTCTGTAGAGCCATAACTCCGTCGCCTCGAGTCTTTTCTTCATCTTTGAGGAGACTGTCCAACATTAGCTGCGGTAAAGGAGGACAAATGCCACGTCAGTAAAATTAGTTTTATCACCAAATATTTTTTTTTACAATCTGAAAATAAAGTCTGGCTTCAAATAACCTCCAAAAGCCGTAAAATAAACAAATTAATCAATAAAAGGTTTCCGCAAAGTGTTCGATAAATCTTATCAGTTTGTAATTAAAGGCAATATTCAATAAGTCAATCTATGTTAATAAATACTATCGTCTTATTGCATTTAATCCAATCTATTTTGGTTGTACTGTCTTCGGGTTCGTATTGCAACTACGAATCCTCAATTGTTACCCACTGCTTTTTCACAGATGTCTGATATTAGCAAATGTTTATTTGTTTTGTAACTGAAAATGTAATATTTCTGCACATATAAATTTCTGTAAATATAAATATAACCTGAGTGAATGTTTGTTTTATTTAGAGAATGGCGTCTAATATAGCCTGAAAAAAGATATCACACACCCAGCGATGCCCATTCGTGATTTCTCGAAGAACGTAGAATATTCATAATGCATTTCGCATTTTTATTTATAATCTCTTAGCAGTCTTGTTATAAATTCCAGTGATTTGATTATATCAGTGCAATTGAAAAAGTGATGCATCTGCTGACTTCTCATGACAAAACTTTTCGATATATATTTTTTACCGATTTGTCATAAATAAATTCATATAACTACATCTTGTGATAAAATTACAACTATAGTAAAACTATGATCCCTTTGGAAAACGAATTATGAATTTAATAAAAGTCCGCGTGTCTGAATAAGATGTAAGACAAAGCTTTCGTAATCATGTGATATTCAAGTTATAAAAAGTAACATTGGAAATGTATGTCTTTTGTGACTCACCCCTATGATGCCAATATATATTTTGCATTAACTGTGAAATCAGAGAAGCCAAACATATCGATATGTTCACACGGTGTATAAATTCCTGGCGGATTCGCGTCTCCACAGGATATTAGTAAGTGCCCCCGAAAGAACTAAGTGTTGGACCATTATTATATTTAGGATGTTACGCTTTTTATTAAACTATTTAGTTAATGCCACATTGGCTGATAAACTCTTACAAAAAAGACAAAAATTATCAAATTGCCATATTAGTAAAAAAAAAAAACTCACTCTCTTAAATTTTCAAAAAAAAAACCCCAAAAAACGACCTCAGCGACTGCACGGTCCACATCTTTGTATCCGTTACGAATACCACATTTAAAAAAAAAAATATTTCGATTCGCATTATATTTTTTCGTCTCGGATGCTACCTGAATTTTACCAAAAACAAAATAATTTCCATACCTGAAGGTGACTGAAGGTACAGTCGAAAGTACGTTCGTATTAAAGAAATACCTTATACAGCTTATAATTTTAAAAACAAGGATCATAACATTCATCTAGTGATTTGTAAGTTAATGCACCATTAAATTTATTTTGCGAAAGGGTTTTCGCTATTTTATATCATTAACTTTACTAATCTACTTTTTGTCTGAATGATTTATTATGATTTATTGTAATATATACATATATATATACTGCGTTTGATGTCTAGTCATTTATTTTCGATTTGTTTTACTACATTCTATAGTACTTGCCAAGTTTTCTTCTTTTTTATATCAAAAATTTCGCTGTGAAATATTAGTGTATCGCAATAAAAATTATGACATTTCTTTCTTCTTCTCAGCCTTTGAAGGCTATTTTCTTCTATTTTTCTAAAAGAAGGATTGGTTTCATACCTTTGCCCAGGTGATTTATGCAACGCAACAAACTATCCCGGAATTTTGACTCAGCACACCAATTTCACCGACGGTGCCATTATCTGTCACACTTCCTGCATACCTGAATTCCCAAGACAGAAATCCTTTATTTGAAACTTCAGTCAGTTCGTCTACTTTACCCTAATATTAAGAGAAAATTAACTTAGGAAGAATAATGGAAGGAAAAGAGATGGTTTTAAGTTTGTCACTGCCTTCCCAAGTATAGGGAGGAAGATAGATTCCTATAGTCTTTCTTAGTCTCCGACGATACGCACACTCGAACCGTACGACCAACTCAACAGATATTTACTTGACCCCCACTGAGTCAGGATGTGACACAAGGTCTGTTTAACGTGGAAAACCCGAGTCTTTCCACTCGGGCCACTGGTCCAAAACTGGTCATAGCATGTCCAAGCTGGTCAGAGCTTAGTCAAAGCTGGTCTTGGTTTGTCCTAGCTGGTCCAGGCTTGAGCCGATCCAAGCTATTCGTAGCCGTGATCGAATCTCAGCCAAAAGGCCGAGAACGATCCGAGTTCGTCGACGACCAACTCAAGAACAAAAGAAACAGAAGGTTGCTCGTTTTGTATCAGTTCTAACTGACCGAAATTTGCATACGTTACACGTCCGCGACTCATAAATAACACCCACCAAGGACGCTCGTGCTTTTATTGCTAACTTCCGGCACTTTCAGGCGAAACGCGTTCGCGCTTGTTTAGGGTTTTAAGGTAGAGTTTTTTTTCTCCTTGTTCGTCCAGCATTTCATTTAGCCAGATTCTGTTGCTACATTTGCGTAAGCGTCCACTGCTTACATATGACGCATACCACTCGTTGCCGCTTAGAACGGCGAACTGTAGTCAGTTCAGCAGAACCCACAGACTGCTGCCTGTCAGTTTCGCTACAAATAATTTAATGTATGCTTTTAAATAATTATTAAAACAGAAAACATTTTGCTGTCAATTCTTCCTAAAAATGAATTTCAAAAGCAATCTTCCACATTCTATTTCTGAGGAATGAACTACAATTATGAAGTGACATGTTTACTGCCCTGATTTCCTTAGGCATTTGTGTGCTTTAAAATCTTTCTTATCTCTCTTATCGCGAAAGGGGTTCGGTGCATTTGTTATATTTTGTTACAAGATATATCCTCGAACGATATTCTCTAAGTAAAACGAATGTACCTGAAGGCGATGTTTATATTTACAGGTGTGCAGAAGTTTTGTATTTAGAGACGCAAGGCAAATAAACATTCACAAATCGTTAGAAATTGTGAAACAAAGCACTGTGTGACACGTGAAGATTTCTGAATGCAATATGAATCCGACAAATACACAGGTAGAAATATACGTTTCAAAGCAAGATTGGTAACCTTCCTAGACTATAGAAAATGGTAATATTCGCCCTTTCATTATCAGGAAATATTTGGTATCCATTGACCGACCAGCCAGTACTGGTACCGGGTGAAATTTATAAAACTTATCTTCCAACAATATTTAAAGAAAATAAGTTTCTCATGTCCTGTAGCTGTTATCGATCTTTCCAGTATTTTGCTCGGTTCATCTCTTGACCATTTAATTTGAAAAGTGTGAAATGTAAGCATCTTCAGTATGTGATTATTTCCTCTTCGGTCTGCATGTGATATCCATCTTTAGCTTTTGCTGCTGTATGTCGTCTTCAAGTGATGTGGTTATTGTTATTTTGTACCGTGCTTTGTTTATACTTCTGTAGCGCCAGTCTAACAGGTTTAAAGAAGATGGTTTTCGCCAAGAGACATAACCATTGATCTTAGAAAATGTTTGTATACATCTGACACTTTGGATATTCTTGGACGAGTTTCGTGTCAGACATGACATCATTATGAAAATCTCGATCTGGCAAAGCCATCTAAGAACATGACTGAAGTTCCTAGGTTAATGTTTTGATTTTTTTATTACTTTTGGTAAAACGACATGTATCGCAGCCTGTTCTCCGTTTAAGTATCTCCTATACTAAATCTCTATAAAACGCAGGATGTGTGTGTGTGTGTGTGTGTGTGTGTGTGTGTGTGTGTGTAACGAATGCACGGCGGCAATTTTCGACGGATTTGCACCAAAATTTACGTGCACACGCTCCAAGTTAGTGGCAAGACCAAGACCGACGTTGCATTTCCCAACTCCCATCGATAGTGGAAATAATGGATTTTTTCATGCTTCTATTGCAGTTTTCATGTAGTTTGCGGCCATTTTCTACTGTCCAGAGTGAGAGCCTTTAGCTGGCTGCCACGAACAGGCAGGAAGATACTATTGGCCAGCGTGAGAGCCAACAGCTGACTGACACGAATGTTAACTAGCATGCTAGCATGCAAAAAAAAAAATCGATAGCTGCATTCGTCACAAGTGGGAAAAATTTAAATCTGCATGGCACTTTAATCCAATTGGCTCATTCACTTGCTTAAACTCAACGTTGATTCTGACTCCGCAGAACTGGGATCGGTGTGAAAAAAGTATTTTGTGTTAACATTCTTTTTTTCATTCGGTTTTTCCAGTTACGAGTCCTTTTTTTTAAAGCTGATCGTTTTGTGTTCATTTTGTTTAGTTCTTTTTTCGTAACATATTTAATGTTTAGTATAGAGCTTAGAAAAAAATTCGCAGTGTGAGATAGGCAAGAAGTAAGGCATGTAGCAACATCAACACGTCAAAGGACACTCCTTTAAAGGCAAGGAAGGGGGAAAATATTTTAAGTCAAGTGATAGCGATTGCTGTATGAGTGGTAAGATTTTTTAATCAAGCACGGGAAACGCCGGGCCATGCTGCTAGTTTATTATAACTGATTCATACATCGAAATATTTGAACATTTAATGTTTACTAATTCCATATCCCGAATTTTTATAATGGATTCGTCATAGATGCCATAGCTCATTTCATTCCAATTCTAGATCATAGTTTCATATTCAAAAGTTTTTATCATGAGTCCTTTTCGCAGAACACTTGGTAGAGAATTTTAATTTCCTTTCATGGAATCATAGTCCGATTCTTTGGCTGTTGTTAGTTTTAATCTCATATCAAATTACATTCTCTTTTATATACATAATTTTAAATGTATATGGCCGAATAAATTACATTATGTTTAATGCATCGCAGGGCTAATAGTATTTTGGTGATCTTTATTTGCATAATCTATTCATCTTTTCTTATAAGAGTAGGTATTTACAGGTACTTCTCTGTAACTCTCTTTCTACATTCCAATCTCACACTCATCCGATCGCACACACTACACACACACACACACACATAAACGCATATATATATATATATATATATATATATATATATATATATATATATATATACATCGTGCCAAATTATTATCGAGATAACTTTTTTCAAATATTTCAAAAACCATCCAATCAATTCACACAAAACTTTCACACAATGTTGGCAACACTACCCTACGCAATCCCTAGAATTGTTGTACTGATCCGCGCAATGTAAACAAACTGGCGCCATATTTGTTATCAGCACGGTGGTTTGACCGTGCCAAATTATTATAAAAGTGTAAGAATTTAGTGAAAAGATGGGCCGTAAAAGCAGTTTAACTGATGCTGAAAAGAAA
The DNA here is from genome assembly GCA_963932145.1 of Acanthosepion lycidas. NCBI lineage: Eukaryota > Metazoa > Mollusca > Cephalopoda > Sepiida > Sepiidae > Acanthosepion > Acanthosepion lycidas. The sequence continues at coordinate 104,178,800 of OZ010583.1, forward strand.
ACTATCACCTCAGAACTCTCAAAAGGTAAATCTACCCTAGAAATTTCTAAAATGATAAGGAGGTGTCATCAAGCAGAGAAAAAGTTCACCGCCGACCCTACATAAGTACGCAAAAGGGCAGATAAAGGCAAGCCGAGGGTAGTTCACGTCGTCTCATGTCACGACTTAAACGAGAGGCCACGAAGAACCCTAGAATTACCAGTCAAGAGCTTTTCTGTCGCATTGGGTATCCTACTGTGTCTAAAAGTACTCGGTGTCGGTATCTGAGGGAAATAGCAACAACAGTCAAACCTGTATCAAAGCCCCCGTTGACGAGAAATCACATTCAAAATTGATTGAAATGGGCCTTGGTCAATATGAAGATTGACTTCTCTAAAGTTTTGTTCACAGACGAAACTGAAGCAACATTTGATGGGCCAGATAGATGGTGCAAAGTTTTGGTAATGAACGGACAGAATTGTCATCAGCGTTTGAGTCGCCAAGAAGGCGGTGGAGGCTTAATGATCTGGGGTATTATTGGAAAAACATTAGTGGGCCCATGCAGAGTACCAGATGGCATCAAAATGCCTTCTGATGCATACATAGCGTTTATGAAGGAGCATCTTGAACCGTGGATGAAAAGGCAAAAAGTTGCCTTCAGTAGGGCCATTGTTTTATGCAAGATAATGCTCCCCTACATGCGGCTCACAAGACTACCAAATATTTGAAACAGTTAGGCTTCGATGGACCTCGAAAAATGAAGTGGCCAGCAAATTATCCGGATTTTAACCCAATCGAAAACCTTTGGAGCATCATGAAGCGAAGACTCTACGCCAACGGACGATAATTCAGGAGCAACGCTGAGTTGTGGGAAGCAATTCTTGACATATTTCGCGGAATTACAGCAGATGACATCCTACAATTAACAAATTCTATGGATCGTCGACTTCTTCAAGTAATTTCAAAACAGGGAAAGCATATTCCCTACTAATTTGTTTAAAACTGTGCCTTTGTTTGTATCTGTTATTATTTGTTTGATTATTTTATTTATTAGCTTCTTTTGATCATAAACCTTCGCGTACAACATTAATAACCGTTTTGTTTGCTAAATTCTGGGAATTTTACTAAACCTTTATAATAATTTGGCACGGTCAAATCACCGTGCTGATAACAAATATGGCGCCAGTTTCTTTGCATTACACGGATCAGTAAGAAAATTACATTGATTACGCAGCAGGTCTGTGTTGCCAACATTGTGTGAAAACTTTGTGTGAATTGATTGGACGGTTTTTGAAATATTAGAAAAAAGTTATCTCGATAATAATTTGGTAGGCAGTATATATATATATATATATATATATATATATATATATATATATATATATACTCTTAAGGTGTGCTATATTTATGGGAGAAAGTGTTCAGTATCAGAGATAGAGTGTGTGGCCAGATGATTGTGTCTAGCATGAAACAGCCTGTCGCCTCTAAGTGTTGACTTCAATGTTCACTTCCAAAGAAGAGAAGGTTAAAATTTTAAATTTAAATTAATTTAAAAAAAAAATATTTCGTTGTATAATCTGGATGAAGATGATCAAGAAAAATATGTATATTTATGGATAATGGATCGAACAGTATTTTATTAACCCCAGTATTCTGTGTGCTATATATATATATATATATATATATATATATATATATATATATATATATATATATATATATATATATATATATATATATATATATATATACACACACACACACACACAATCATCCACAGACAGAAAGGAAATTTTAACGCTCTGTATACAAAATACGAAGAGCTCAATTCAGTTGAAGAGCAATGTGTTAATAGCAGTAGGAACCCTTTCCTCAAGATAGGGCAGATATATTGTCATCAACAGACAGACTGATTCGCTGTATCACAGCTCTTTGCTGTGGCAAGACGGCCGATTGCTTCAAGCCGGGATCGAAACCCGACCGATTTGGTATCAATCAGAGATCATAAACCTAGGCTATCTTCGCATGGCAGAGAGAAAGGGGAATTGTAACATTTTCTATAAGAAATACGCCAGTGGCTAGGGGAGTCCAATTCAGTTGAAGAGCAACGCATTAATAGCAGTAGGAACCTCTGATTTAAAAATGACCCTTTTCTCTTGAGAGCTCAACCGGATTTCACGGGAGCATATATATTGTCATCCACAGGGTGATTTTAAAATACTCGTAATTTATTTATTACTATAATTTTTACAAGAAATGGTATGATAGGGAAGAGTTTAGCACGAGATTTCATTTAAAAAATTGATATGGTCACGAGATTTCCGTATCAGCTTCTCCTGCCGCTCTGGAATTGCGTCAGATGATTTCACCAAGAACTGTTTGGTATGGAAGCGATAACTTAAGGTATTCATCCCGTCAAGCTCTTCCAAAGTCCTGGGTTATTATAGTAGACTTACTCCTTTAAACAACCCCAAAGAAAAAACAACAGATTGTTACGTCAGAACTCTTGACTCGTACATAAGATAACTAGTTCTTTTTCAAGTACCACATACATATATCTATATCTATATCTATTTAAGGGGATTCTATTTTTTTTTCCATCTTTGTATCGAAATGCTCTAAATTTACTTTATGTTCGCTTAGTTCTAAATCTTTTATATATTTAATTAGCAGCATGGCTCGGCGTTGCCCGTGCCTGATTCAAAAATCATACGACTCATACAGCAATCGCTATCACTTGACTTAAAATATTTTTCCCCTTCCTTGCCTTTAAAGGAGTGCCCTTTGCCGTGCTGATGTTTCTACATGCCTTACTTCTTGCCTATCTCACACTGCGAATTTTTTTAAAGCTATATACTAAACATTAAATCTGTTACGAAAAAAAAGAACGAAACAATATGAACACCAAACGATCAGATTTAAAAAAGGACTCGTAACTGGAAAAACCGAATGAAAAAAGAATGTTAACAAAAAATACTTTTTCACACCCAACCCAGTTCTGCGGAATCAGAATCAGCGTTGAGTTTAAGCATGAAAATGAGCCAATTGGAGTAAAGTGTCATGCAGATTTTGATTTTTCCCACTTGTGACGAATGCAGCTATCGATTGTTTGCATGTTAGCATGCTAGTTAACATTCCTGTCAGTAAGCTGTTGGCTCTCACGCTGGCCAATATAATCGTCCTTGCCTATTCGTGGCAGACAGCTATTGGCTCTCACTCTGGCCAGTAGAAAATGGCCGTAAACTACATGAAAACTGCAGCAGAAGCATGAAAAAATTGATCATTTCCACTATCGATGGGAGTTGGGAAATGCAAGGGCGGTCTTGGGATTTCCGCTAACTTGGAGCATGTGCATATAAATTTTGGTGCAAATCCGTCGAAAATTGCGGCCGTACATTCGTTACACACACACACACACACACATCCTGTCTTTTATAGGTAGAGATCAAAGTGTAGAAGAACGGTAGGTAAGATTACAGTGTTCCGAACCTTAATTTAAAAACAGTGCTCAATACACAAAGTAGGGACGTAAATATTTATTTATCTTATGCACATATCCACAACAGTATTGTACATTTTTTTTTCAACGTCAAAAAAAGGAAAACCCTTTTTAAAAGTCCCATCAGGTGGGAAATCAATGTGTAACACCGTGATCCCAACCCCTGATGAAACGTTTAAAACTGTACAGTTTTGTAGTGAATATGTGCATGTTCTAATGTAACACTGCATAATATATATATATATATATATATATATATATATATGTGTGTGTGTGTGTTATATATATATATATATATATATTCATCCACAGACAGACTGTTCTGCTTTATCACAGCTCACCAGTGTAACTAGGCGTCCGGTTGCTTCAAGCTAGGATCGAAACCCGCTGTCAGTCAGAGTATCTGCCCCTAAGCCGTTGGCAAACGGCAGAGATGAAGGTGAATGTAAGCGTATTTGTTTTAAGATGAACACGCCGGTGACTAAGAGGACCCGATTCTTTTATCAAAGAGACTTGCATTATTAGCAGTTACTCTTTACTCTTCTTCCTAAGAGAGCTCAAACGAAATATTTTTTCAGGAGCACATATATGTTAGATTAGATTATTCTATTTATAGATTTGTGAACGGTATTATCTTTCTTGCAAAGAGAGCGATTTCTTAAGATACATCCGTATGACTAGCTTGCTACTCATGAAATATTAATGTACATATACGTATACTATATCTGTATTTCTTTATTTCTATAAACGATTATGTTGGAGAGTACACATATTTGAGTTGTTATACATATTTTTTTCAAATTTTTAAACGGTAAATTTAATAAATATTTAGACGAAAGAGAATTTGAGAAATCCAACTGCGACTCCAGCAGAATCGAAACTCTAACATATTTTTTTATCGAGGAAATCGTTTTTATAGCATAAACACCCCTTTACCACTTCGGCTACAGAGCCCGCGTTGATAATGCAAGGTTTACATTAGAAAGTAGAACACTTTAGATACCTGGGAAATGTATTAACAGTAGACGGAATGTAGGCCACTGAAACCCGAAGAGGGTTTGGGATGGCGAAAGCTGTCTTTCAAAAGCTGAGCAATGTATTAAGAAACGCAGACATTCATTAAGAACAAAGAAAAATGTACCGATCAGATATGTAGTATCAGTCATTCTTTATAGCAGTGGATGCTGGACAATCTACTCACAGACAAAGGAGAGAATCGAAGCAAAAAAAAATATGGTTCTACAGAGCGATACTGAGAATGTCATGAAACGATGTCAGCTAAGTTATAGAATGAAGGGCTACAAAAATGATACTTATAAGAAAGATCAGGATTAGAGAGTTGAATTTTCTGGGGCACATAATGAGGAAAGACGGACTGAAAAATTTGATACACACAGGACAGTTTAAAGTTAAGAGAGCCAGATGAGAATAAGGAAATATTGCATGACGAGATTGAGTGAATGGATGGCGGAAGAGGGCTAAGGATTTATATAAAAAATACAACATACAGAGTTGTGGAGAGACATGATCGCCAACGTCTTGAAGGGATACTAGACATAGAAGAAGATCATACTTAAAATGATGTAGAGTGCGTAGTGCTTCCAGAATTTCAATAGACTATCAATTTGACTCGACAGGTAAAAACTCAAGACTATCAACCACAATCGACAATGCCATATTGTTCGATATCACAGAGATCTATAAAGAGTTCGACTAGATTATTGATGGTAATATATTTTTCTTTAACGGCATTGTAACTCCATTAAGTTTATTTAATTCCATAATTTTGATATTTTGGTTTTACTCTTAATTTAATTTTACTTTGTTTTATTAATAGCAAATTTGGTTTATGGGAAATCTTTTTTCATAATTCTCCCCTCACGAGAAGACACCCTCCTTTGACATTCAAGGAATATTAGACTATGCGATGCAGAGACGTTTAATTACCTGAGGATGTATTAATAATAATAATAATAATAATAATAATAACAACAACAATGTATAAGTTGATCACGTCTGTACTGACGAACCGTATTTATTTCTTTTTCGAAACAAACAGCATAACAGCATTCTCCCGCTGGAACAAAAGGGATGCAGAAGAGGTTCATATGGCTGCAAAGATCAACTTCTGATAAATAAAATGATCCTGGAAAATAGCAGTAGACGACGCAGAAATCTAAGTGCGGCGTGGATTGATTATTGTAAAGCCTTTGATAGTGTTCCACATTCTTGGATCCTTGAGGCTTTGGAAATGTACAAAGTCTCCCCTGTGGGATTAAATTTCCTTAAGCACAGCATGGGAATGTGGAACACCAAACTATACCTTAGTCACACCGGGCGCACTGCCATATCCAACCGTCTGAATATCCGACGTGGAATCTTTCAAGGAGATTCTCTGTCACCCCTTCTGTTTTGTTTATCCTTAATCCCTCTTACACATGAACTGAAGAACAGTAGCTATGGTTACAAAATAAATAAGAAAATATTCAATCACCTACTCTACATGGATGATCTCAAACTCTTTGCCAAAGACGACAATGAGTTGAAAGGCCTCCTCAATATTGTAAAATACTTCAGTGACAATAGGTATGGACTTAAATTAGATAAATGTGCAAAAGTAACATTCAAGAAAGGTAGAATTACAGAAACACCCTTAATAGATTTCGATTTTGTCACAAAGATTAGGGAATTGGAGCATGATAGAGCTTATAAGTACCAAGGAATTAGCGAAGGAGATGGCATACAACACCGCCAAATGAAGGAAAAAATAAGAAAAGAGTACTACAGGCGTGTACGTCTGGTAGTAAATACTGAACTAAACTCAAAAAACAGAATATCAGCTATAAACACATTGGCTGCCTCTGTGGTGCAATACAGCTTTAATGTCCTTAACTGAACCATAGCTGAATTTAAGCGAATGGACGCCAAAACGAAAAAGCTTCTCACTTGCTATCGCGTGCATCATCCCAAGGCTGACGTTGGTCGTCTGTATGTGCCCAGATCCGAAGGAGGCAGAGGATTAGTTCAACTAGATCTGTCCTACAAAACTACAACAATTGGCCTCCAAAGATACTTGGAAACTACAGAAGACTGGATGATGGTATGCGTCAAGGAACATGAAAGTAGTAAGCGTCTTTACTCCGTAATGAGATAAGCCAACATATTCAAAATGGAGTTTCAAATGGGCGTAGAGATGCAACTACAGCACAATACACCGGCTGAAACTGCAAAATACTTAAAAAAGACAAAAAAGACGATACAGAGCGATGGCAAGATAAACCGCTTCATGGCCAATACTCTGCCCGTACCAAACAAGCTGATGTAGATAAAACCCGTACCCATCAGTGGCTACGCAGTGCAGGGTTGAAAGCGGAAACTGAAGGTTTTATCCTTGCTGTGCAGGACCAATGCTTGCTAACTAGGAAATATCAAGCATATATACTAAAATATTGTGTCAGCCCAAAATGCATATACTGTGATAAATATCCAGAAACGATTGATCGTCTTGTATCAGGTTGCACGATATTGGCACCCACTGAATATAAAACCCGACATGACAGAGTGGGCCAATATCTGCACTGGAAAATCTGCAACTTCTACGGGAAGGAAACTGAAAGAAACTGGTATGAAAACCACCCAAACCCGGTTACGGAGATAGCACATGTTACAATTCTATGGGACTACACAATACACACTGACAGAACAATCAAAGGCAACCGCCCAGATATTGTTATTAAAGACCACAAACAAAAACGGTGCCTCCTTATTGATATGGCAGTCCCTGCTGACTGCAATGTATCTTTGAAGATATTCAAAAAGCCGTCAAAATACAAGGTCCTTGAAATAGAAATCTCGAAAATGTGGCATATGGGAACATCAACAATCCCTGTTGTAGTTGGAGCCCTAGGACTGGTTGGAAAAGATTGCAGTCGACTAATTGAAGGGATTCCTGGAAGTCCGTGCCTCAAGGAGATACAAAAAATTGTTCTGACAAGTACAGTCCACACTTTACGAAGGGCTCTATCTATGTAATTATTTTATTTTATTTTTATTTTTTTTTTTGTCAGTGAAAAGTGTCATGATGCCATTTCTAACCTTAGGTCCCTAGGCGGGACCGAGAAAGAAATGTGTAAACGCTAGAAATCAAAGAAAATAATAATAATAATAATAATAATAATAATAATAATAATAATAATAATAATAATAATAATAATAACAATAATAATAATATAGCCCTGCGTTCCTGAATAATTTTAACCCTTCTGCCTGAGCTCCTGAGTCAAAATTCGCAAATAATGTATGTAATGTTTCACTGTAGATATAACAATATTTAAAAGTTTTTACTCACCATTCAACCAGTGAACTGAGCATTAAGTCATTTTTCTCTACCACTGTTCAAACCGTGGCTGGGCATTAAGCTATTTTTCTCTACCACCGGTAAAACACTGGTCACGGCTCAGAGGGTTAAGTACTTATTCTCAATATTTTGGTTCTGTTTTAGCTTTGACGTCAGATGTTCTTACATAGGTATCTGAAGTTTTTCTGAGCAAGAAACATGCTTATCATATTTTTTAAGTTGTCACATATTTATCATACGAGTGACATTTTAGTGCCTAATGTTTTTACCATTAATATGTTACAATGTTTTCTTTCGTATACCTTATATTTCGTTTTCGTCATAATGCCCAACGTATAACATTTATATTATCTGCAATAATGCAGTCCTTTCTTTATTTTTCATATTATCTGTAATTCTCAAGTTCACATTTCCACTGACAAGAAAAGGTATATTAATCAAGTATATAGCTATATTAAATCAAGTGATAATTATACTGCTAGAAACATTAACTCACAGGTAGACAGTATTTTTCGTTTAAATCCGTCTTGCACATTTATAAATTTACCATGTGTAAGTATATTGAATATTGCTGCCATATCTGCTCTGGTGCTCCTGCTATATATCTCGAGATTCTAGACATAATCCAAAGAAAAGTGTTTAAAATTAATTGGTCTTGACTTGTCATCACAACTTCAGTAAAATTCACAACAACGATATATGGCATACCACTAACATTTCTATAATTATTTTAATGAGAATTGTTTTGATGAGCTTTACTTCTTGGTACATCGACTGAATGAATATACTGGCAAATATGTCTTATCGTTTTGTGATCAACTGCCCAAATGCAGCCGTAAGTTCTATTCTAAATATTCATGTCAAAGAATGGCGCTAATACACATTATTTTTCAGCTGGGTAGAGCTAAATGTGAAAGGCAATAGATCCAATTTATGTCTTGCTGAAAATTTATTATCTTAAAACACTTAAATAACCCTAGCTTTTTAAACAAGAGTAATGCATTGATGGTGAAATGTAGTGCTAAAAAGAAATATCTGCTTAATCACGTTGATCTAGATTAATTTTTGATGTAAATGATGTTTCTTAGAGAACGAGAAATCTCCCTTTATGTTAAATAAAAAATAATATTCACAACTTTAATATATATATGTTTCTACATATATATAAATTCTGTTTATTTTAAATGCCAAATATATATTTTTAAATTTAAAAAAAACAACAACTCTATTTCCTGTATAATATGTCACTGCGACAACATTGTGATAAACAGATAATTTTATTAAAATTTAAATTACGTAACGGTTTTTAATATTTAAAACTTGCTATATTAATGGAGAGAAATTGGTTTAATTGTGAAAAAATCTATACTTATAGCTAGAAATATAGGACAAAAAGAAATTTATAATTTCGTCAGAATGAAAAATGATTGTAAGGAAATATAGTTTATTACGTCTTGCATATTTTTTCGTATATTCCTATATATATATATATATATATATATATATATATCTGTGTGTGTGTGTGTGTGTGAAAGTGATACAAATCTTTGCGTAGGATGTATATATAGGCTTTTGGGAGATTATGGGAAGTGTGGAGATGATCAGTGTTGTTCTCAACATTTTTGTTTGTTTATAGTCAGTATTTTAAAGATTTTATATATTTTATGAGATTGTTTATTTCTTATGTAATAAAAATCTTATTAAAATCTAGTTTAATCATTGACTGCCACATGTATACGTTTGAAAATAACTGATAAATATTTTTAGTTCAATATAACTGATATTATGTAAAATAAAATTTGTCATATTGTGTATGAATTTGCATCGTTAAACATTAAGAAAAATCTTATACAATCAACAATTGTCATTTTAAAAGGATGCTAACGAATATTCTCTAATCATTCGAACTCTTTATGTTAAGAAGTGTGAAAAAGTTATTCAGTATTTCTTCACTGATCATTTTTTTTACAGAGAGCAATCACTTCCATCTGTCGCTTCTAGGAAAGATCATTTAATGTTTAAAGCTGTTGACAGAACAGGTAAAGAAGATGAATTTTAAAGGAAACAGTGAGACTAAGACTAAGACAATAACAAGGAGACTTGAACTTTCTGGCATGCCTAATGAAGAATGAACTCTTGCTGACACTGAGGACGTGTTGAAGGAAGGCAAAGCTGAGTAATGCGGATATTTCAGTGCGCCTCTAGTTTCAGCGAATAGGAATCAATCTCGAGGCTTAAAGGCAATACCGTAGAAAACTTGCTCAAACACCATCGGCACTTCATCTTTTGGGAACGCCTCAGGCGCCGGGTAATAACCTCAGCCATCTCCTGAAGGAGAGGTCCTGCCTGGAGGATGAAAGGGACGAATCACTGAGTAATGTGCTTAATGGGTTTGCATGAAAGGATGGCGGAACACTGACAAAGATGGATGAGAAATGGACAAAAATTATTCGGTTGGAACGCTTTCCAGTATGGGAGTTTGAACGCGTGATTCCGTTTACATTTCATTGATATTTTATGTAAATGTATATTTTGTGAAAGTTGATACTTCAATGTTTCTTTCCTTGTAATTCCAGATTGGATTCGTAATGTTCAATATATTTCCGCTAAAATTAATAATGTAATGTGACGTATTTTCCGAATGTAGTGTTCTTTTATTTCCGTAAATTCAAGAAAACAAAATGTTCATAAACAGCTAACAAGACAAGTGGCGTTTATAAAGATGGTGCCATAACCGAGAATATTCTTTGTTGGATAGATTTCTTCTTTTAATTTGTAATTTCGAGAACGACTCCGTAGGTCTGCAGCGGTTGATGATGACCAAATCGAAACACTGATTAAATATAACCCAAGTGACAAGGTACAAACTTTCGCAAAGGTTCTCCACATATATCAGATGAGTATTCTAAAATATTTGAAAGCAATTGCATATGTTAATCATTACAATGTTTGGCTTTCTGTTCATTTATCGAAAAAAAAATGAACGTGTCACAATTCCAACTGAGACCCAAACCCAAAGACAATTAGACAATTAAATGGAACAAATATAGTCAGTGAATGGCAAACGTAAATTTAATTAACTCTTTTCATGCAGGAATCTTTCCTTATTCATTTACTTAAACAGCATTACTGCCGGTTGAAATTTACAAATTCTTTTCCTTGACACATTTTCTCCAGCAAAATAACCCTGGCAAATCCAATGATATCACTCTTTCTATTTTTGATGAGATTTTTTTCTGGTAAGGTAGTGTGGAAAGACCACATCCTAATTATATTATAGCTTTCCGTTCTAAATAGATTTGCTAACGGATTCAAAAACATGAGACATTCCGAATATCACTTCAAAGATTGGTCCAATGTGATTCTGTATATCTGCTAGGAATGTAATGTATATAGGTATTGTGTATTACGAGTTCTATATGACGTTCTATTCCAGTATGTCCTAGGTATAAAATACGATAAACTCCGTCCAGCAGCAAGGCCTCTGATTGGTAGGATTTGAGGAGAGTGGAACTATTTCTTAATTGCTTTTGTTCCCAGGCCCACTCTGAGCCGAGTTGGTAGCACCTGGTAAGGTCCTAGTTATGAAAGTATACAAATATATTTTTATAGTGAAAATTTCAGGCGATATATTTTAATAGAATGAGAACATTCAGAAATATATTTTAATAAGAATAACGTTCCAGAGAATAGATTTTAATAGTAAGAAAAAAATTGCAGCAATAGATTTTAATAGAAAAAATAATTTGATTCTTGTTTTGTTTTGTTTTACGGCATATAAACCATAATGGGTTATTTAATGCTGACAAGATTTTTATTGTTGGTAATATTTTTTCTTAGATGTATTGCTGGTAATTTAAATGTAATTCAGGCAATACTTTTCTTTTAAAAAATGCACCTCTGGCAATATTTTTCCCCAAAAGTATTGCTGGTATTAAATTCCATTTCTATACTTCCATATTTTATTTTAACTGTTTGCCCATAGTATGAACCCTAACAAGTGCTACCATCCCGGGTCAGGGTGGACCTGGAGTCACCAGCAAATAAGAGATGGTTCTACGCTCCTCAAGACTTCCTGATCAAAGTCCTTGCTGTTTGATATAGTTTATCGCCATACCCAGGACACGGATGTAGTTTATCTTCATACCCAGGACGAAAATAATCTACGATAGATATTAATAAGAAAAAAAATCCAGCAATAGATTTTAATATAAAGAAATATTCAGAGGTAGATTTTAATAGTAAAAACATGACTAAATCTCGCAAAATATTAAATGACTCATAAGATCTTGATATGCCGTTAAACAAATTAAACCAAACCAAATATATCCAGGCAACTTCTTTTCCTCTATAGACTGATTAAAAAAAAAAGAAACAAATAAATAAAAGATAAACCACCCAGAATTGCTGAATAGGAAAAGAGTCGTCTTCAATGTGAGTAATGGTTGTTTTCGGATCTCATTGTAGACTCGAACATTGTTATAGCAGGATTTGGATTTTCTACTGCATGTTTCTGACTCCGCTGAACTTGCACTCTCGGATTAAACTTTTTTCGACGCCTACAAAATTTGCTTAAAGAAGATTTTCAGTCTCCTGGTATTATGTAAAAATCAGTTCATCTCAAAGAAAAATGCCAAGTTCAGGGAGGAAGGAATCATGAAGTTACCTGGAGGTGGCGAAATAGAGAGGAACAAAATGGCATATATTTAGTTGAATAAATCCATTTACAAATATGTAAATATCATTTTTAAGATTCACTTAAAAATACGCCATGGCATTCTTGTTTCGAAACAGTACTTAGAACATCAAAATATATAAGTTTTGGGCAGCTATATTCACTATAATCCAGAAGGGACATATAGGAAGGTGACTGTAATACTTGATTAATACTTGTCTTTCTATTTAGCATTAAATGTCGTTGAATAACATTTACAGGTTATTATATTGTCGTAGAGATGAACACACCTCTCCAGAATAGGACTTGAACTCGTCCAAATATATACAGACTGATGTTGAGAATCGTTTGTAGAAGGAGGGAAAGAGTAAAGTTACAGTTAGAGTTACAGTTAGAGTTAGAGCTAGAGTTAGAGTATCTGCTTCCTACTGATTTCAGCAAGACTACATCGACTCCAAGCGACATTTTACTTTTTTATTGTAATCTTCATTCAATGTAATGAAGACATAACATATATAAATTTAGACAGTAGTGGAAAAGGCGAATGGGAGAAACATATTTATCATTCCCCATATCCACATTTATGAGAAGGGAATATTAAGACAGTCAGTTGGGGTTCGAATACGACTAAATCCATTTTCTACATATCGGCATATCTATATCTTGATTGAAAACATAATATGCATTTGTCTTTATTTCATATTTATTCACCCATAAAGGCATCCATATGCTCAACGGGCGTCTGTGAAATTTGGAATAAAGCCGTCTTTTATTCTCAATCGTTTTGACAAAAATAAGAGCTGACTAACCACAAATCGATGTCGTCGTCAAAATTCAAAACACTATTCTCAGGTCACGTTAATCCAATATATTCTTGATGTAGGCAAAATTATCAAAAGGGAAAACGAAACGAATCAGTCAAAGAAAATTTCCACATACTATAAAATTAGAGTAGATTTCAGAATTCACTGTATGTTAACCGGATCGATATGCACCCAAGGAAGAAAGAAGGAGACAATGGTCGAATCATTGTAATAAAAACCAGTAAAGCCTGAATATAAATAGTGTAAATATTGATAACTCTTCATCCTAGAAATTCAAACAAAAACTTTGAGTGATAAATCTTGAGTAATAAATGAAAGTACATTGAGTTGAAATCAATCAAGCTGAGAGAGTGGGCATGCGAAGGAGTGAGGTTAAATTTTCTTTCTCCTTTCTATTTGATAAAAGAAATATTGAATTTTGTCGAGAGATTACAACGAAATTAAATTAATAATATGAGCGCACGTCTACCGAAGAATGGTAGATATTAAAGCAAAATAGAAAGACAATTTAGGAGCAGTAACGTTTGACAAATAGGGAAAGCAAATATATGATAAATGATTATATTGTTAAAGCGTCCAGAAGCATATCAAAGGTAACATTTCCATATCCAAAATTAGGGAGTTCATAGATACAAGGCGTAGATGTTGAAAGTAAATGAACGGTAAAGTCGATTCTATTTGTTTTTATTTTTCAGATGTTAACGGATATCCAGTAAGTAATTGAAGACGTTTACAGACAGAATAAAAAGTTGGTGGATCCCGAAATAAAACGCTCTCTAAACGAATAGTATAAAATATAGATTATCTTCCTTTGGTAGATAACTTCTGCTGCTAATAAGAAGAGTCTGTTATAAATTTATGATAATAGGTATGAACCGATATTAGGCGCGAAACAGAATTCGAGCGACATGTGGAGACCCCCAAGAAGAACACAGTGGAAAGAGACGTGATCCTGCCAGCTCCTATAACAGGCAATGCTGGCCATGAGCTAATCTGAATGATGCAAGGACAAAAAAGCTAATAGAAACAGAATATGAACACCATTCCGTTAAGTGTTTCATCTCTTTCAAACAGACATGTATTTGGATTTCATCCCTGATCCATTGACATTTAGCCGTTAAAGAATACGTTTTTATCAATCCTCTATTCTCTTTCTCGTTATGCATTGTGTTTCCTGTATAAAGTATGTTCAACTGTATCACTCTGTGTATCAAGACACAATCTAGGGAGTTGTTAATTTTCGCACAATACACATAGAACTGAGATAATATAACACATGTCAGAAGAGGACCTTTCTCCAGGTTATTATTTCCGTCTGAGCAAATAAATAACTAATATGTATGTCAGTAAACAAATTTTATTGAATACCTGCATATTCTCTTTTCGTGAAACGTATGGCAAACTAATTAAACGAAGCTATTTTACTTAATGGAATATATTTCTATTTTAATGGTGACATTCACATGATAATAACACAAGAATAAATCAATCAGGCTTAAAATTATAGTCTATTTACTTACGTACATTATCATATTAGCAAATGTGGTCGTGGATTTCGTTGGGGTCACTGCACCAAGATTCTTCCACCCGCGAAAATGTAAGAAAGACTCTGTCTTTTTACTCTCTGGATAGGAGCGCTTTTATATGATCTTGCCATCCATTCTTCTCACGTGTGCACATCCTATGAGTCGATGAAGTGTGCACATGACTGGAAGTGTCATTGGTCTCCCATGAGGCGTCAACCTGCTAATGCCGCTGGCTTCTCCAGTGCTCTTTTGCGATAATGAATGTAATTTCTGTACATAGATCACTGACAGTGAACCCAGTATATACTAGTGTCATCACAAGTGAATCTATCTTAATTATTGACGTTGAAGTAAGAGCATCTGGTGTTTTCTTGGCTGAATCACATACTATGGAATAATAGATACTGAGAATGAAAGGAAATCACTCGATATTAACAAAAATATGGTAGCCTCAGCAGGAAGAAAATCATTGTTAGTATGATATTGCAATTTACGAGATTTTAAACCTGAATTATTTGGAACATGAATTACATAAACAAAAACAATATTCTCCATCAAGAAACGGTTTTCTAAAAAGAAAATCGTAGTTGATAGAGCAGTTTAGTAGGTTAGAGCAGCCATGAACCATTTAAAGAAATTCCAACATATATTTTGACATCCGGGTAGTTTGCTGAACATATCATTGATTTAATACGCTTTTACTAGAGATAAATTAATGTCGTTTACACTGAAATTTGCAATCTCATCCTGAAGAAGGAATTCATAATCAACCCTACAATTGAAACCTCTTACCAACGGCTAAACGATGTGATAATAACAAAGATGAAGACAATATTCCTCAGTATAAAGAATGAGAATCGTGTCTAAAATGTCAGTCTTCGCCAGAGCATTGAATGTTGAAGTAATAATTGCTATCTCCTCTCGCCTTTTACGTGACATACAACCGCCTATTATAAATTGGTAAATTTGCTTGTATTCTTCAGTCGTTGTTGATATATTTCATAGGAATGACACCAGGTTTAATATTCCCTATCACAACCTTTCTCGAAGCAGATTTGAAATGTATCAATGAATATCACTTTCAGCGAATCATACAAATTTATGATTAATTCCCCTTCGACCTTCTTTTCATTTTTAGAATGTTTCATACTCATATTTATTTGGATTGCTTCTACGTAAATTATATTTTCTTCAATAGATTTTATTAGAAACATTAAATTATTAGGAATATTGTCTTCATCTTTGTCGCCATATTTATCACAACGTTTCGGCCTTCTTCAGGTGGTTGAAATGTCGAACTGAACCCTTTATTTCGCTCACTGGGGTAGACTGTTTTAGTTCCATGTTCTCTGTTATCAGTTATCCCCTATTAATTCTCCTCTCCAAGTTCTCCAATATCTTAAACGGTTATTGAACTCACACTATTTGGGTCCTGTCACTTGATCTAACCAACGGCTTTATCCACTGTGCCATGTCTCCTTCATCCGGGTATGAATTTCTGGGTATTATAAACCTAATGTCTCATCAACCAATTCTTACCGATGCTCATATTTTTTACTATTATCCTAACATGTTTTTATTTTTGTTATTATTATCGTTTTCTCTGGTACTCCTTATTACTGGTTTCCATATTGCATTCATCTCTATGCTTTGTCGGTCCAGGAGATTTTTGTGGCCTAGCATATATGCGGATTACTTAAGTTTAAACAAAGCACGTGGAACTAGAACAGTCTACCCCAGTGAGTGAAATAAAGGGTTCAGTTCGACATTCCAACCATCTGAAGAAGGTCGAAGCGTACCACATTGTGATAAATATGGCGACAAAAACGAGGACACTAGTCCGAATAATGTAAATAGTGTACATAATATCTAATCTCAGAAATATAGACAGATATTAATTCCTGTTTACAGCGATTCTTGAATCTTTCATTTTCTACTACATGTTCTATTTTTTATTAAACCTTCTGACGTGGCGTAATGGGTATAAGGCTTGTCTCGCTATAACAATTACGATTGAGTAGTGATTTCGATCCACACTGGGTGACCCAAATTTTGGCTTTGTGCTACATCCAAGCGAGCTAGAATCAGCATGTTCATTTTTCAATATGAGTTAGAATATTCTAATCTGACATTGTGATATCTTCCGCAGTTTAACCATACTTACCATTCATAACCTTAAACATAGTTATACTTCCACCGCATTTTAGCCACAACATCTGACTGCAATAACCAATAACGTTTCTTACATTCCGTGTTAGATCCCTTCTCAAATAACTTTTCTAGTTCTTTCGTGTTTTTCAAGTAAGAGCTCTTTTGCCATTTAAATGTTATAAAATTTAGAAATCGTTATAAGTTATAGAATTTTAGAGTAGATCACTTAAAAAACAAAACCGAAAATTCTTAGAATAAGGCACCAAAACTAGTTTGGCAAACAATCCAGAGTGTTTAAGTTTAAGAATATTAAATTACCTCTTCGATTAACCATTGAAGCTTCTATTCATCCGGTGAAGGGGAAAAAAGAGCCAGTCCTCCCGTGGACCATTTAAAAATTCAGTCCGCGTAATGGATTTGCTGTTACAACCATCCAATCAAGTGCGCAGAAAACGTGGTCTATTTTTGCACAATTTAGTATAAAGGCCAGAGTCGCTGCAAGCGTTTGATAGTGGAGGGGGGATCAGGGTTTGATCTACCCTGATTGGGGTCGGCTTGGTGATGGGATGTATGATGCTGGAAAACCGGAAACTCCCTGATCAACTAAGTCAATTTACATCACTGACAACTCCCTCTGGCGCCCTGTGATACTATTTGTTGTTACCGCAATAAAACAGAAGAAAGTTTCGTTAGAACATAAGAAATTCTTATGTGCCGAAAGACTTTGATAAAAGAAAAGGTTAATATCAAATACACGTAAGAAGAATTGAGGATTTGATACACACTTAGACGACATGAATTTTCTATCGAGCAGTTTGAACAATGGAAATGTGACCCAGACATAGGGGGGCAATGTTGATTGATACACAGCTGCAAATGCAAGCTGTAAAGCGAAAAAAAAAGTTTTTGTAAACTACTGAATTTGGAACTGAGTTTTGCTGGACGGAACATTGTCTAGATAGCATACGCAGATATGACATCAAGGAGGAAGGAGGAACCACCCACGTTCAATGAAGAGGTTAGTGTGAGAGGATAATAGAAGACAGATTGGAGAGAGGGAAAACCGCAAAGTTATGACGTAAGCTGTTTGGAATTCACCGAAATGCTCTTACCTCGCCATACCCCTATGCAAGTTTGGGCGAATGTCCAGAAGTAGAAGAGGGGGAGAGGCAGAAGAGACGTAGTCGAGACTAGACACAGGAGCGAGGCCCACATGATTACCTGCCGCCGAAAGCCTCAGACGAAAGCCTTTTGCCAAACCTTATAAACAACAGCAAACCTGATTCTGCGAGGTCAACAATAATATCACTTCCGATTTAGACGCGGGTTAGGCTGATAATTAATTGTATGTGAACTCTTATATAAACCAATTATTGTACGGAGGACTGATATAAAAGAAGTATTTACTTTTGTTCAATTTATTCGATTGTTATTTTCCTCATGTACGTCCTCGACCTGCTGAGGCCAGCCCGACACGAAAATACCGTCGACGATTCGATCGTTGATGCCTTAAATCACAATGTGGGATAAGGTTAGCTCTGGATTGAAGCAATCAATCACCGACCAGTCCTGGTATTGGAAGTCTTGAACGACCGGGAGGGTGTTGCACGGTTATACCATATTTAAGAGCGTATATTTAAACAAAAATACGAGAAACATAATTCACTTTTATTAAGTTTAGCTGCTCATTAAATTTTGAAGTTACCCTCTTTCAACTATTGATTAATTTGCATATTTGTACCTATGAGAGTATTTGCATTTGAAATGCAAATTACAAAACGATGCTGCAACGTTATCCAACAATGCATAAATTTTCTCTACCTGAATTGGAAATATATGCCATTATTTTAAATCGGTTAATCTAATTATTTTGTATTCTAATTCATGACGCCAGAACATTCAGTCGTCTAACATTATTAGGTTTCTGTCATATAAGAGATTTGCAACTTTCGGTAAAGTAAATCGGTTGGGTGAACTTCCTCTAAGTCTGGTGTTTCCATAATTTTTTTCCAAGGTTATTTAGAGAAACTGACGAGATTGAAATACATAAGCTGAAATGTGTACCTAAATCACATGAGTCAACAGAAAGAATCAAGACAAAAAAATAAAAAGAATGATAAAATAAATTAAAAGGAAAATAAAGCAAAAATGTAAAACAGAACACTACAATAAGATGACCAAACATTGATTAAATAGGAGATAGACATTAACACGTATACAACAAGATTACTAAGACAACACAATAGCTGCACAAAGGAGAGCAAAATAGCGGCGAACAGAGTCGGGAGAGAGATAATTTGGGAATTTGGCAAAGGTCTTGGTATTGACAATTTAAGCAAATGTTAGCATATAAATAAAAATGTTATAAATATAATAAATGTTATAAATATAATAAAGGTTATAAATATTAATGTTAGCATATAAATTTAAGCAAAAGTTAGCATATAAATATAAATGTTATAAATAAATAAATGATATAAATATAAATGTTATAAATATAATAAATGTTATAAATATACATGTTAGCATATGAATTTTAGCATATAAATATAAATGCTATAATATAATAAATGTTATAAATATAAATGTTTTAAATATAATAAATATTATAAATATAATAAATGTTATAAATATAAATGTTAGCATATAAATTTAAACAAATGTTAGCATATAAATTTAAGTAAATGTTAGCATATAAATATGAAGCCAAAGAAAATAAAATATTCTAGGATCTGAAATAAGCGAATTTTAAAGAAAGAAATGGGAACCTGAAAGATGGTGGATTTATTTGGACATGTGAAATATTATATACAACAGAAAGAATTCTAAAAAGATGCCAGCACCTCAAACGAGAGTTATTAATATAATGAGATATATTGATTTTCTAAACGCGCCTTAGATGTGGCACTAGGCCGAATGTATGTGGCACCCAGTGAGAATCGAACTCACTATTCAGACTGGAAGAGGAACTTTGGAAAATTGTTCTAAACCTAAGATGTGCGACAGCTTAAAAGCCGTCTGGATATATGTAACAAAAACTGTAAGTTTCTAAATTTGATCCATATTAGCGGCCCTCTATTTGAAGAGTCACGGTGGAGTAATCGAAGAAATTATGAGATCTGATTTTGAATTATAGTCGGATTCCTTATCACTTGGAAAGGTATGAATCCATCTCATCCCCAGCTAGGATTGATCCAAACCATATTCAATGGTCTTCGATCGTCGGTCAAGAAACTGGAGAGGAACACCGACGATTGAAGCAGTCCAGGCTCTGATGATAATGAAGCGGTCCAGGGCCTGATGATAATGAAGCAATGAGGAAAATGTTAGAAAAAAATAAAGAAAATATGGCAGCTTACACAGAATTTACAAAAATCCAAGCAAAACATTTCCTTTGAAATTTGATGGAAAAGTTCAACACCATATATAAAAACTAGAAAAATGATAAAAAAAAATAAAGCCGATCCCGAATCACCTTTCTGTCGATTCTGTTTTATTTAATTTTTTTTATCGTTGTTGATTTTAAATATATTAAATTTCTCTCGATGCTTAATTCTAACCGCCGATTGTTCGTATTTCTTACCGGCACATTACTTATGTGTGATACAATCTATGATAAGATTATTTAGTTTCAAGAAGTCCTTTCAAATACATCTGCATATGTATCAGTTATTTAAAAAAATATTAGTATAGATGA
This sequence comes from Acanthosepion lycidas, assembly GCA_963932145.1. Taxonomy (NCBI): domain Eukaryota; kingdom Metazoa; phylum Mollusca; class Cephalopoda; order Sepiida; family Sepiidae; genus Acanthosepion; species Acanthosepion lycidas. The sequence continues at coordinate 104,199,508 of OZ010583.1, forward strand.
AAAGTTAATTGAGTATAGGATACGCTGCGCCAGAAATAATTTCGCCCACCACAACAAACTGCTACAAAACGAAAACATCATCCTCAAAACTTGAGTCATGATAGTCTGGTCAGATAGAAACTTTCATACGGATGTCATACATAGCACCAAACCGGCTCAGAAGTATCGAAATTGTCAGTGACATGCAACTGCTTTCTAAGAGCAATGGTTAAAAATATATTTGAGCGAGATAGTATTACCAAGGATCAATCTTTTTTAACAATGTGGACTGGCGATATTGATTCACGACCAAGGAACTGTACCAAGTGGCATAAATTACATCGCTTGAGGACTACCATTATCAGTAACAAAAGGATACCACATAGAACAGGAAGAGAAAATAATGACATAATAATGATGGTGCCAAATAGAAACAGGACGGGATTCCCATCAATAGTGGAAAGTGCGATTTTTCCTCTTTTGTGATGCGAACGAATACTCGTTATCAATTTCGTAATGCTCATTTTAGTAGACTTTGTAATCGCCGATACAACTATAGTAACGCCGTTGAACAATGCTGGTGTCAGACGCCTTCGAATATCACTGGACCCAATAGTATTTGCTCGATAATTCTCACTCGAATTGTAACCCGTATAGCGATCCGAATAGAGAAACAGTATAGTAAATAGAGTAGAGTAGTAAATACAGTGGCCCGTATAATATAAAAGATAGACTAGAAATGGCGATACGAATAGTAATAGGGGATAGAATATAAATAAAGATGCTTAGTCCTTACATGACTTCGTATATATGTATTTCCTCTATGCCTAAATGATCCACTTGATTCATTAATAGGATCGTATGTGTCTGCTCTCTTTGTTAAAACTCAAGTGTCGGCAGCGACACTTTATTCCTATATAACATCCTGAAAATTGTTTTTCTTTTACTAGTGTTCATCCAATACAAGACCTGATAGCCACTTAAGGTAGAGGCTTACTGTGTGGATTTGTATTAGCACAGGAAAGACATATTCTAGTCTTTCATAGGTCAAGATCTAATTAGTGAATAACATTTCACTGTTCAGGCGGAGTAGTTAAGGTGTAGTGTTGAAGTAGACATTAGAAGAAACCGGAAACCTAATCCTATACAGGAAACAAGGTATGAATATCTACTCTTGTTCAACCGACTTGAGAGGAGTGTGAACGTGACTATAGGTAAATATCTATTCCTAATGGGGAGGCAGAAAATATAAATAGTGAAAAATGTTTGTTTCCAGTCAGGGACATCAGAAGTATAGAGTTGAAGCTAATTTTACAAGAACCGGAAAACCAAACAGGGAACAAGTGATAAACCCCTACTTCTGTCTAAAAGACCCGGGAGAAGTGTGCACCAAATGTTAAGCTGACCGATCCACCCCGATAAAGGAAAAATGATTATTAAATAATGATTCAGTTTTCAGGCGGAGACGTCAGAAAGATAGAGTTGAAGTAGACGTTAGAAGGATAGTGTTGAAGTACACATCAAAAAGACAGAGTTGAAGTAAAGGTTAGAAGGTTAGTGTTGAAGGGGTCGTTGAAGTAGACGTTAGAAGGATAGAGTTGAAGTAGACGTTAGAAGAATAGTATTGAAGCAGACGTCAGAAAGATAGAGTTGAATTAAATGTTAGATGGATAGTGTTGAAGTAAACGTTAGAAGGATAGTGTTGAAGTAGACGTTAGAATGTTAATGCTGAATTAGACGTTAGAAGGAACCGTAAGCCCAATTCTCTAGAGGAAACAAGGAATAAACGACCACCCCTGTCCGGGGTCCTGGAAAGTGTGTGAAACGGTCGATAGGCGAACCTATCTACTCCAGTTTGTGGAAGAGATAAACAAAAATAATAAAATGAAATAAATAGTTATAGAATAAAATTCAAGAGTTCAGGCGCAGACATTATGAGTACAGAGCCGAAGTAGGCATTAGAAGGGAATGGAAATCCAATCCTAAACAGGAAACAAGGGATAAGCTCACAATTCTGTTCAAATACTGGGAGGAAAGAATTTTTTATAAATTTCAACCGAAAGCAGTACCGGCTGCTCCGACAATGAATGACAAATGTGTCCTTTCTAAGGAAACCAATAAAATTAAGTAAAACATTTTGGACACTGAAACACATCACATAGGTCTTTTAAATTGATTTCATATTCAAGCCCCCTCTTCTCATATTTTCTCATTGTGAGAAGCTTTGTTTTATATTCGATGAAATATCAACAGGCTCCGGCTTTCTACAAAATTATCCCCGACGCTTTTCTCCATCCACGTTTCAATACACCCTTGCCTCTTTATTATTACTGTCTTCTTCTTCTATTTCTTTATTGAAAAACTCATTATTACTGAAACTTTTTTTTTATAGTGACACCCATTGTCTTTTTACTCGATTTGCCCTTATCTTTCATTCTTTTAATTTTCATGGCTCCATGTTTCTATAATTAAGAGTCACTGTTTTAATATCCGTTACTCAATTTCATTGCCGATTGACTTTTTACTTTCACTTTAATTTTCGTCCAACTGGGACTTGCCTTTCATTTCCTCGTGGTTAGTTTTCATCGATCTTTTGATAAATAACCATGTTTAATTTTCATTAATGTCACTTTTATTCCAGTTTAAATATTTCCCAATTGGAAATTAATTACGAATGTAGCTTCTTTTATTTAGAGTTTTAGGAATTTTTTCTCGGCTTAATTGCCATATTCACGTTGTTTCAGCTGTTGTAGGCTCCGGCCTTCTTGAGGTGTTGAGAATTTCGACCAGAAACCTTTATTCCATCTACCGGGGTAGATTGCTCTAGCTCCACGCCTCTTCCGGATGTCTCAGTTAACTCTGTTAACTCAACTCCACAATTTGTGTTCACCACTGCAGTAGCCGGGTATTGAACTTATAACACTTTGGATCAAGTCAGTTGATACAACCAACGCTTTTATCAACTGGGTCATGTGTCCAAACAATGTAAATAATGTAAGTAATTACAATACTCATATATAGAGACAGAAAGTGAACTTTTTTTATATGACCTCTTCATTCAAAACATGGATATTCATAGCCCTCCGATTTTCCTTTTCTTTTATAGCTCTAAGCCATGCTTCCTGTCTTATCATCCCTCCCAGTAATGGCTGTACCATCCATCCAGAAATTCCTCGCTTTTTCACTTTCTGTCTTTAATATGTCGAAATGACTAAAGACTCCTTTCTTCAGTACATGTCCCAAAGTCAAGTCAAGTGTCACTTTCTGATTGTATACAAAAGTGTCCTGATTTAATTCCTATTTTACTTACAGCTTCCACCTTCATCACATGTTCAGATCACTTTATTATGTGCATCCATCAGTAAACACACATATCTGTTTCTTCAAGTAACATCTTCATCTCTGGAGAAACTGTTTACCCTTTACTGCCACATACGAGGATATATATTGCGAAACAGTTCAACAAAATATTTGTTTCTAAAGAAAATTTCTTATTTCTTGATACTAGTTTAGTTTCTGGACAACCATTGCTCATGTAAACATCTAGAAGTGAAACACATTGCGCCAGGTTTTCTAGGGACATGAACGGGAACGATTACATGGTCTGTCATATCTCCAGATATCTGGTTCGTTTGGCTGACGAAGGCGAAAAGAGAGAACGTCGGATTTCTGTTTCAGTTTGCAGCAAAATCGCCTATTCCGGCGCATGATGACAGTTTTTATATTTAAATATGTTTTATAATTTCATTTTTTTCTTTATTTTTTGTTAATCATATTACTTATATTAATTAACTTTTTTTCTTTTATTATTAATTATTAATTATTATCGTTTTATATTCTTACGTAGTTTAGTATTAGGAGTTAGAGGTTATTAAAATGATTTAATTTTTGTTATCACTACAAGTCTTTAGCTCTTCAAATGCACCTACGAATGCTCTTGACGTATTCCACACACTGTTAATCCAGATCAACATGTACGTACTTAATTCTGATTTCTTCTTGCCCATACATTTGGCTATTTGGCTGAAGACTAAACATTCTGTCATTTCTACAGTTTCTTTCTTGTTTTCTTTAGTAACTTGTCTAACTGTTCTGGCAATGATACTCTTATGACAATTAAGATTTCATTTTATAGACAACTCTATTAATTGTTCTTTTCGGGAACACTAGATTCAAGATAACATGGAAGTTTAACTATCTGGGAAGATTTTTACAGAGGACAGTAATTGCGACACTGAGATCCGTAGAGGTAATGGGATGGCCAACGATGCATTCCAAAACCTGTGCATAGTATTGTCAGACAGGAGGATTTCTTTGGTAACAAAGAAAATAATACTGAAATGTTGCGTGACATTTGTCCTTCTTTACGGCAGCGAATATTGAACGATTTCGTCAACGATGAAGAGACTCGAGGCGATGGAGATGTGGTTCTACAGAAGAATACTAAGGATATCATGGACCGAGCGTGTAAGAAACGATGATCTTAAAGTGGTTGCAAACATGTAGAAAGTTTATACTTAACATCAGCAAGAGGCATCTGATGTTCCTGGGACACATAATGAGGAAAGAGGGCCTGGAGAATCTGATACACACGGGTTGAATGGAGGGAAAGATTGACAAGAGAAAACAACGCGTGACATACCTGGCGGACTTAAGCAAGTGGATGACAGAACGTGGTCTGGGGTAGGAAGCAGAGGGAAGGAACTTGTTGAGAACTGCAAGGGATAGAGGAAGGTGTAGAGTCATGATGGCCTTCGTACTGAAAGAACATGTCACATAAAAAGAAAGATATCTGTGACGTTTTAAATACAGTTCGTCATTCTATAGAAATATATTTTTAAACTTTTGTATATTCTTTTTGTCCTTCTTTCATGTTTCTTCTCTTTTTAGATTTTTTTTTTTTTTTATCTTTCCCTGTTTTCGTTTCCCTTGTCTTTCATCAGTTTCCGCCCCCATTACATTTTGCATCAGTGATCTGGGAAGTGTTCTAACACAGAACGGATATTGATCCGAACAGCACTGGTATGATCAAAGACATATCCTAAAAGATGAGCAGAGTATTAAGAAACAGAAAAAAAAAATTCGTTAGAAACAAAGAAATCAGTACTGAACTGCTACGTGTTATCTTTCCTTCTGTGTGGAATCAAACGCTGAAAAATCCCATTAAAGACCAAGAAAAGACTTGAAGCAACACTAAATGGTGTTTTACTGTCCCCCTGTATGCCACTGAATGCTGGGCATTCATTTCAAAGATGAACAACCGACCTAAAGCAACAGATATGCCGTTCTACAGAATGTTGCTGGGGACAACGTGGAAAGAACATGGGAGAAATTACGTGGTTTTAGAGAAAGTGGAAACAAAAAAGAAACTCATATTTAACATCAGGAAGAGGTAGATTAAATTTCTGGGGCGCATTATGAGAAAGGAAGGCTAGGAAAATCTGATGCTCACAGGGAAGATTGAGGGAAAGAGGGTCAGAGGAAATCATGGCGTAACATATTTCATAGGTTTGAGTAAATGTACGGTAGGGCAGGGTTTGCAATATATAGCAAAGAGATAAAATTTATTAAAAGCTACAAGGGATAGGAATATGTAGGGGGCCATGACCTCCTACGTTTTTGAATGGAATCAGCACATAAAGAAGAAATGTTGAAAACTGCAAGGGAGGTGAATGAAGTCTAAATTCAGTCTCACAAACTTAAAAGACGTGAAAGATGCGTAGTATAGAAATCAGAAATCCATCTTCAGAGTCCAAAAGGAATAGATATGATAGGGTAAAAAAAAAAAATAAATAAATAAAATAAAAAAAAAACTCACTCTCTCCCACAACTCACTCTCTTTGTCAAGAAAAGAAATGGTTTTTATTGAGGAGGTAAATGCTTAGATTTGTCGCGATAATGGGAGAGGATAAAAAATAACATATGAGAGGCAGTAATTATATTGGATTTATCTATTTACTTATTGAATCTTTATTTCGGTAAACTGTGCATAGACACGATCTCCTTACTTTTGTTGGGGGGTGGGGGAGATACGTGATTTTCTCGTTTGCCACACATCCAGTTCTCCCATTTCCTGCAAAGAAATAGGCCCAAATTACTTTTAAAACAGGTTCAATGAAAACGCAAAAAGAAAAAAAAAAGTAAAAGCAAAACAGAAAATAAAAATAAAATCTCTTAACTAATCAACGTAAAATACAATATCTTCGAACCAGGAAAAACAGGAACACTTAATTGACAATAATCGTTTCTGGAGCAGCTAAAATCGTATAATTAATATTTCTGAACTACTAACAAATTTTTAAAATTAGCATGATTTTGCTATTTTCAACAATGCAGCATATTTTTTCTCAAAAAGCCGAACAATTCATTTTCTTGTTAATGCAAAAAAATATTTTCATAACGACATTTTCTTCTGCTTCTCATGACGAACAAAGTTTTCCTGAATACAGGGTGTCCATAAAGTTTGTGTGCACGTTAAAACTGTATAACTTTAAAGTGCACGCGAACTTTATGGACACACTGTATATACCAGCCTATGTACAAACATAAATCCATATTCGTTACATTTTCATATTCGTTACATTTTCATGGGAAAACGTACTCTTATGAACATTCACTCTTTGCATTAACGTTTATATAATGTGCATATAAACTAGATCTGTTTTTCTTATAGTTTCGATAAATATATTGTTTTACTATATATCTACATTTCTTATTTGCTATTTCTTTCCAAGAAGTGACAGAGGCTACAGTTTGATGCTAAATGATACAACGCAAAGAAAAGTCCAGTCATTCACATGCTTTCAACTTGGATTTCGAAAAGTCATGTCATTCTGTCTGAATCAAATAATTCTCTATAGTTCCTGCCCCTTTAAAGATCAAGTCAATAGAAATAAAATTGTTTAATCCTTTTCTTTATCACTATCAACTTCATCAAATCCATCTTGTTATTATTATTTTCCTCTTTTATTTTAAGTTACTTTCTATTTCTCCAATTTTATATATAGGGTTTTCTAGTTTTATTTACTGTGCTTAGTTTACTTTTTCGGTTTTTAATAGTTTTACTTTTTGCTTATAACGTAATTTGTAACTTTTATCATATAATTCTCCTAATTATTTCATTTTATGTCTATAATTTTTTTTATTATTTAGCAAATTTCTTGATTTCTTTTCGGATTCATTCCTGCTTTCAGTTTAATGAGTACATGTTTTCTTAGACTTTTATTATCGTCCTTTCGTGTCTTCGTATATTTATAACTTTAATTATGCTTTTATCGGATTCATTTATTGCCCCAAAATTATCGACATCTTAGATTTATTTATTTATTCTACATACATTCTCATTACTTTTGTTATTTTTTTAACATTCAAACATTTCTTTAACCTATTGCGTTCGTTAGTATCGTGGTGACTGGCAAGATTCAACACACATCATTATACTGATACTACTACTACTACTCCTCATCATCATCATCAACAGTAGCAGCAGCAGCAGCAGCAACAACGGAAGTCACTTCCTTCTCCTTGGACAATTGCCTAGGCCGACTTACCATGAATGGATCAGTTTATTCATGAAAGTAAGGAGGGTAATGGGCACATAACATCTTTTAAAACTTACTTACTATAGCAGTTACCCTTTTTCATTAAGATACAACTTTTTTGCAGCCGGTCTCTTCTTTTTACTGGAGTATGTGTCATTCACAGCTACCTGGGTCATAGGTACATCGAAAACGTTATACAAAAAACACTATCAGCCCCCACCTAACGGATGCTCTCTTCGTCCGAGTATCTTTCATGCACCCACTTTTATCATATACAATAACTTACCAAAACGTATCTCGACTACCCAATCTTTCTAGTATTCCTTTCCATTTTTGTAAGTTCGAAAGAATAATTTTTCACAGGATTGAAGTATTTCTGGGAATCGAATTCTCCTGTTTGAAAAAAATATTGTTACCATCTATTTTCTATTAAATTTAGTTTTTCTCCTACAGTTTCCAAGATACTGGCTTTATTTTTTCTAATAAAAGTATCATTTAAGCTTTTGTTTTAATTTCATCCAGACTCGCTGGCATATTGGGTACAATATTGAGGAGAAGGTTCTTAATTTCAACTTCAGCTCTTAGCGCTGCAATTAACGTATCTTATAAAGGTTCATATTAAGGTACCTTTAAATGTTCATATAATTTAAGTAGGTGTCTCGACAAATCTGTGTGACACCACTTTTCATGGCAGAAATCGCATTTCAAAATTGTAATTCAACAGATTTGCCAACCTCCCAGCATTGTGTGTGTGTGTGTGTTAGTTATCTATTACCAGCAATACTTTTTTGAAAAAAATTATTACCAGCAATACTTTTTTTGAAGGAAATATATTACCAGAAACAGATCTTTGACAAAACAAAATATTACCAGCAATAAATTTTTTGTCAGCATTAAATAAACCATTGAGGTTGATATGCCGTATAACAAAATAAACCAAACCAATCTAAACCAAAGAATAGATATACTATTCATACGAATCTATCCTAAAAATGTGGTCGGCATTGAATAACCCATTGAGGTTGATATGCCGTTAAACAAACCAAACGAAACCAAATGTCATTCCAGCCGATAAAACTGTTCTTGATGGATGTGCTATCGCTTTTACAGAACCATCTTCGAGCTTATGCAAAGTTACCGCATAGATACCGTCGTTAATAGAGTCGCTCGCCACGATTATTCTTAATTTAAGGTGAAATACGACATTAGAATGTTTTTAATGTTTTCAGTATTCTGTCGTCCAATTACACTTGGCGTCTTTTTTTAATAAATTATTTTATGTTCAGAATAAAAACAATTTGCGAAGCCTAAACTGCCTGAAAAATTGGCACATTTTTAATCGCACTCGCTTTGTTTGTTTTCCTACCAGTTTTTTTTTTTTCGATGATTTGACCCAAATATTTAATTAGTCTATGTAGAATTCGCATTTCTCATCACTCAATTTAAGCCCGTATTTCTTTATATTTTTGAATACATTATTTAAGTTCTGAATATGCTGCTATCGATTTTCACTTTCTCTAGAAATGTCACCAATATAGGCGATCGCGAAGTTTAGTTAGCTCAACATTGTATTCATTACTTGATAAAATATTCCACTTGCTGCCTTATTTCCGAATGGTAACCATTTAAACTTGTAAAATCCCTGGCGAGTATTGATTGTTATCGGTTTTGAACATTCATCAATCTGGATTTGCAAATATGCGTCTGGCAAGTCCAATCTTAAAAAAAGAACTTTCCGCCATTTAATTTTGCAAAAATTTATTCTGGGCTTGGTAGGGTATAATTGTAAGCTTGTCGGCCATTATTAAGCCCCATGGAGAATTCGGCGCGTACACATATCATTTTTTTTCTTTTTTAGACAGTCAAAGATCCCCACTATAAGTCATTTTGGAGATCAATCCCTATATTTTCCAGACGATTTACTTCTTCGTTTATCATTTTCAAAACTGAAAAAAAAAAATGTACATTCCTTTTTATTCTAAAACTGGGTTCCACATTTTACTTTAGCTGGAAATTGGCGTTAGTTATTGTGCATCTCTTCAGAAAAACTTCCCCAAATTGATTTTCAATTCTTTTCTTAGCCTTTTCACAGTTACTAGAAGAGGCATCTACGTTATTACAAAACGTGTTTATGAGGAAACATCATGAATTGAACTGTTGCATCCTATTTGTTTCGAATAAATAAATGCTTTAGATTTTATTGCTTTCACAAAAAAAAAATACATCTGATGTGAACTCGCCTTTAAATTAAATTTCTGCCCAGTAACGCCCAGAGCAATGTTTTTTTTGACTAATCTTAAAATTTGTTTACCGATCCTTTCCCACGTATCTTTATTTATAATGGTCAAATCTGACCCTTTGGCTTGCAGAAATTTTATATTTCTTCTATTTATTTAAGTTTACAAATTTTTCTTTTTTTTTTTTTTGACCCTTATCTGCATTTTAAAGTACTCTGCAATTTTGATATTTTATTTCTTTGTTTTAACTTTCCACAGACGAGATATGTCTTGTTTTAAAATGGAAGTTCCTCTTCATATGTAGGACGTCGTTTCCATAACATAGATTTCGTTTTGTAAAGTATTTTGTTTTTCTATGTACTTTTAGACGAACCGAATTCGTAAGATACGTTTCTTTCCGCCATTCTAGCCGTGCTCTAAGTTCACTATTCTTTGATAGTCTTCAGCTACAGATTGCAAGGTCACTTTCGAGTCCTGTTCAAGCTTACTCAAAAGTCTAGAAAGGATTTCCGCATCCATATTTGCTTACAAACGAAGGTCAACCATTTATATAATGTCTGTAAGTTCTCTTAACTTGAACTTTTCACATTCCCTGTTTGCGATACTAGCATAAGTGGTATAAGCTACATATTTTTTTTTCACAAGATATGGCCATTGCCTACGTGTACTGAACAATGAATTTCTTCCATTGAAATTTTTATTTAACATTAGTTTCTTCAAACGACCATTCCGTCCATATTTTTCGTTAGTATGTAATTTATGTATTTTTCGTGTTCCGTGGGACCTAACGTTCTTAGTGACAGGTGCACTTTTCTTTTCTTGTCCGACAAACTTATACAGTCGTTTTTAAAGATTTCCTCATAACGTCAGTACTATGCTGCAAATGTAACCTCTTCATCAGGGTTATATTTAAAACCGCCAATTGCCTTTACTACTGAGTCCTATGAGAAAAGGTAGACGTGTTTCTGTTACTTTGACTCTTCATAAAAAATTATAGTACTTTTTTCCTGTTTTTTTTTTTTTTTTTTTTTTAAATTATTATTAATTCAAGGATTATGTTTCAGGTCCTTCATGTATAATTGGTTGACTTGAAAGTTTCCTTTTACTTTTTCGCTATTTCCGGCGTTTTTTTTTTTTTTTTTGTTTTTTTCTCATCCAGCAATATTATAGTGAATTGTTGCCGTTGTCAAATGAGGTGCTATGGGGTTTGGCAAGACACAACACAACACAACACAACTCTACAGAATTAATCGTAATATTAAATCCTCAACTAGACAAGTCACTACAATAGTATTATTATCTCCTATTCTAAGACAATTACCCAAGTCTAGTTATCATGACTTGATCAGTCCATTCATGATGGTAACTGGCTCTTACCAAAATCGTTATATACTCCATTTTTCATATTTTCTTCCTGTTATTAATCTTTTAACATTTTATATAATATCCGATTTTTTTTTATTTCCTATATTTTTTACTTGATATTTTTATTTTTAATCATTTTCCGAAAAGTGATCTTTCCATAATTTTTTGTTTTTTATCTTTGTATATTTCTTTCCTGAATAATTTCTACTTTCTTTTATCACGTATTTGTCTTTCATTCTTAATCTTTTTTTTTTTTAACACTTTTATCCTTCGTTGACTTGGTTATATTCAATGTTTTTTTTTTCGTCTCTTTATCTCTGGTTTCCACTTGCGCCGTCCATTCTTTATTTTATAACACTTTTCCTCTTATCTGTTTCGATCTTTCTCTCTCAGAACTCATGTGAAGACAAAGCAATCGGACAAGATCATAGAGCCTGCATTCAGTATTCCTTTCGAAAGAACGACCTATTTGCGAAGAAATGGCTGTTACCAAATTAGTCCTTTGAAACATAAAATGCAGATAAAACAAGGCAAATAAAGATAAGATATAACTTAGAAAAAATAAAATAACACAACTGGAGTCGGATGATAAGAATATTCTGGTAACAAGTCATTGAAAATTCCTCAACACGTGAATATTTCAAATGAAACTAACAAACACGAGTCATTGAATCAAAACATACGTGTACAATCACACACACATTATATATATATATATATATATATATATATGTGTGTGTGTGCTTGGTAATCAAACAGATTTTCGACCGCTTTATCCACAGATAACGACACTCATACGTAAGAATATTTCTCACTTGGTTAATATCATTAAGTACAATAGACACAAAATATATTCTTTTTAACAATATTCATAAAATAACATTACTGGAAACGCATGCCTAATTTATATATTATATAAGGTTGGGGCAAAAATTTCGTTTTTTGACGTTCAACTTCAAAAGAAAAACATTATTTTTGCACCAACATACATATATATATATATATATATATATATATGTGTATATATACATATATATATATATGTGTTTTCCTTGGTTGAGTAAGACACATTAGAGAAGATTGTTCCAATATTTCATGCACAAAGTCAACTTATATACCCTGAAATAAAAAAGCGGAAAAATTAATATTAACAATTTTATTAAAAAAAATTATACGCTCTGTTTGTGGGTCACCCTGTATATTTGCACGTCTCTCGCATAGCCTGGCCAATATTTTTGCAACTTTAAACTCGTTTGAATAGCCAATATACCTCCATGTATCGTGCAGGGATTTAATTACTTCTTTTCCCAGAGACTGCGTAGTTACGATAATATCTCCATTAAATATAATTCCTTTTTCTATTGTTAATTTGTGTCTTGAATCTTTAAGGTTTATTAACCTTAGTGCAATTATTCCACGTATTTTTTTTATTTTATCCACAATACTGTTCAATACTGGATCCTGCCTCGTTCCTGACATAAGCCGATATAAATGTAATACGCCCGTTTATATCCAGTGCAGAATCTTATTCTCACTATTGTCACTTGGTTCAACATTTTTACTCGCAAAATTTAACCGAGATAATGCATCTAAATTTGGAAAATTATTTCCTTTAATATATACGATGTAAAAGTCGAAATTAATCGCTCATCTTAATATCCTGGCTGATGTAACTCTTGACAACTCTCTTCTGGGGTTGAATATAAATTCCAAACGCCTATGATCAGAATTTATTGGAAATTTCCTTGTCTCCAAATTTTTTTAGCTCTTTCCGTGTTCCATAAAATCGCTAATGCCTCCTCAGTATTCGAATAATTCCCATCCTCTGAGGTTCGTTTTCTTCATAAGTACATTAGAGAATGATACTCATGTGACAGTACTGCAGCTCAGTCACGAGAATCCTTAGTTAACATTAATAAATTCTTTCGCCGTGTCGAAGATTTTTAACAACTGGTTCGTTTATGAGCGCCTTTTTAAATTTCTCAAAAGCGATCTCCTGCCTCTATGCCTTTCGACACTTAGTATTCTTCATCTTTATTCCGTTAATTGTGTTCACAGGGCCATTATATAGCCATAGATAACGGTTATATAAATTGGTTAATCATAAAATGGACTATAACTCATTTTTTTAATTTCTAGTTGCAGCTGTCTCTGAAATCTTCTTAATAAGTTTATCAGCCGGAGACATACTGCTTTCGATAAACAACATACGCGTCCTGGGTAAGACGATAAACTATATCCAACAGCATGGCCTCTGTTTAAATTTTGAGGAGCATGGAACCACCTTTTACTTACTGGTATTTGTAGGTCCATCCTAACCCGAGGTGGTAGCACCTGTTAGGATCCCAGATATGGGCAAATAGTTGACCCCCAAATTGGGGTCAAAACACTATGAATGTTTAAGAATAGGTTTTAATACCAGCAATACATTTTTTAAAAAGTTATTGCCAGCAATGAGTTTTTGATATAAAAAATTAATACCAGAAATACATTTTTTGAAAAAAAAAAAAATTAGCAGAAATACATTTTTGAAAAAAATATATTACCAGCAATAAAAATTCTCTCGTCCTTAAATAACCCAGAGGTTGGAATGGCGCAAACTAAACCACCAATGATTTCTTAATATTTTTGAAAGAGTATTAACCGTCCTGGGTATGACGATGAACTACATCCTCATCCTGGGTATAACTATAAGCTAAGTCCCACAGAAATGAAGAGGCTTTGACGAACGTGGGACCACCTCTTAAATGCTGTCGTTTCCAGGTTCACCTTGACCCGGGTTCGTAGCACCTGTTAGGGTCCTAGGTATGGTTAAGTAGTTAACCCCCAAACTAAGGTAAAAAAAAAAAAAAAAAACTATGAAAGTGTAAAAATAGGTTTCAATACCACAAATACTTTGTAAAAAAAAAAAAAACAAAAAAAACTATTACCATCAACAAATCTTTGAAGAAAAATTATTGCTATCAAAATATTTAAAAAAAATATTACCAGCCATAAAAATGGTGTGGACATTAAATAAAGCATTGACGTTTATATACCGTAAAACAAAACAAACCAAATCATAACGTCTTTGGATATTTGATATCATACATAGAAATTATTTTCACAATAAAACTCGCATTTATCGCGATTATTTTTCATACTTGTGGTATTTCCTTTTCTCAAATCTTGCTCTGTTTTACTTTTGAGCTCTTCTTTACTTCGCGCACGAACGTCAATGTCGTCCTGATATACAATTAAATTTTTAATTCCCTCTGAAACTTTACCGACAGCGTTTTGGTAAATGTGACTTGACGTTTTTCTCCAAACGGCAGACGAATCCATTTTAGTAATCCAATAGTAGTGTTCATTGTGGTGGCTTCTTGAATCTTTCTATCAACTTTCATCTGATTATATGCTGACTTAAATCAACTTTATTTCATACCAGCGATCACATGGCACACTTTTTCAACCACATAGCCACATCCACATATGAAAAAGCTAAAAATAATGGAACCATTACTTACAAAAGGAAAAAGACAACACTTAGTAATATCAACTATGAACACGGACACAATGTGCTGATCGTGATTGGAAAATTAAAAAAAAAATCCTAATACTGTACATATATGCATGAAATAAACGATTGACTAAAAGTAAAAATAAAATGATCCTTGATAATGGCTAAAATATAAACGAAAGCACTCGGACACACAAAACGCCTGGACAATTTCTACATAATTTATGTCCAGAGAAGAAAAAATAATGACATCAAAAAAAAGAAAGAAAAATCATTAAATTATATTAGATAGATAGACAGACAGAAAGAGAGAGAAAGAGAGATAGAAAGAGAGAGAGAGAGGTTATAGCTGTTCCAACGCGAGAAATGTGTATATTTTAAAGAGAAGAGAGAAACCAAAAACATTTTTGGTTATAATGCTTATTTTTTAAATATGTATTTTAATTTATTTATATGGAAAATAAAATGTAATATATATTTAAAACACCCACATTATAAGCAAAAATGTTTACGGATTCTCACTTCTCTTTAATATATATATATATATATATATATATATATATATATTGTGAATAATTTTCTTTGTCGACTTCCTTTTAGACCAAGAATAAAAGTCTACACGCCTTGCGACGAAACTGTGTAGCAATTGCTTTATGTTGAAAATAGTACGGAGAAGAAGGTAATAATAAACTTGTGTTGGCGTGCTGAAGAAAATCAAAAATAGAGAATGTCACGAACTGAATGGGAAAACTTTTCTATTCGCTGAGTTTATGATCATAATATTGTGAAAGTTTGAATATTTATTGCATCTTTATTTTCCCTCCAAGAAACTCTGTATCAGTTGCAATGCACTTATTCAGTAGTTCATGAAAATATTTCTTTTTTTTTATTTTCGTTCATTGGCCAAATGTTTCAATCTTGAACATTGAAGTCTTATAATATAAAACATCGGTTTCACTTCATTACAACCGATGAAAAACATCCACTGTCGATAGTAAGACATAGTTGAATGCCGATAAACATCAGGCGATAAGTATAAAAGGAAATGATAAAAGTTATAAAAAAGTAAACGTAATATATATAATCTATAAGATTATAATTCTATCAAGAGTGAAGTTCTGCTTTTTGACATAATATTTTATGTGGGATCATATTTGATTGCTTTTGTATTTTAGTATGTTTGGAAAACTTTGATTACTTCTAATAAATGGCGTATATGAAAGCTTTTAATGCACTTAATCTAACTCTTTATAACGTGTCAGGTATGATTTGTTTGTTATATTTAATTATTGCTGGGGTTAAAATTCAACTGAATCATCAAGTTACAAGTTTATCATTGAACTACAGCTATAAGGAAGGTTGGATCACATTATCGTGCATATTTACAAATCTACCATACATTCGTACATTGACTACATCTATCATATCTTAGTCTTGTGCTCCTGCTCGAGGTTTTTAACAAAATCCGAAGAAGTATCACTAATGTATTCAATCCTGACTTGGCACTTGGCATCTCGACTCCAATCACTTTCTCAACGGCGCACGGTGGCTTCTCTCTATCTCTTCCACAAATATTTTCATGACAACTTCTCCAACGAACTTTTTCCCCTGATACTCCTACTTCATCAATATAAGCGTCTAGCTCCCAATCGTTTACTGTTGAAATACCTAAATGCAACCGCAATTTGACTTGTATAAAAGTACGTACTCTGCTGTCACATTGAATGTTTTTAAAACCTTAAGTCGGCACATACAAAAGGTCGGCGATCCCTACTCTATAGTGTAAGTAAAACAAGTGCTGAATGTTAAATAACAGACTTATTCATAATACATACATACATACATACATGTATATATATATATATATATATATATATATATATATATATATATATGGTTGGATAGATGTGAGCTTGTGACCCTGGGTTTCACGCTTTATATATAAATAATTATATATATATATATATATATATACACACACTTTTTACACACACACACACACACACACATATATATATATATATATATATATGTGCCTATATAATGTAACGTATTATGTATATTTTCATATATATTTTTATATATATATATATATATATATAATTTAACGTATTATGTATATTTCCTTATATATATAATGTAACGTATTACGTATATCATATATATATATAATGTAACGTATTATATATATTATATATATATACATATATATATATATATATATATATATATATATAATGTAACGTATTATGTATATTATAAATATATATATAATGTAACGTATTATGTATATTTTATGTATATATATATATATATATATATATATATATATAATGTAACGTATTATGTATATTTCCATATATATATATATATATATATATATATATATATATACATACTTACAATTAATTGCCAATTACCTTGTAATATATTTGATTTCAGCGCCTACTTTGATGAAATCGCCTCTTCCGGTTGTATTTTCAACAGTTCTTTTTTTCCAAAGAAGATGCAAACTTCCTGTAAGCGTGTAATCATATTCGATCGACTGTACGATATAACGAAATGCATATTTAAAAAATAATAATTTAAAAGTTTAAAATGTCAGCCTCCCCCATCTTTCATACGCTTGTGTAGTTAGTTCAATGTTGGCATCAATTGATTCCAATATAATCATAAAGAACAAAACAGATTTTTTTTCCAATTTGTCATATATTTTCCCACAATCTTTAAAGAAAAGATCTGTGAAATAATCCTTTACGTTTGAAGTAATTCTGAAAATTACGCTAAGTTATTTCACTTTTTTGCATAATTCTGCTTATTTTATAATCTGAGGTATGTATTAGGTTGGGGAAAAATAATGACGTAATAATGTCGTTTTTTTTACCTATTTTGTAACGTCAAAAACGACATTATTACGTCATTATTTTTGCACCAACCTAATACATTTCTTTTCAACCTCACCAAATCCGAAATGGTAATATATATATATATATATATATATATATATATATATATATATATATATATATATATATATAAATAATTTTTGTATAGCTGGCTACTCGTACTCGACGATACTCGTCTACTAGGGCAGTAGCCAATCCCTATTGCAGACGATTGCTCAGGCTTATTCAAAACGCATAGAGGCAACCTGTGGTTTATAATGCAACTATGCTGAGCAGAAGTTAATTACAGAAAGAGCGTGTTATCTAGCGTAATGTCTATTTGATCCCGTGGCCAACTGGTTAGAACGTTCGCATTCTGACCTTGCGACCCATGTTCGAATTACACCATGGTCGATTTGTCAGGATGTATACTTCCTGCGGTTATCGGAGTAGAGTGCTCGATCCCAGCCTGCGGCACCTTTGGAAAGTGCCTGAAAAAGATACAACGGATTGACCCAAGCTTTGTGAGTGAAATTGGGCAGATTGAACATTTATTTAGGGGCCGAACATAGGTGTGATAGCACGAAGTCACATCATCGTGACCGAGTTCTTGAGTGTGCTGGCCTTGTTCAATATATATATATATATATATATATATATATATATATATATATATATATATATATATATATACAAACGTACATTGAGAAATATTATGAAATATAGAGAATAATCCCACAGAAACATTGCGACAATAAGGTGTTCGTTTAAATATTAGTTAAATTGTATGGAATGTAGGAGCGATATAATATCAGCAGTTTGAAGACACTCTCCATTACGTGTAAAATTAAATAACGGATTGGGAAGTGTTGAATCCGAATCACAGCTAGATTATATATGAACTGTAAAAGCCCTTACTAAATAAATATATACCAATAACTTTTAAGGCCATATTATTTATGTTCTTGATCTACTTTTTTATTTGAATTTCTACGCAAGCCCAAAAACCGAGAGTAAAACGAAATGGAACGTCTTGGCATTAAAAAGTCCGACACTTCTGGCCGTGATGACTTAGCCTTATATAGAGAATATCATGGAGAGAATCCAATTATCATTTTGCCAAAAAAAATGTAGAATTGTGCAAAATTAAATCATGTTACGCTATAAATGAAATATTGATTAACACATTGCCGATGAATTTCGCCTCTAATTCAAATACAGCATGACATTTCGTGTCCACGGATGGGTCGCTGTGAAGTAACTTTGCATCTGATAATAATATGCAAATATATACAACAATTATCAACCAGTAATCTATTATTCTTACCCGTTGTCCTTGTCTCCATCACGGATGAGAAGTCGACGATCACCTCAGTAATCGCCGTCGCATTATCACGATTTGCCGCAACTGAACTCGTGTACAGCATATTAATACAAAAATCATGACAGCTGCACTAGAATAATACGGGAAAGTGACAATTTGACGGGTTACCGATGCAATGACCGCATTGGTAATAGAGAACGCCATGAGGCCGCAGACGGACGGAGAAGGAAGTAAATGGGAAAAATAGCCATGAATGTATTAATGAAAGGTTGAGTTTCTCTAAATGAAATATGTTGCGTGGCTATGAGCGATAGTTATATTTATGGGTTGCTAATTACTATCAAAACAACTATCAATAATTTATTTTTTCATTATTCGGTCGTAGTGGCTCGAACATTCATGTGTCTATCATGTCAGCCACCAAGGTCGAAAGGTCATTAGGGTTGCATTCTGTGTCATAACATAGTTTGTCAGTGTAGGCTGTTTTGCGGCGACCTGTCCGACACGCCTCATGGCTCGTTTTCCAGAGCAGAAGTTCACTAAAAAAATTCTTGTTTTGCTCGCGTACGATTGTAGAAATATCCTGGATGAGTCCATACAGCTGTAATTTATTTGGATATTGTCTCCAAGAGCTCTCAGTATTCAAATGTAGGTTCCATCATTTTTAGACTCTACGGTTTTAGTTAATATCTAGGCAGTGGCACCATACATTAACACCGGCTATAGAGTGACTCAAAAGTACCTCTGTTTGACGTTTGGTAGGTCAGATTTCCAGATTACATCCAATTTATTCAAGGCGGCTCAGGCTTTCGCTATCCGAATTTTCAGAATGTTTTTCAGAATTTATTTCGCCTTCTAGGTATGAGACATTCGACAGATTTTATTGATTCTCCTGAGAGTCTGTACTGAGACTAGCTGGTTGAAGCCTATAGATTTGGTTTTAGAGACATTGAGAATGAATCCAAAATCGTTGGGATCTTTTTTCTAGATGGTGTAGAAGAACTGGCATTGTTAATGTAAAGGCAAATAATGCACAGATACGAAAAAAAAAAGAATGTTCTCAAATCAGAAAATTACTCTTTCAAATTTTGTATTTTTTGCTAGGAGTACAAATGCCATAGTTCTATCAATAATAAGTGAAAGGAACGAAACTTTTGTAATAGAAATTACGCTTACATTTAGCCAATTCAACTGTTAATCAATGAGCCCTTGTTGCCAATCTGTACTGTGCTTTAATTCATAAAGTGTAGGTACCACAACAAAGTGTTCATCTGAAAAATTTACGTGAAAGTATTTAGTAAAAAACGGGCATGGAAGCTATATTACAGTGGTGGGAAAATCACAGGAGACTAGTTCAGAACAAAAAATATTCATGATTCTTCTTTGGATTTTATCAAGAATCTCTAAATATACTGCGGGAGCAACGGACGATAGGTGACAGCAATATTCAGAGCATGGACGGATGCTACGAATGGTAGATTTATAAATATGCAAGATAGATCCTGGAAAGAAAATTTTTCTAGGATGACTCACGGAAAATTTAAAGTTTAAATTCCGGCAATATCAGTAAGCTCTAGAATGCTTAAACTATTTGACATGATAACCAGTAAAATCACCAACAGAAAATTGTCGCAGATGAGTGTAGATTTGAAGCCTTTCCTATACTATTAGAAATGATGTCCAATACACTGCAGAACTGAGTGGTGTGCGAGCAGTAGCGGAAGAAATGTTAGCTAACAGTGCAATAAGTAAAATCAAAAGCACATGAAAGATTATTCTGGGGATTTAAGGAACAATTTCTATGCCATTTTCCCGGATATAAACTCAAAGACCATGCATATGTATCAAAGACATTTTAAGGCAGAGAGAAAGATAGACTGGAACAGAAAATTCGTTGGTAGTAGTAAAATTTGTTTCTCAAAGTAAGAAGATATCTGGATAGCGGTGCAAAAGAAACGCTGCATGAGATTTGTTTTGTGGAAAAAGCGGCCCAAATATTTAACCTTACCTGTCGTCAAAGACAATAAAAGCTGACCAAAACGTGACTGAGACTAATGCATAATATGACTTCAGGGTTGCCAATCGAAGGTACATGCAGACCATGTGTTATGTGGTACTGAACATACGCTGATATAGTACGATTTCTTTTACATTAATGTTCACCATCTAGAGGGCACGCGGCCACTCATATTAGAGAGTTACAGGTATGTGCAGAAGAATACAGTTGAAGGGGTTAAGCTTGTAGTGATAGGGGAAGCATTCTCTTGAGAGTTGGTTCTACAAGGTAGTGGTTCGTGGAAGAAGCTGAAACAGTGGGACTTACATCTCACCAGGGGAATATAAGGGAACGAGGATGGTTCGCTATAATGTGCGTTGCTTGGCGCTATTTAACTTTGGAAATTAAGACTGGTGGAACTTTGGTGTGTATCTCCTATAGAGCAGTGAGTGGCTGGCGTCATCTTGTCTGTGGGACAAGGATTGCAAAATGGAAAATCGTGTAGGCTCGGCAGCTCCTGTCCATATATGGACGTAGTACTCCATTTTCGGCCTGATCTGGCTCTCATAAAGTTAGAGGATAGGAGGAAGCGTGAGGTACTTGCAGAAGTGGTATAGTAAAACGTTCATTTTCTCAGCATCTTTAGCGATGTATTGTATATACAAGTTCCACTTGAGGCCTGGTTTGCGTTTAAGTCCAAATACACGCTTATGGCACGAGGCCACGTTGAGAGAACATGCATTCATCACGAACGGTGAAATTCTGGATCCGATTAGTGAAAGGTCACTAGTTTGTACTTTGAAGCATTGAATGCGAACGACTAGTTTTCCTACCATTAATCTGCTCATCATGGGTTTTGGTCGCACACCCTTAGATCGTTTTATCATTAGCATAGATATTAAAACATGATCGGTGTATACTCTTTGGCAGATCATTTATATATAGGAGGAAGAGGGTTAGGCCGACAACCGAACATTGGGGGATACCCGGGTTGAACTCAGAACTAGGAGGATTTGCCATTAACAACTACCTGTTAAGAAGGACCTACTCGTCAGGAAGGACTTTATAACCACAAAGACACTTCCAGTGGCTCCATACCGAGAGAACTTAGCAGTAATCCCTTATGCCACACCTTGTCAAAGGCTTTTTGAGATATCTAGTGTGACCAACCTTTCGATGTATTTGTTGTCAAGTGACACACTATTTCTGAGTACTTGCAGTTAGGTTATCAGAATTTCTTTAAAAACAGAATATAGTAATGTATAAATGTAATGACAGACATCTCAAGTGTCACTGAATACTCAATAATCTTATCATAGATGAAGAAGAGTCTTAAGGCAATTGAAATGGGTTTCTACATTTGAGCATCGACTAAGTAGCTTTAATTCCTTGCACGGAATTTGTCGTCATTGGACGTATTAGAATAATAAAGAAGTGCTGGAACGGTAACACACGTAGTAGCCCCTGGTATGACGATGCGTGAATTCATCACTTAATTGCTGTTATTCCGAGGTTCACCCTGACCCGGGTTGATAGCACCTATTAGGGCCCCTTGCTATGGGTAAAGTGTGAACTCCCAAACAAGAACAGACACTGCGATAGTATAAAATACTATTTCATACTAAGAATACTAGCAATTCATTTTTATATAAGACATATTACTAACGAAATACATATAGTAAAATGATCAGTACATTTCAACTGGAGTTTAAAGCATACAGTTGCATTCAAAATATATTTAGCTGAAGCCATAAAATTGCTCAAACTGTTCCGATTTCAACATTAAATAGACCATAGAGATTGATACGTCCATAAAACTTATTGCCATTTCTTAAAGAAATCAATTTGCATTCCAAAATATGAGTTCAATACAACTACAGCATAAAACACACATATCACCTACACCAGTAATTACAAAATAAAAATGTATATTCACAAAAACCGATTACCATGTATTGTATTGTGAAAGCTGACTTACATATATCGTATTTTTCTTACTTCAAAGTTCCGAATAAATTCAAATTTCGACATTAAATGACCCATAAGGATTTGCTATGCCATTAGACAAACAAATCAAATCAAATCTAACTCACTACAGTTTATCTTCAAAGTAACACCTTCACCGAACAGGCGATTAGAGAGTAGTGAATGCCACATTGACTTTGGGGAGTTTTTCATTCTCTTCATCGTCAATGACGAGAGGTGAAGAGTTGGCTTTACATATTATAGTATCTGTCCGTTGAAATCACTTCACGTTGAGTTGAATGTATATCATTTCGACAAGAGGATGATGCCAGACTTCTGCCTTGTATATATTGATCAACAGGTTAAAATTATTTAGGACTTAAGAAAATATTCTGATGCGGGTCAGTGTCTGAATTAGCATTTATAATCGGCAAACAGGAAGTCACTGTATGGCTTGTTGAATCATTTTATTTTTTGCTTGATTCTTTTCGGGTCGAATATTGAACTAATTTTAAGTTAGCTGACACAAATGACAATATTACAGATTTAGATACGTGTTAATGTATCTTCGACTGTTGTTTACTTTTCTTATAAGGTGTGACAAAGTTATTTCCTAGAATGACCCCGCAAAGCCAACATTTACTTACCTGTTCATTCCTAGATTCTGTCACCTTCAAATATTAGGTTGGTGCAAAAATAATGTCGTTTCCTCACATAGTAACATATGTGAGAAAACTACATTATTTTTGCACCAACCTAATACTTGGTAAGGGATCCTCTTTCTTGTGACCATACTACCATTACTGGAAAATCATTGGAATTTGTTTTCTGGAATTCCTTTTTCAGTAATGTATTCACGTGGGACTGAATGTTAGTTGTGTCAGCAAATCTTTAGCATTTTAGGGCTTTTATCGCTGCCGATACGGTAGTTTGAATACAGATAACCAGAGAGCAAACACAGGAGATCCTATTTTCAATAAGTACATCACGTGATGGCAAATGAAATGTATATATGAGAATTAGCGTGGCGTCTAATTGATCACTATTGCTAGGCTATTCTCTATACTATTCCCTATACTATTTCTCTATATTGCTCACTATACGGATTACTATTCGGATCACTATACGGTGGTTACTTCCCGAGCAAGTACTACTGAGCAAGTAATATTGGTGTGAGTGTTATTCGAAGGCGTCGGACATCAGTATTGTTCAAGGGCGTACTATAGTTGTATCTGCGATTACAAAGTCTCTACTACAATGAGCATTAAGGAAGTGACGACGAGTATTCGTTGGCATTACAAATGTGGCAACAAGTGCTCGTTGACAACACAAAAATGGGTAAGTTTGTGAGTAGCCAATTTGTGTGATGGATTTTTCACCCAGGAACTCGGGAACTCTTAACGAGACATCTTTCACGTTCCCAATTCTTCTGTTTAAATTTGTACACTGTTTCATAATTAGTTCTTCTCATATGGATATCTCATTTAATATTTGATTTTAGTGCATCATGCTTCAAACTCTGACCACATGTACATTTATTAAGGGTGGCAGATACGTCATAAATATTAAATAATATTTAAAAGTAAACATTTTGTCCATCGATACACAATGTCATAGGGGTATTAAGCTAGTGGATTAAAATGCATATTATTGAATTAATTGTAAAATTAGGTGTAATTTCAATCTCTGGGCTGGGTATTATAGATGTAGACTGAGATCTTATCAGTATCAAATATGAGCAAAAGGATATATTGCTAGACATGGAAAACGGAACGGTAACAATCTACTCCTGTAGATTAGAGATTCGATTTACTTTGAAGTTTGATCGGTTCTAGAGATAACTGAAGAAAACCGAAGCCTACAATGACCGAAACATTGAAAATATAACAAAACAGATTTAGGTTCCCCGAAGCGGTGTATTGGTTATCAATCTTGTCTCGCTAGACAATTACGACTGAGCAGTGAGTTCGATTCTCACGGTGTGCTCCTTACTTTCGGCCTTGTTCCACATCTAAGCTTTGCTTGGAAAATCAGAATTTGGGCACCTCGAGGTGGTGTAATGGATAGCAAGCTTGTCTCGCTAAATCGTTTACGCCGGAATAGTGAGTCCGATCCTCACTGGGTACCCCATACTTTCGGTCTTGTGACACATCTAAGCTATGCTTAGAAAATCATTATAACAAAACTGATGAAGACTTTAGTTCGAATGAAAACAATTTCTATATTTTATACAAAGATAGAATTAAAATAGGTTGCTGAGTAAACATAAAAAAAAAAAATCTGATGGTCTTATAAAATAATTTAGCAAGAATATCACATTGGATGTTAATTTCACACTTATTTATTGATTAAAAATGTATAATGGTATAAAAATAAGTATATATTAAACAGACGTACCAGAAATTTAATCTATTATGTTCAGCTCAATTTCTGCAAATGAGAATTCCGTACTACTAAGATTTACTAAAATATAAACCAAGAAAAGGAACATACATGGTTCTGTACAATTTTTGATTTTTTAAATTCTGTACTTTTAAAATTAATAAGCTTTTGCGAAAATAAAACACATGGAAAATGTGTTTAAAAAACTAATCGATAATCAACTTAACACCAATTATAAGAATCCATGCACGTGAGAATTATGTACTAAAGTAACTTTTTAAAATATTTGCTAAAATATAGCGCATGAACACATATCTACAAGAATCAGATCAATTTCTGCATTTGAGGATTCTGTACTTGTCTAATTTGTAAAATCTGTACTATTAAAATTAATAATGTTTTTAATATAACGTATGAAATATCTGTTTTAAACAAGAGAAACAATAATCCAATTCCCACTGATCAGATCAATTTGTGCGCTTGCGAATTCTGTACTTCGAAATTGATAAAATTTGGAAACAGAAATAGAAAATAACGGTAGAAGCAATTAAGCATCAACGTGATTTTAAACACTGCTGAGAAGTTGATGAACAACATGAACGGATAGATCAGGAATGACGAATGAATGGCTAGAGCGTCCATCAAGGTCGTTGACTCGTTGTCTTAATTCTTATTGTACGTAATTAGCAGACATCATAGTGACAACTGCATCAACAAATAACAATTATCGGAAACATGGTGAAATGACAACAGTGTTTATCTCATAATTGTTCTATTCAATATGTGTTGCTGGGACAACGATTTTGCAGTTACAATATTTCACTCCTGTTTCTATTATATCCCAGCCATTAATCATCTAATTAAAAAAAAAAAAAACTGTTATTCAGACAGTAGTTGTAGTAAAAGGACTTTGTATAAGAGGCTCTTTCGCGCAGAAAAAAATACTATAAAAAAGCAAATACTCATGGAAATTATGAGAGGTCAGGATAGAATAGGAATCATGTAATTATTAAGTCACTTATTTATATGCATAGTCCAAATATATATATTTCACGTTTTATTAAAATAGATTCAAAACTAAGTAAAATGAACTGCTGAAAATGCCAAACGTCTAAAACAAACAAACAAAAAAAGAATAATATATGATTTCTCTACTTATTACATACGTAAATATGAATGTTTTGGCCACAATAGGAAATGATTGGATAATATATCGCCTGAGATATTAAATGTTAAACATAATACTTATAGGACAAAATTAGAACGAGTTAACAGAAACGTAAACATGAGTACGGATCATACAAGAATCCTAAATGTAGACGTAAATCCTGTTGAAAGTAGAACTAGAAAGACAGATATAATGTCAGTTAACATGAGTCAAAAAGGTACATATACTTTTGGTTTATACAGGCGGTATGTGTCGAGTCTCTCTTCTGTTGCTACTACCATAGGGAGATCTCAGAATAAATATATTTCTTGGTTTCGGCAGGACTAAATGTTACGAATTGGACTCAGCATGCCACTTTCATAAAACCAACAATATTCCCTCCGTATTCCATCGGCGAGGAGGAAGTTCCACTCAAACAACTTCTTCCCGCGTTTCCTGTAGAACCAAGAAGTTGCTTCCACGATCACTACAATCTTATCCTGTTCAAGTTTTGAGTTAAACATTATCTTCCACTCTTATCCATATAATCTAACCCTTAACACAGCCCTCGACCACGAGTGCATCCCGGCCTTGTACAGGGAGAACCTTACTGTAAATAAAGGAAAGAAAGAAAAACGAGATACGATGTGAGGATTTTCAGTAGTCAAATAGTAGATCATTCACCGGTTCACTCTAGATTTTAAAAAAGCTTAAGTTAGACATATTTGTTTACCGTCTTAGTCTGGAGTCAAAAAAGAAAAAAAATCAGTTATATTTATTATCTCGTCTGAATGTTTCCACCCCAATCTGTCCTGTTTTGGGGAATTTCTTTCTCCTTTATACTGGATGCAAACGGATTATTAGAAATCAGGACGAAAGTCTTATTAAAATGTTATGGCGTACTCTTGCTTACTCTGTCATCGGAAGACACATTAGGAAGCATTTCAAAAGATAAGCAGAATATTAATAGATAGATCAAAAAATCTTCGTTAAAAACAAAGAAAAGAATATTGAACTGTTAATTTTGACTGGTGATTGATATCTGTCTTCCTATATGAGTGAATGCTGAACAATCTCCTCAAAGATGAAGAAGAGACTTGAAGTAACAGAAATGTGGTTCTACAGAGAGATGCTAAGAATACCATGGACCGTCCATGTGAGCAACGACAGGGTTTTAGATAAAATGTAAACGATATTTAAACTAATAAGATAGAAAAGCTTCGTTAGAAACAAAGTAAAGAATATTGAACTGTTTCTTGATTAAAGGCGGGAGGGACAGAGAAAATCAGCGTGTAACATATTTGAGGAGCTTGAGTAAATGGATGGTAGAACAGAGTTTGGGAGAAATAGCAAAAAGATCATTAAGAACTAAAAGGGACAGGAATATGTGGAGAGCCATGAAAGACTACGCCTTAAAGAGACATGGGACATAGAAAAGAAGTATTCCTTACTCATTTACTATGAGAAAAATATTTTTCCCCTCCCAATTGGCTGTGTAAGTATCTTGTGACATCTAATTTATTTACTTGTCCCCAAACTTGTCAATTTATTTACTTCTCTCCAGACTTGTATAATAAAATGAGTTGACTCCTAAATCATTTCAAACAGGTGGGAAAGTTCGTATCGAATGCAATGGAACTAGAACTGTTTACACTCGAGTCAAAACTTTAATGGTAGTTAGTATGATTTACACTGCAGACAAAAGAGAGATAATGTATTTGTTGAAAAACGTGTCTGCAGGTGATAGTGTTGTTTTTCGATCATAATCCGTTGAAAGACTTCGCCCATGTATTTCGATTCAGGAGATTATCAATCGGCAATACCATATCTCTGTCGAAAACCATCTAATACAGAGAGTATCTACTCGTGTCAAGAATAGATTCCAATGCATATTTCCTACTTGAGAAAATTTCGCTAACATGTCTTCCAAAAACTTATGGAACTGATCTACCTTTCCATTACGTTTATATGATAGTGGGTGGTAGTAATATATTTGACATTTAAAAACTTGGAGTCTCTCTCATTATCACATTCAAAATATTCCGCTATTATTAGTTAATAATTCGGGTACTGCCCACACTCATGGAAGTATTACATTTACTATTCGATTGACCACTGTGTGAGTTGTTTAGTCTTTTACTGCATAGGCTTGCACCCAATTTGTAAGCCAGTTACAATTCCTTCTAGGCCTCTTGGTATATCGGCCTGAAAACATCCATGCTGACCTTCTTAAAAGGATAGGGAGACTTCCTCATTTCTTGTGCTTCTCGCATTACAGTTTACACAACTTGTAACATATGGCCTTATACACGTGTACATTCCACTCCGGTAATATTTTAGTCTAACTCATAAGTTATTTTTAAATTCCCTTGTGTCCTATTGTGCTCGGTAAGACGTCCATCAGCAAGGCATCTGATCAGGATGTTTTGAGGAGCGTGGAACCATCTCTTAATTACTGGTGTACCCAGGTTCACTGTGACCCGGGTGGGTGCCAACTGTTAGGGTCCCAGCTATGGGCAAATATTTAATCCCCAAACTAGAATCAAAACACAGTGCCATTTTAAAAATATATTTTAATACCAGAAATAATTTGTGAATAATTATTACTAACAATGGATTTTGGAAGAAAGAGATTATTACCAGAAATATATTATTACAAGCAAAACATTTTTGAAATAAATATTACCAGCTATACGTTTATGAAAAAATATATACCAGCTATATATTATTTCGAAAAAGATACTACAAGAAATAGATTTTTTGAAGAAAAAATTTTACTAGAAATAGATTTTTTAAATGAAAATATATTCCTAGAAATGGATTTTTGAAGTAAAAAATATTCCCAGAAATATATTATTGAAGGAAAAATAATACCAGCAATAGAGCTTTGATAAAAAATATTACCAGCATTAAAAATTTATCGGCATTAAATAATCCGTTGTTGTTGATATGCCGTAAACCAAACCAAACCAAACCAAAGCATATCAAGTGTCCTAGATTTTGATGACATCCTTTCAATGCTTGCCATTGGAAGGGCCCCCTTGGTACATATAATCTTTTTCGTGAATTCTCATCTATATCTGAGATGTGTTCCGCATAGGACCACAAACCTCTTGGACTTTGCTCCAGTCAGGGTTCCTTTTTTTCACTGCTCGTTGTTCGTCACTTCGATAAGATTTCATGGCTTCTTCACCAAGCACGTGTTCTTCTTTTCTTCATCGCTCCTTGACCTCTTTTCTTCCATTTTGTGGCAATTAATGACATATTCTGTAAGCTTTGTCAAACACGTCATGTTCATCCATCACCGATTCCTGTTCTAAGCATTTTAAGGATCTGTGATAATAGATTACCTCAAGTATTCTATTTGCCCTATAGATATTCTACCATACTCAACGTCAAGGTCCACATTTGAATCTTTTTATTTATCCAGTCGACTGCAAAGAAGTCCTTTAAATGCTGATGACCAGTTTTAATTCCAAACTTTGGTCCGCCCAAAAAGTAATGCAGCTTTTGCAAGGCATACACAATTGGATATTCCTCTTTCTCGGTCACAGGCCACCTCCTGTGGTATAATAAGTAGACTTGAATTTCTTCACTCACCCCTGTGATTAAAATCACCTTTGGCAGGGTTGAATCAAGCATGTCTCAACACAGGTGTCACTGACACTCGTATACAGAACCATTGGCATATTCCTATCTGGATATATCAACAACGATACTGCCGTTAATTGCTTCTTCAGAGCATCAAAGGATCTCTGGCAGTCCTCTGTCCATCGAAATCTGGCGTGCCTTCGTATCAGATTTATTAAGGGTATCGCAGTTCTGGAGAATCTGGCGATAAATCGCCTATAATATCCCATGTCTCCAATGAATCTTCTCATTTCTTTCACTGATTTAGGCTCTAGCATGAATCTTATCACTTCCACTTCTCCAGGTCGGGTTTGACATACTTCTTGTTAATAACAAATCCTAGATACTTTCCCTCTTCCTTTAAAAATTAGAATTTCTGCAGTTTAAGTTTAACCTATGATGTTCCAATCGGTCAAACAGCAATTGGAAATGGTGGAAGTGTTCTTCCAGTTCTTTAAAAAAGCACCAGAATAACATCGAGGTAAACTATGACAAATCTTTCTATTCCGCTCGATATCGTAGAGATTTACTACAAAAAGTTTCCAGGTGCTCTTGATGACCCATGGAGCCTCACCTGAAATTGTTACAGTCGCAAATGGCATCCGAACTCGGTCTTCTGGTGGTCCTTTTTCATCTATTGTCGCTTGCCAGTAACCGGTTCTAAGATCAGTCATGGAAAGAACATGTAGCTTTTCCTGGAAGAGCTAATATGTTGTCTATCAGCGGAAGTAGGTACGCAGTCGGTTTTGTTATTTTATTTAACGTTCTGAATCCACATCTAATATGGAGCCACCGATTTCTTTCCCACGTTAACTATCTGGAAACTCCACGGTGACTGGAACTGTTCTATTATTTCTGCGTCCGACATCTCTTGGACGGCCTGTTCCAGCAAATCATTCTTGTGTAATGGGACTTGATATAGCTTGAATTTCACTAGAGGATGTTCTGTAGTATCTGTTTTCATTGATGCCGTTTTAGCCTGGCCCAGCTCTTTATCAAATCGAGCCATTAATTCCTTATTCGCTTCCTAATGTCAAAAAACTCGATCTTTGTATTCTTGGGTCCTTAATCTGTTCTTTTTTCATAGGTCCTACAAACACGCCAACCCTCTTATCTTATTACATGGCTTTTGGCATTCATTAATACTGCCATACCCACATTTTCCCAGGAAATACCCTTATTGCTTTAAGACCTATGTTAGAAATCCCTATAGATACAATGCCTGTCAGGTTATATTCAGCTACAATCGGCAATATCGTTAATTCGTCACTTTCCTCGGCCAAAACCGATGTCGCAGTCACATGATAATTCGAACTTTCCTTCTCATTGTGGTTTTCCAGCCTCCCAATTCTTACCACCGATGTCTGAGGATGTATTTTCATACCTTCCTCAGACAAGACTTTAGTTTCTCTTGTTTGCATTTTACCAAATGGGATTTCTTCCTTAACCAGGATTATACATTTTTAACCAGTCTCTTTCAATTATTAATTCCCTGTCAGGACTGGGTGATATATAAATTCTATGGACCGTTTCCAAGTCGTCTATCCATACTGATAATGCCACCATTCCTAATATTACCGTTTCCCTGCCATTTTACTTGGAAAGTTCAATATTTTCAGATTTGATATGAGCTTCATCCATTCCTAATAGCTTCAGTATCCTCGTGTTAAATATAAATATTACCGAAACTGTATCTATAAATGCCCTCACTAATTATTCACATAAGCTCACAGGTTAACTCTCCTTGGTCGGAAAGTAGGTCGAACACATTACCATTCCTTCGTTCCATATCTCTTAAATCTCCACCACTGTGGTAATAATTCCACTATTTTATATCCTTCTTTATTCTTTCCTTCCTGGTTTATTCACTCTTTTTCTATTGTGACACTATTTAGGGTTGCGTAGAAAAAAAAAAGAAAAGGCGAGAATTAAGTTAGGTGATAAGAAGCTATCACGAAAAGACACTGAACGATGTTATTTTTTCTAACAAAGAAAAGTGGTAAAGATTTTATTTTCATTAGCGAAGATAGCCGTCTGTGAATGGCGATAATGAAAATTTCAAATTGATCAAGTGGCCTACAAAACAGAATGCTAAGAGATAATATCAGTCAGGTCGCGCACTGGCGGAGAAAAATGCCAGCTGGACCACTCACAAGTTAAAAAAAAGGAAAGATTAAACCATTAATTATCTTTCGCAGATACCATGGAAAAAACACCTGATTTATTTCCGAGCTGGCCATGATAAGATTTTGTTGCCTGGACAGATTTTGACGACGGATTTTGACGACGGAAGGCATTGAAGAGACAAAGACATTCACTGACCAACCTCAATGATTTTTTGACAAAAATCTCGTTGACGAACTCCAGATGAAGTTCCGTTAAGATAAGAGTCGTAAGGGTTTGTTGTCGGGAAGAAGAAAAGAAAAAAAAAAAAAGGGAAGATATTTTTTTTTCTTTGAGCGAGATTTTTAAACCGAGTCCAGTCTAGCCACACCCACGCTGCTGGGCGTCCATTGGCTGAATGGTTTATCATGTGAAGAAGAAGGGGGAGGCCTCTTGACGCCCCTTGAAGTGATCGGTGTGAGATGCCACTGTTGACGCCTCTGAAGGGATTGGTATGAGATACCAATATGAGAAAGGAAGAATTTGGGAGGACGATTCCCTTAAACTAGAAATTAAGGACTTCCAAAAATGGAAATTAATAAATTTTCCTGGCCGAAAACAAAGGAAATCCTTGGATTTAGAGTTATCAAGGAACCTCAAACCCCGACAGGCCCACCCCGGTTTTGGTCAGTGTCCATATAAGCAGAGTCGCAACGAGTAGACGGCAGTTAGTTGGTGTTAGAAAGACAGGCAAGAGTTAAGCTGTGAGCTCTGAGACCCGCCTAGCAGAAAGCTGACTTAAGTTCCACGCAATCTCGACCTCAACTTCTAACCAAGAACAATTTATTTTTGAAGAACGACTTAGACTCACACCACCAAAACAAGTTTTACGAATATCGCCTGAAGATACACCAAAACCAGTTTCTTAAAAGAACAATTTAAGATGTTACGACTCGCCTAACAAACGCAAAGTGTTACGGATCCATATTAGCAGTTTGGGAGAAAGACGCAGTCCTGTATTCAGCAACCAGATATAAAATATTGTTATCCTTTTTTAACACATTTGAACTCTTCGAGTTGTTACTTTATTTTCTTTTACGTTCGGATTCGGCTTGCATTACTGCCCGGCGACTGATTGGTTTCGTCTATCTAAGATCAAATCACAACGTGGATGGGTTAAACTAGAAATCAAAGCAGTTACTTTGGTAACCAGCCGTTGGATGCGAGCTGGGAACGACAAGGCTGATACCGAATCTAACCAGATTCCCATCCGAATCAGCAAAAGGTTAGAATGTCACATTTGGTGCAGCGACCAATACCAAGTCACATTGGTCGTCACAGGACATGATAGGACGGCGACGGCGCGGTGACAGACGGGGTGAGAGACGGAGTGACGTCACACTATTCAAGGGACGGTCTTCTCTTCTCAGTTCTTGTTATTTGGTTTTCCACGACCCTACGTCTTCATTTATTGGGGCAGTTCCTTATCACATGACACTTCATTCCAGACATAACATGTCCTTTTATACGTCCAATCCCATTTTAAATGGCTTTTGACTCCACAGCCGTAGCATTTCGTCCTGTCACACTCTCTAACCATGTGACTACTCCGTCGACATTACCAACATACTTTTGTGGTCTTTCTTTTCACTGCAATAGAACTCATCGGAACCAGTCAAATCTTTATATTTCTTCCTCGCTGGGTTATGCCGTATTAATTTAAAGTTTTCATTAAGGACTGGGGCTTCGTAACTATACATCTCCTTTTTAACTGGACACTTCCGGCCAGGGTTTCCCTTCCGACCACAATAACAAAAGGGCAGAAGAAATGGTTTCTGACCTACTTAGTTCCTCACTTATCCCATACTGTGTCTTTTGATGCTTTCCCTCTCGTTTGGTCTCTTGTAGTATGCTGTCTTCTGGGCGAGTGTTAGGATTCAATTTCATTGCTCCTTCGTCGATGATATTGTCCTGATCCACTCAGCTTTTCCCGGTGTCAGGAATCCTGGATTACCACTGCACGAACATATAACCATGTAAACCTCTTGTAGGCCTCATCTGTATAGTTTCGCTTTCTGTTCACATGCAGCCGCTCGGGTCGGACTTCGCTTTTCCCGATATCTCAATTCTCGTACGGCAATTGGATAAAGAGAGTTATACAGCTTCCAAACAGGGTTAGGTATTGGTGCCAGTAAAAGTTGTCGATAGTCCAGTTTTGGTTCTTCAATTGTTGTTAATCTTTCTAACAAAGAAAGTTGTATTTTTCCTTTTAGTCAATAAATCTTCTTATAGACAACTGGGCTGAGTGGAAATAAAGTCAAGCTCTCACCAAAGAATTAATAATGCTAGTTTTAAATAGATATAAACGATTTAATGACGTTGAGTAGAACAAAAGAATATATTTAGCATCTATTAACACAAAATATTAGAAGTCGGCGACTTGGAATCGCGATCTATGTGCTCAGCAAGGGTTAAAAAGAAATTCAAGT
This sequence comes from Acanthosepion lycidas, assembly GCA_963932145.1. Lineage (NCBI taxonomy): Eukaryota > Metazoa > Mollusca > Cephalopoda > Sepiida > Sepiidae > Acanthosepion > Acanthosepion lycidas. Next base: position 104,234,050 of record OZ010583.1, read on the forward strand.
GAATATTGGTTCATTTCTTCGTGCGGGTGTGCAACTGCGTGTGTGTGTGTGTCACGACCCGTCTGTCTGGCCTCCAAGCCCGTCTGTATCCGCAAAATCGAGCTGAATGTATACATAATTATCCTCCCACATATCAAACTTTTCACATGCCAAAAGAACTCCGTTTTCCATTGTTTAAAGTCGGTGTTATAATACCAAGTCCCATGTTTTGATTTTAAACAATTTTCTTCAGAGCCATTGCGCCAAATCCCTAAACATATTCGGCTGATATATCCGTCAGAAACGAAATGAAAAACAAATAATCTAACCTGTCCAATTCGAGGTAACAACTGGCTCCTTCACAAATATTTATGCCTAGGACAATTAATAAGTACTAAATAAACAAACACCAATCCATTCCAAATCATCTTGAAATTCAACCCCCCCCCAAAAAAACCCCTAAAATATCTGCCAATAAAAGTTATCTTATTATATATGTTTATGGCATCTTTAGCGATGTATCGTATGCACCAGTTCCACTTGTGGTCTAGTTTGAATTTAAGTCCCAATAAGCGCTCGAGACAAGGGTTCGTCCTGAGGGAACACCGTTTCAATGCATTGGGTGAAATTTCTGTGTATGCTCAGTGATAATGGAAACAGCCACTGGATGTGACCAGCCAGTTTTTTGTAGTTGACGGAAGTAACGATAGAGCAGTGAGCATTTTTCTGTAAGAAAGAGATTGCAGTGTGAAAAATAATTCGTCACGCACAAGGACAAGTTGGCGGTTTTGAACTCTATCGAGACTGGGAGGTGAATATTAGTCATATATGGAAGTAGTAAATCATTTTCAGCATCTGTAGCGACGGATTGTATGTACCGGTTTCACTAAATCCCAGTAGGGACTCAAAGTATGGGAAATCCCTGAGGGAACGCCTGTTCATCGTGATCGGTCCTGTGTCTGCTCGATGATAATGGAAAGTCACTAGCTTGGTTTTCGAAGCATTGACTGTGAACAGCCAGTTTTCCCCACTTAGCTGTTAGGGTTGCTTTTGGTTTGCTGAAACAAAGCCCGACCTCGATTGATACAAACAGAATACTTCTTTAGTTTGTCGTACACGCGGTATAGCTGTTGGCAATACAGTTTAGCGTTGATGACGCGATCGTATGGAACAAGCTCGAAATGCAATACTCATTGGAAATTCCACCAAACTGAGGCAAGTTTTGTTGCTTTCTTTCGACTTTCTAAGTGAGTCAGGACTTCCTGGCCAACCTAATATATAGGTCTATACCAGGAGTGGCAAACTTGTTTAATGCAAATGCCACAAACGATAAAGTTTAGAATTTTGTTAGTCGCAAAACACGAACAAAATTTACACATTCGTTTTTGTTGCATACATATTTTATTACAAATTTTTATTTCAGTACTAATATATATATATATATATATATATATATATATATATAGTTGTATATTAAGGCAGCAATCCTTCGTTTATGCATATTTCATTAAAAACGAGAGACAAGGTACTACAGTTAAGTTTTTTATTTAATTTTTCTTGTGTTCGAACAAGAGCTTTCTTTTCTGGACAAAGGGTGTGTAAAAACTGTCCAAATGTTTTATATTTCCGAGCGCTTTCGGCTATACCTTTAGCCATTATCAATGAAGATTCAATTTTTCAGCTTAATTGAGTGTGTGCACTGTGTGTATGTTTTAGTGTGTTGTAGAGATGTTTTAGTTTCCGAATACAGTTAGCGCATTGTGGCCTTGTTCGTAGTTAATATTGTTAAGAGTTGGCTTTTTCTTTTTTATTAAAGCTTCCATTATTTTTAATCTTTTTTTTACAAGTGGATGCAGTTATTATATTTGTGTTTGCTACTCGCATGTTTCTAATGGAGTCTGGTAAGTTTTTTTTGTGTGTGTTTCAATGGGTTCTAATGGTGCTATGGTGAGAGAGGTGTAACGCAAGGCATCTGGATAAGCATGTAATTGTGTAAACGATATACACGCTCTTTGTCCCGAAAAGAACGCTCTTGTTCGAACACAAGAAAAATTAAATAAAAAGCTCAAGCGTAGTACCTTGTCCGTCGTTTTTAATTAAACATATATATATATATATATATATATATATATATATATATATATATATATATATATATATATATATTACGTTTTATATTAACTGTAATGAAAATAAAGGATCACAGCCAACATATATCCACGGGCCGCATATTAAAGGTCAAAATGTCGCATGTGGCTCAGGAGCTGTGGTTGGCCACCCTATTCTCTATTTACTGAGAAAAAAAAAGTTAATTGTTTTTTTTGTTTTTTCCAGGTAAGATTCTCAGCTTTCTTTCACTCATTCTTACTGTATAATATTAATGAACTTCTTCAGTCAGGGAAAATGTCCACAGAATTCATTTCCAACTTAGGGTTTCATTGCATGAAAAAAAAACACATTCTAATTAACTATCCGAATAACTCAACCTGATTTGGCAATTCAATGTCCTGTCATTTTGACATTTCAAACGAAAAGACGTTTGACAGGTTTCCTCGATTGTAATTGATTTAAAACAGGCAAAATTGAAACGAGAATCACAGTTGCAAATTTAAAAATCAATTTAATTAACTGATTAATTAAATTGTTTGAATGCACATGTTTCAGGAATTATTTTCTCTAAAAGGTAAAAAAAAACAACATGCGCCATACTTTCTCAATGTCGACCTAACATTATGTCAATTAAACTTTTTAACAATTCCTTAAAGATAAGTTAGCAGTTCGGTTCTTATCGTTTTTTTTTTTCACAAAGTGATATCATTATCATCACGAAGTGAATCCACTTTTCTAGTAGATATAGAATCGAATATAAATCATTCGATTCTACATCTGCTAGAAAAGTGGATTCATTTTGTTGTATTAGACATTTTTTCTCACCGGAATTAAATATTTGTATGTCTGCCATTCAACGTTACTTTAATTATTACAGCTACATCTGGTTTGGTACTCCTGCTATATATTTAGAGACTCTTGATAAAATCCCCCCACCCCCCAAAAAACTCTTCAATATTATTGATTCTAACATGAGATCTCGGCTTTGGTGACATTCCATCTGCCGTAAAGAGATTTCCTCTGCCTTTTTTATATATATTTTCATGATAATTATTCTGATGAATTATCCTTTTTGTTATTGTAGAAAATTTGACTCTTCAGGCGGGAAAAAAAGGAATGTACTTACCATGGTTGCTGTTTCTTAATAACTAAAAGTGGCTAGGTTTTTACTTACTTTTTTATACTTATACGGGTCACGTCACTTTATTACCACGTGATCTCTGAAGTAGTTATAAAGGAAGAGGTTTTCTTTTTAACTTTTTTTTTTTTATAGTTAATACTTACGTAGCACCAGGCTCCGGCCCTGTGCTGGTAGTATCACGGCTACGACTAGCTTGGACCGGCTCTGATCAACTAAGACCAGCTGAGAACAGCCGCTCGAATGTAAACGTTCGGGTCCCCACGTTAAAAACTGACCATATGTTACAACCTGACTCAGTGGGGGTTCAAGTAAATATACTTACTTGACACTTGTCAGAGGGTATCTCCCAGACGAGGCTCTGCCAAAGTGAAACTGACTCAGTTTTTACGTGGTCTATAGGGAATTTTTGCCCGAGGCTACGGGATCGGATACCACACTTTAAACTCGGCTTTGTGCCACATCTTGCTGCGTGGGACAGCGGGTAAATAATTACTTCTTTTTTAGATTTACTTAATGCAAGTTATTAGATGGTCACGTTACGTCGCAGAAAAGAACCCTATTTCGCAATTTAAGGTAAGTACTTTTGCTCCATTTCGGCCTGAACCGTCTCTAGATGTTTTGGCGTTGAGATTTTCTCAACATTATCTATAATTTATACATTTAAATGTATAATTGATTTGCGGCAAAATTTCATCATTTTATGGTTGAGATGGATCAAAGCAACAATAAATTCGATACCAACAGTTTCTTCTTCCGTAATGTTTGTGGAAATCTCTTCCAGGATCGTGCTTCCAAGACATCTTTTATCCTGAAAAATTTAAATGCAATGTCAAGGGTTAACTTCTGTCTTTGTATTACTCTATTTCTATTGCTTTCTCACTTTAATAGCGTTTCTTTCTCATATTCTATAACAACCAGTAACCACTAGTCCCTTAATGGTTTCATTGTCGTCTTGGGATGAAATGATAAAAAAAAAAAAACGAAATCAGAGATAAAACATTACATTTATATATGTAAAATACAATAATTTCAAAACACGATAGATTTATTTATTTTACAAGAACTGTCTTCCGGATATAAGGCAAACATGTCACACAACATATTGGTACGAAGGTCGAGCAGCTCAGTACCTAGGAAGCGACAGCCCAGCCACCAGCAGATACGATTTGATTATAGTGGTGAAGGATTTGTGCAGAAGCAACCACACTTTTTGAAAGGCCGAATACAGACACTTGGTGCACTACGTGCCACAAAGTTCCCAAACGTCTCTCCGCAGGTTTTGGATGCAGACTGGTTCTTCTCTTAGACCAGTTACCATCCAAGGCTATGGAACTTCGTCTTTCCTGCTATTTACACATAGCTGAAGGGAAAAGAATAGGATTAATACCATTCCCAAGGTTTTAATCGCAACATATTACCGCTTTATTATTTATGTAATACTATGATTATGGGAAATAGTTGAATGGTTCCGTGCTGATCTCTAGAGAGAGTAGACCTTTTTCCTAAACTGTCTACCATCCAAGATCTCACTTATTAAACAGTGTTAAACCTATCCCGGATTACGGAAAGTGAGCGAAGGAGGCTAAAAAGTAATTTGAACTCGGATTGTGGATTCTTCTCTCAGCTACAATAATCGTTAAATTATCAGTTTATTCATCTGGTTATGTTTTCCATAAATAACTATCGCTCAACACTCACTGTAGCTTCAATGAAATTTAAGCTATTTTAATTAAATATCTATGGCAGATAATAAGATGTATGGAATATTTTGAAGTGAGATAGAAGGGACTAAAAAGCATAAAACAATACCCACTAAACTGAATTATTTATTTTAGGTACTCATTTATATATTAATTATATTTAAACATCAGAATATAGATAGAAATGCTTAGGTTGTTTTTAATTCATTTTTTTTTAACAGATTGAGTCAGTAAATTTTCCGATTTTTGTTTTACGACTTTATTGTACAATCACATTTTATGGAATTCTATATTCGACTTTATTTGCAATTGAATTGTTAGGCAGCTCTACAAAATCTTACGATAATTGTGATGACAAAATGCTTTCGAATATGATCTTTATTAGATATTTTCAATTTTGCAGCGATCATAGAATGTAATATTCGTTTGGTTCAAAATCGTTTGAATATTGAAAGTCGGGTAAAACAGGCCAACTCCCCTTTTGTCCCTCAGTATTTCTTGCTGTTTGCGGTTTTGCATCTCTTATGAAGAACAATATTTGTCCTAATGAGGGGTGAAGATGGCCTTTTGCGATTAATATGGCTATATTTTAATGTAATACAAATTTACTTTATCTGTTATACATGATTATTACTTAAAATGATGCATTCGTAGCTACAACTGGTTCCGAACAATGGATATTGCCTATGACTAAACAATAATCCTAATATTTCAATTCCTTTTACAATATGATTATTTTGAAATTCCCATGAAAATCAAGTGCAGTTGTTACAAATTGTGTAAATAAAGGATATCATGTGTAATATTCCGTCTTTTTTCTAAAGGAATCTATAAGTCTGCTGTCTGGTATTGTTTTTCTTGTCTATGTGCTAGATTTATACAGTTGATATAAAATGCTTAATTTCAGGATAAAAACTCTGGTCTGGATTCATTAAAATTTGTCAATTTGTGTAAGAATATATTACTTTTTGGGAAAAAATTGAAGTCAGATCTCAGGATATTCTAAGGCTTAATATTTCTTTAAGTTTCTTCTTTTCTTTTTTATAATTTCATTTTCCCATGTTTTCTAATAGCTTCCACTTTTGAATTGCTTGTTTTTACTTCAACAAAAGTAAATTCGATGTAATTCAATAAGCTTCTTTTAACTCATGGCTTCGTTTTTTATGTCTCATTCAACAACCGTTCAGTGATATGGATTCTTTTCTTTCTTTTAACGCTGAGTTATAAATCAAACCATTTTCAAATTCACTTTCACTTTCACTTTCACTTACAGTTGCGTTTTCTGATTTCTTTACTGCTTTGTTTTATTTTGGTTCAATTTCACTTATCCCGTTTCGTGTATTATCGGCATCTTTCTATCAGAATCTGCTTATCTTGTCTGTTTATCTAAGTTTCTTTTCTGCGAGTTCTGAAGATGTTTTCCGTTCTCCGCTCAGATTCTCACTTCTCGCATTCAACATTTTCTGTTCGTTGATTAATTTCACTTTCTCTTTCTCGTTTATTCTAATTTCATTTAATCAGTTATGCTGAGTCTCAATCAGCAGATTCATGAAAAGCCAGAAGAAAGAATGGCAGTCTAAATGTAAATTACTTGATTCACATTTTCCCCATGTTCCCAACTAATCAGTGAGAAATCTCTCTTTTTGAACTGATGACGATGTTTTGGTTTTACTTCTTCTCCTATATGTCCTGTTCCTACATGACGTTGCGATCCTTGATCACGACAGGTGACCTCTGTAGCTTTTAGTAAATGTATTCTTTTTTTTCAGATATCTCCTAAAACCTGCTCTCATAACATAACATCGTCTGTTTGGTTCTAAACTGTTTTTCTCTGTTTCTCTTGCCTTGAATACGTCATGTGAATGTCAAATTTTCCAGATCGTCTTTCTATATGCAACCGATTTTGTTTTCAGGATCTCTAAAGCTTCGACTTAATTTGAATGTTCAATCTATGGTACACTTGCCATCTTCGTCTGTGAGGAGATTGTCTCGTATTCAGTGTCATATAGGAAAATATAAAACAGAGAATAACAATAAAACAAGATTTTAATAATAATAAAAAAAACTTAAATATCTAGGAAGCCAGATTCTTGATAAAAACGCATTTACAGGAAGAAAACTAGGAAACTGGATATGTAGAGAATAAATATTTTCCCCATTTGTATATTGAAGGAGAGAATAATACCAGGAAAGTAATTGTATCCCGACAGAAGCCCTCTTTGCAAAAGTGTTAATGGAACTTGGTTTGCTAATTGATTTTGTTACAAAGAATATATACTCTCTCTCTCTCTCTCTCTCTCTCTCTATATATATATATATATATATATATATATATATATATATATAGGTAGTATATATATATAGGTAGTAATTCAAGGGTATAATTCAAGCGAGTCTTATTAACACAATATAGAATTTGAAATATTAAATGTTAAATCAGACTCACAAAGAGCGCTCAATGTTTATTTTCATTGAACAAAGCAAATTTCTTCGTACAGTTGAAATTAAGATACCATTAGTTAATGACCATATTCACCTAGGAATTATAAGTTTAAAATTCACAGGATTTTTCAAACTGTTTAAGTTATCAGTTTGTAGAACGTGATTTTTCTACAAAATGACATCATAAACAGTTTTAAAAATCCTGCGAATTTTAAATATTAAAATTCGCATGTGAAAATGGTCATAAACTAATGGTATCTTAATTTCAATTGTACAGAATATATATATATATATATATATATATATATATATATATATATATATATATATATATATATATATATATAGAATGCGACGTGTAACGTGTCTGTATTAGATTTTTAATTTCGTACATGCATCTTCTTCGTTTATTATTTGTCACCTGCACAGTGTAGTACGATCAGTTGGGTACTGTCTTCAACAGAAATGGCACAATTCCCTACTCCAGAAATTTGGAAACGGCATGCTATACTTCTTGGCATTTGTGCCGGAAGCTCCAATAAGAAAATTTCAAGGTGTTTGGGTGTCAATCTAAGTATGTATGTATGTATAAAATTGTTGGTATTAAATAAAACAAAAAACAATTATCGCAATATAGGAAAACTGGCGTTATCTTACAGTTCAGTAATTTTTAATTTGTCCGTAACGAAATTTTCCTGGTAATGAATAATTTGCTTTGACTGTGGCAAAATACAGCTGTTCGAAAACGTTCCTAAATCCAGTAGGAATTTTAAGAACACAATTATGCAGAACAAAACAATGCATTTGAAACTCACTTGACCATTAAAAAGCGGGGAATGACTGTAAGATCGTGCCCCTCAAACAGGTGAGCATTTATGATTATTCTAATTTTAATTATATACAACATAATAATAAAATATAACATTTTTAGAATATAAAGGCAGCGATAAATGAGACTACATCAAATATAACATTACTAAATTCCATATTTCTAACAGGAAGATAGAAATCTCATCGAATCATTTTATTTACAATAGAATTATGCATATTTTACACAAAGTTGTTAAAAGTTTTCGTATATTTTTCTCTTCCAGATATATGAAGACTGACGTAACAATAATATTATTGGCTTCTTCTTCCAGATATATTGACATGTAAGTAATCTAATAAAGGACGTAAACTAGTAAATTGTAGCAGCATGAATCAGATTTGCCAAATATTCATTTAAGCTCGGATAATGAATGAATATTGCCTGTATCAGTATGAAGATTTTAACTCAACAATTTATAATATTTGTTTATCATCAGCGAAAAATCATTTCTTGATACGCTCCATTTGAAGAGTACGGCCCTAATATTCTTGACTTCGCCTGACAAAGGAAACTAATTCCAGATAGATGCAATTTTCCGACCCTATAATTAATGTCATACTGGAAGAAAATGAGTAACTATCGTCACTGAGGTTCGAACGTGATACTCTGGACGTATGAATTTTTTCCACCAAGTGTATAAATAGTAGTATCTGGCTACTGACTACAGTTGATTATTGAGTGATTATTGTGTGACGATTGAGTTGAACTATCCAATTGAATTAGTGTGAATTATTGTCTCGATGATTGGAGGTTTTGATTTGGGATTTACCGGAGATTAAACCGAGATACGCTACTACCAAGATCTTCATTGAAAGGGTTAATTATTTTTGGTTAACTTTGATTTCTTTGTCCTTCCGAAGTATTTATTTGCGGATGTAATTAAATTCTGTTTTATTTGACATTGAAGTCTTGAGTTATACTTAATCATTAATGGCCACCGTACATCACAAATATTAATAAATGAATTTTGTTTTTCTATTTAAAATCTTGTATTCGGATTGTGTCTAGCTGTCAGTTTACGTCATATATACAGTTTGACCAGACAAACGTCACACGTGCACACTCATGTTCACACACAGACACACATAAACAAACGCGCTCTTGACAGACTTCCTCAAATCGGAAGGAATAATAAATATATCATGTTATTTCAGCTCGTAATATCTTCTGTTTTATACATATTTAAATAAGTTATTTGCTAATATGAGATTTTATTAAGCGGCTCGAATTTTTATGATATTTTAAAAGTTTTGATACCTGTCTATATTTCTGTGATGAGGTATTGCAACTATTTACACTATTTACACTCTTAGCATTTCAGAGTGTTGGGGTGTCATTAAAGTTGAAGGACTGGTTCCTGTAGATCGTTGAAGTTAAGCAATATCGAGCGTGGTCTGTACTTAGATGGGTGACGACCAGGTAATACAAGCTGTGATGTACGGCTTGCGTAATGCATAACTGTACAGAATTGTTAATCGCAGATCCAAATACCGATTATCTTGGGATTCGTTATATTCACTTATGCGCAAATACCTTTAGGAAAGGCATGAATCCACATTTTCCTTAAGAAAAGTTCTTTAGCTGCATTATTCTTTGAATGTATATGAATATTGAATTTGTTTAATAATTATGTACATATTACTGGTACGTTTACTTGTTCGATTGACGAATCTGACGATCCATTTCCTTTAGTGTAGATATTTGAAAGTTTGACTTGATGGTTTGTAAATGTTAGTATTCTATTTCGTCAAATTAACGACAGCTAATGGAAATCTAAGCTATTATAAACGGCTTTAGGGAAAACAAAGATATAATCCAATCTTTACATGCTTATCTACCTGCTCCCATTTCGCAATGACCGCTAAATCATGAACATCATTCGGCTGACAGGAACTTGAACTCTATCTCCCAATAATGAACTATATATATATATATATATACTAATGTTTTACGTAGTATGAAGGTAAAATAAGACGGGATTAAAGAACAAGCTTGGAAGAGTATTCAATGTCTTTGACGTGTTTCTGGTCTGCTTTGTCACGAGGCGATTCTTATGGCGACGATGTTCTTGTTCTTGCGGTCAGCTACCTAAAAATCATGTATGAGACGATTGTCTGTTCGGAAGCTTTAGCGTCTGTCTGCCTGGATCGTAAAGTCAATTGAAGACGTCTGATTGGTTCGGAAATTTTTGACGGTCTCCGTTCTTTCAGTGGCTGTTTTTTCAGAAAACGCGTCTAAAGTTTGGTCATATTCATTATTGTTATTTTTAGTTGACTCTTCCAAAATGAGCCCTGTTAGGAATTAATGTAACTAAGGAAAGATAACCCATATTTTCTATAACACCTCAATTCGATGTTCTTTTATCAAGCTGTCTTTCTGCTTTATTTTCTATGATTGACCCTCTGTTCTTTGCTCTCATGAATAAAAAATAAATCCTTCTTCTATCTGCCGTATCCTTCCAAAGCGAAGACTTTAATAGCGCTCCATAATTTCCTATCATTTGTAGCTTTTAGTGTTTATGTTTTTACTCTTTCTCCCATCCTTTGTTCTATCATCTCTTTAAACGAACACAACAAACAATTTAATCGCTGTTTCTTTTTGTCTCTTGTCGTCAGTATGTCCAGTCAACGGTACATTTTTTCAAGCATTCTTTCCTCATTATGTGTCCAAGAAATGCCAGCTGTCGCTTTCCGATTCTAAGTATGTGTTCATTTTGTTTCCAATATCCTTAAAAGCATTAAACTCAATTTGATATCACCTTAACTAAAGTGTTAGCTTACGAACATATCACGTTAAAACAGTAGCTCTCGCCAAATCAGCAACGTTAAGCAACGTAGAACATTGTCAATACTTATATGGGCGATAGTTTGGGAATATGTTATACCGGGGACTTCAGTTTTAGATGTGCGTCTGGTGTAATGGAAAGCGTGTCCGAATGTTAATTCGGAGGGTCGAGTTCGAATTCCAGCATAATTAGCTACTTACGCAGAAATAATATTGGGTAAGGTATGACAGCATGACTATCCTAATTGTCATAGGTTAAATTCCGGAACACCTTAGTTCTTTCAGATTTGGTTGGTAACTATTCTAGCGGGGCCATTCTGATCTAGAATAATATATACTTTTTTTTTCTTCTATCGAGGTTTACGTCTTTTGTAAGTAAATGATCCTGCAAGATTCTAGCATTATATTTGCTTTAATATGTATTGTGCGATCGGAGAGTTCTGTGACTTCTTTGCTTACAGTCCGTAGACATTGACAAGTTTCTCTACATGACTGGACTTTCGCCAACATCAAAATAATGACATATCAAATGCAGCAGACACGTTTCTTCTTAAAAAATGACCAATTCGAACATCGATAATACGATCGTGCCTTCTGAGGGATATCGTACTATTAAAATCATGTAAAGCTTCGGCACAGACAGTGCCATAGTGTGAATATTATGATGGATTTTAAGTTAACTTTGTAAGGAAAATTTATGTAATAGATTGTATATGATATAGTTAATTCCAAATTGACATTTTCCTCAAGGATGTTCGTATTTAACTCAGCTTCTATCATACAGAACTTTTCATTTTTATTTTCCGTCAATTCATTCTGTGTTCTACAGGTATTGAATCGTTTTATTTTTTACGGTTTATCAACCCTTTGTGGCTTATTTAAAGCCGAACACATTTTGAACTGTAACAATAATTCATTTTTGAGGATTGAATATAGAATAAATGTTTTGAGAATAACAATGATTTTTTTCAAATAATTTCTACTATTTAAACCACAGCTTGGGGAGAAGATGTTTTCCTATCCTCCCCAATGATATTTGCACGTTAGTTAATCAGACTAGAATTCGAAATCGCTTCACCGATTTCTCATTCCGAACCGTCCATTGCACCTGTTCTTATATGCAGTTAAATCTTATCAATATATTGGTGTTCAAAATCAACGAAAATGCTATCAAAAGATCAAACTTAAAGAGAATTTTGTGGATCTGGTTATATTTTCTCAGCGTGTATATGTATGATATCATGTGAATTTTTAAAAAATTTCTATTGCTTAAACATCGGCATTTAGTATATGGAGCAAATTTTATTTCAGAGAAATAACAGTTTTACATGAAATAAATCTTTGTTCAGCGAAAATGTCTAGGCTGTGTCAGAACAATATTTATTTATTTTGTTTATTCTATGACAAGGCATTTTAAAAATATTCTAAAAAGCTTATTTTTTCAGAGACAAAATTATCTTTCACTCAGAAACCACAAAATACATGATGATTATTCTAAAAAAGATACAAATCTCTAGTATCGACCGGTGTCCGCCGGTCGGTAGGTTAATACAGTTTTTGTATTAGGTTGGTGCAAAACTAATGACGGTTGTTGACGTAAAAAAATACGTCAAAAACCGTCATTATTTTTGCACCAACCTAGTAATTTTTGTTCAATTTTGTAATCAGAATTTTACTGTAGAGCATATTCTTGGCATATCCTTAGTTATTATCACAAAGGATCCAACCTCTTATATTATTTAAAATTATATATATCATAGGGACTACATTTTGCAATGTCTGCATGGAGTCTGTGTGTAACTGCCTTCACATACATTCCACAATATAGACTTTACTTAATTAGCTATTATGCTTCTCCAACTCTTCAAACGTTGAATGTTGAACTAATTCTAATTTCTATTTACCCAACTTTACTCGACATTAATTTTATCTTATAAATTTTCCCCTGTTCTGTCACCCATGAAATAAAAAAATAATTGTTTGTTCGGAAAGTAAGGACCTAAGTACATAAAATTGTCTTTAAATTAAGTGGCGGCAGATGAATTATCGTTGAACTTTTAAAAGGTAAGCTTAAACATTAATTCAATATTTAAATGCAGTGAGCAATTTTGAGTTCTTCTGTAGTTTACTGATCCCTATCGCATCTAATCCTCCCTAGCTGTTGTGATAATGACTAAACAAAGATCCCTCCACAGGAGCTAGCTTAAATGCCGCCAGATAGGGCGGGTTTTAAGCTAGTATATAATAAAACGTGCACTTCGATTTTGGATCCAAAATGAAAATAATTATTACTCAACTCGAACCATGAAAACTAGTGACAATGGCTAGTATAATATATTAATATATATATTTAACCTCGCATAATCTGGTAAGTCTGAATGTAAGATCAACGAAAATCGTTCCCTGTGCCTAACATTTCCAGAGCTTTAATGTGAGATATGAATCATTCAAATCAGACCAGTGGGAACAGAAGAGTTGATTGTAAACACGCACAAACACACAAACACACACACATACAGACTGTACCTTTTATATACGATCTGCATTTCATACGAATCCGAGAATACATTAAAATGTAAGCACATTATCTCTATAAATGAGTGGCTATCCAAAACTATAGACTATATATAATACAGCACAGTTACTGTCGCTGCAGTGAAGTAAACCATTTTGTTTTTTCTTTTAAATTAGATCGGAGCACAGGAGGTTTCTCTTCCTATGTTATATCTTTGATCTCTTTATACTAAATACATTTTTATAAATGGAATATTATCTAATTTGTCGGATAAACCTGGCTAAAATTTCAAGGTCCGCGACACTTCCGAAAATCAGGATTTCAAAATATAAATAGCAGATTTTTTTTGTTCGGAAGTGTAAAAGATGTAATACTTTGAGTGGGATTTGTTCTTGCTACAGGGTGATCATCATTGTAAAGTGTGTTACGTTACTACAGTATGAGTAACGGTGACATTTGACGAACGACCCACGACATAGTCCGCAGGTTCAAATTTCGGTTGTGGTTTCTTCTATTACACACTATCACTACTTGCTTTAACTGTCGATATAATGTGTTTTGAAAGAGTAACTTTTATCTTTATGAGTCTGTTTGATGAGGACATTGGTGATCCTAGCCCGCCATAAATTCCAGTCTATGTTCTGATATCCTTTTACCTGAGCTCATTACGTAAAATCGCTCGATGATTTCTCTCTGCAATTCTGTCTTTCCTTGTGTGCTGGGTGTGTTAAATTCTCCAAACTCTCTTTCATATTAAAGTCATATAAATTTCAAAATACTCTTTATGATCCTAAGAAGTATTTTTTGTCCCAAAAGTAAAAAGCGCTTTTGTTTAAATTTTCTGTCCATGATATTCTCAGCATCGTTCTGTAGAGCAATATCACTATTGACTTTTCTCTTCACTCGTGAAAAATTTTCTAGCATTAATTGATGTTTAACAGTTTTGATATTAAAGTGCAACGCAGCCGTCCTTTTCGTGGTTCTAACAAAAGCCATTCGCGCGGGCGCGCGCACACACACAAACGCACACACACACTGCGAATTATAAATTTAAAATTCGCAGGATTTTTCAAACTATTTAACGCGTCAGTTCGTAGAATGGGACTCTTCAAAAACTGACATCATAAACAGTTTTAAAAATTCTGAGAATTCATAGGTGAAAACGGTATCTTAATTCCAATTGTACGATATATATATATATATATATATATATATATATATATATATATATATATATATATATATATATGTATGTATGTATATAAAGGATGCGATGGTTGTCTATTATATTTTTAATTACGTTCATGCATGTTCTTTGGTTATGATTTTGTCGCCTGCATTGTAGGGTCCCGTCTCTGAGAGAATGGTCTCAATGACGTAATTAATCCTTCAGAAATTTGGAACCCCCCACCCCTATACTGCTTGGCATCTGTGCTAGAAGCTGCACCATGATAATTTCAGAGTGTTTGGGTGTCAATCTGTTGTACAGTCCAGAGAATTCAGAAAGAGCTGTATGAGTTTAATGGTGATTAAGAAGGTACCATAGCTCGGAAATATTACTCTAATCGTTTTGTTGGACTCCCAACACTGAAACCTACATCAGCTGCCTTGAGGAGGTAGTGCTGCCTTGAGTCAATAGGGTGGCTGTTGGAAGACCTTATGCCTGGTAACTCTGCAACATGTTACACAAGAAGGAGAACATAGTAATATTTGTTAGACAGTTTCTACTACTACATCACATCTTATATCTGACCGCCTAACTCCTATGACATCAAGCCCTTTGATTATTATGTGTGGGGCAAAGTTGACCGATATACCAATAAAACTCCTTGTAACGTCAAAGATAAAATGAAGGCGAGGATTATGGCAGCACTCACCTTAAACAATGAATCAGTCTAGAAGAAATGCAGGGGATTCTGAAGTTGTTTGGAAGTAGAGGTTGATGCCAATGGCGATTTTATTGATTAAATTTACTCTTTAGTATTTCAAGATATTTTTGTGTAATTTTGGTAAATATATCTGTTAGAATGCAATGTCAGGTTTATTTCCATTTTTGCGTAATTTAGACGACAATTTGTGCATCACACCTTGTATAGGAAGTAAGACATTACTTATTCAAAGAAATATACATATAAAAACACTTTTAAAAACATCAAATCTCCTTATCATTTGATCCTCAACGCTAAAAGTAAAGCATGCAAACTATACGAACGCAAATATAACAACAACATAATTAACAGCAACAAACAGATACATAATACTACCTAATAACTCCATAACCTCCACTATCCAAAAAAACTAAACAACAACTATATAATTACAGTCTTATCCAAATAGATATGCTCAGTACCAAAAATACACATAATAATAATAATGCGGAAATAAATATATTGAAAATAATAACTAGATTTATACCGCGCAATACACAGTGCAAACTTACAGAAATTTAAAAGAAAAGTATCCAGGAACAGACAAGGGATCTTTCACACAATAATTTATCATGTGCATTAGTTATACATAGAAATAAATTCAACCACAAATTGGATCAGATTGCTACAATTATTAAAATTGAAAGTAATTTAATTAGAAGGAAAGTTCTTGAGAGTGCCGCTATCGAAGTTTATCAAAATATAAATCTGCGCACGGATTATTTTTTTTTCAAAATATCTCCATTCCCAAAAGAAGTACAACTTTCCCAAACCAAGATACATGACAACAAAAATGTTAAAAAATGAAATAAAAAGTTTAAATCCTTAACATCATATTATTTAAAATATACAGCATTAATATAGATTAATCCCAAAACGAAAATTATTTAAATATAAATTTGCATAAAAAATCAAAAACAACACTTACTCATTTTTGTTTAATAGATATTGAATTATATCGTCCATAGCTTGCCTCAGGTTTCAGCTAAAATTATGAATATTTATGAGCATTGCTAAGCTTACAAATTTTGAAAAATAATAATGTTTTTCCTCTTGCATATAAAAACTTGTTATATTATAAAATCCCAGCGGTGGCCTTGATAAAGACGAAATGCGTCAGCAAAGTTTTCTTTTTGTTTCTATTCATATTGTTTTACAGATATACTGTCTGAAATTTCACACACACACACACACACACACACACACACACACACACATATATATATATATATATATATATATATATATATATATATATATATATATATATATATATATATATTGAAATTGAGCGTTGGTTGGCAGAAATGCCTTCCTGTAATATGATAATACCTGGTTATATTTCTCTGGTCCTAAAGAGTAAACTCTTGTAGCAATATGAATGTTGCTTAATATCGCTCTCCATCTCCATGCAGGTAGGCATTAAATTCATATTTTTATAAAAACAAGAATGTATACTCACAACCGTTTAACAACTGAATATAACTTCTATAACAAAATACAATAGGAAATTTGTAGCGCAATATGGATTTGTACATATATACATGTGTATTTCTGTATGCATATATATATATATATATATATATATATATATATATATATATATATGTATGTATACACATGCCGGCGGTAACAGCAAAATTGTATAAATCATGTGACAGCATAATTGTTAACAAAAATCTTAATATCTAAAAAAAACTCTGAGTTTCTTTTTTCAATTTTTTCATATACAACGTTCATCCATCTTGACGCCATTTTTCGTAAGATTTCACTGGAAAAAAAAAAACTCTGATTAATTCAGCTATAAAGAGAGCAGGTTAAAATCTCTTTGTGTCAGACCTACTTTTTTTCTCAAACGAGAAATGGTGAGAGGAAAAAGATCATTCAGGCCTTCATTAATGGTACCAACAATCATACGCCGGTTTACATCTTAAAATCCCATTCAACAACCATCAAGGGAACGGTGAATGAGTTCCAAGAAAATGGTAGCAGTAGAGAAGAAAACTGCATCCGAATGTCACAACAGGAGGAGGGTTCATCATTTCAATATAGAGAAGAAGAGATCAATTACAAAAGATCCCCAAAAACACGCTTCGCACATGAGAGAAGAGTTTCAGCTATGACAGTCCAAACTGCATGAAAAAAGACTTGAAAATTAAATCGTACGTGAAACCTGTGAAGCATCTTGTTACACCAGGACAGAAAGTTAGAAGGATAGACAGGGAGAAGACCATGTTGAATAAGTTTGAAAATGATCCTGAAATAATATATATATATATATATATATATATATGTGTGTGTGTGTGTGTGTGTGTGTGTGTGAGAGAGATTTAGTACTTTATAAGCTTTCTATGATTACCTATGATTAATTAATGATGCACGTGCCATTTTCATTTATGATCGATTTTCTTACTTTAAGGCTAGTCAGTAATTATGCTTTATATATATATATATATATATATATATATATATATATATATATATATATATATATATATATATACATATATATATATATATATATGTATGCTTTGTGAAGAGAGAAGACGATGTATACATACAAAAATTTGTGCTAGGCTCCATGATTTCAGAACCTACATCGCCGTGAAACCATCCGTGAAGTTCTCATTAACATTGCCATATACAGTGTAACCCGGATATAAGAGAGTTGTCGGGACCGGAGAAGAAGTCTCTTATATCCGGGTTTATCTTATATCCGGGTTTGGTCTATTTTGTTTAGGTAAGTATGGCTCTAATTTGGGACCGGGTTACACTGTATATATTTAATGCAATGTGCAGTGTAATCAAGTGCACTGTTCGAAAGTCTATCAGAGATTCAGTACAGTCTCCTTTGGCAATCGTTTAAATATTCTGGCAGAAAGTTATTGGCACTTATTTGTATATTTGGCATTTGCGAATAAGTCAGGGAAATTAAAAGAAATAAAATTTACACTGACATGTACAAACTATTTTACAATATAACCCTATGACAAAAACATGTGACACAGAAATCCGAAGCAAATAATGTCCTACAAAAAGTAAACAAATTATGACGAAACACGTAAATACCATTAGAAACAAAAAAGCATAATAATTGCTATGTAATATCCGTTCCCTTATATGGTAGTGAATGCCATATAATTTCTTCATAGATGAAGAGCACACCTGTGAACTTGCTTTACAAATTGATGCCGAGAAAACAACGAGATAGTTTTATGGAAAAATTGATAGAGAACTAACACATATGTAGAATTAGAAACATACAGTTGAAATTTTATAGACGCATAAAGATTATAGAGAGTATGGTTTATTTTACACTCACATGACATGTTGAAGGAGAGAGGGAAACTGCGAACAAGCAAATGTATGACTACTCACTGAGTATGGAAAAGCTTTAAAAATTATTCGGCTTTAAAATCGTCTCAGTTCACCTTTCACCAAGTGTGTTTTTTCTGTCATGGATCTTACGTTGTTCCTTGCAATTTAACCCCTTGTACAAATATTTCTTCTGATCCATTCCTGCTCCGACACTCCAAACAGAAAGAGATATGAGCGATCATATTTTTCCAAAGCTTCCTATCTCTTGACGCTTAGCTGTTTGTCTACCTTTGCTAAACCCCTGCTTCCGCCATAATTTCAAATACGCTGGTTCGATAAGTGATTCATTGCCTGATCCTATCTCTCATGCCCTCATTATGAGCTTTGACTGTTACTTTTTTCATGACCTCACTATGTGTTTAAGATATTTTAGCTATTTCCTCTTGATTTTGAGTAGATGTTATCTTTTTTTGCAGCCGATTTCTTTAAGGTATCCACTTTCCTTACTCTCCGTTCATTTAATTCTCGTTATCTTTCTCTAGAACTGCATCTCTGTTAGCTCCAGTTTTTCTTTTCATTCGTGAAAACAATGTCCAGCATTTACTGCCATATTAGTGGATTGATACCACATAGGAAACCAGTTCATTTCTTTGTTTCTAACGAGTTTTTTCTGTTTCTCGGCATCTTACTTAGCTTTTGTAAAACATCTTTCGTCAGTAAAATGTATGTTCGGATTTCAGTATCATTTTTTTACATCATTTGTTAAAACACTTCCTACATATTTAAACATCTCTTCTTGTCTGATGTCGATATCTTCAATTTTAAACTCGCCTATCGTTTTTTTTCTTCTATTGCTCATGACCATAGCAATCTTAATAGCCTTATATTCGTTTCATTTAATAGTTCCTGAAAAACTTCACAAATTTCACCAAACCCTTATTTTCTTTCAATCGAACGCAAAATATTATTGGAGGTACTATAAGCAGATGTCTTTATTTATTCCGATGAATCATTGCATTTAATATCATTCTTCGATGTTTTCATCATCATCTCTTTTATAATACTTTCTTTCAAACGCCCTCGGTTTGAGAATAAACTACATCCGGCAGTATGTCCTCTGATCGAGAGGTTTTGAAGAGCTCTTAATTGCTATTGTTTCCGGTTCCACCATGACCCAGTGTAGTAAAACCTGTTAGAATCCCAGATATGGACAAATAGTGAGCCCTCAAACATTGGTCAAAACACATATAAAAATACACTTCCAGCAAACCCTAAGAAACTCGCAAGGAAATTAAATTCCGGGATTAAATGGCCCACAAGGAGTTGATATGTCGTTAAAGAAACAAAACATAACATTTTTTTAAAGGAGTAAAGTTTCTTAGAAATGGTAATATCCTTGTCTCTTATCTTCGCCTTTGCTCAAACACAAATATGGTTAGTCCAACATTCTACTACCAGCATAACACGGGCATTGAAAACCTCTCAAAAATATTGACGACGGACGGAGCATAAATAACCATTGGATATTGCTTTGAACCTGTATGTATCCATATTTTGTATTTATCTATTATCAGTAACATCGTGTTCGCTATGTTCATGTTCAGCTCCTGATATGTTCGCAGGTCTAACAAGCCATTATTATTAAACTATCTGACGCCATGTTTGTTAATTGTATCGCAGGTTTGGTAATCCTGCTCAGCTCGAGCAGTGAAGTAACCAATTATGAATATTATATTAGGTTGATGCAAAAATAATGTCGTTTTCTCACATAGTAACATATGTGAGAAAACGACATTATTTTTTGCACCAACCTAATATCAGCACGAAGAATCTTGCAAACAGGAACCCAGCGAGAGTCATGATATGGAGTTTCTCTTCTATAGAGGAAAACATGGTTAGAGTGTAGACACTTATTAAAGTAACAAATCTATGGTTTGACAAATATATCCTCATTGATATCAGGCGATCAGAAACTCCACAGAGAGTTTCTGCCAACCTAGAAACTATAGAATTATTTACAGCAAAGGCAACACTTTCCTCCCACTTTCACAATTCTCCACTCCCACTCCAATGAAATGTGTAGCCTCCAGATTGCTCTGTGAAATGATCCAACTTCAGAGAGTTTCACTTAAGACAACGCCATCACATAAACATTCTATCCGGCAGCACTTCTGCTTGTAAGCTCTTATCTCCGTTCGAGTCGTTTTGTTCTTCCTTCAGAGTCTGGTAATTGTCCAGATACCTAAATAACCAGTATCTAAAGTTTTTAACTTTCAAGAACTGACAAGTTGAAAACCATACAGGCTATTGCAATTCTTTTGTAAAGTCTAAAGTTTTCCATATGTTAAAAGAAATTAAACGGTACTAGTGCATGGGGCTTATTTAAGTTATGAAATGTTCTGCATGGAGCCAGAATCAAGTGCTGAACTTCCAATATTTTTCTCCCTCACCACTAAGAAGTCAATATTATTGGATACAAACGAAGTCGCAGGTATATTACCTCCCTTCTTCTAAAGAGATGCCTTAACAAAGTCTACGGTTTCTCAGTTCCATTTGTCTTACAGCATTCCTTAATACCAATATGAACTATATGTGTTCACACACACAAACAAACAATACATATATATATATATATATATATATATATATATATATATATATATATATATATATATATATATATATATATATATATATATATATATATATTCAAACGTGTTCGGTTGAAAAATATAGACATTTTATGTCTACTTCTGGGCATCTTAAGGACGTGTAATGATTAGCAAGCTTGTGTCTCGCTAGAACAATTACGACTGAGTAGTGAGTTCGATCCTCACTGAGCGCCCCATACTTTCGGCCTTGTGCCACATCTGAGCTACGTTTGGAAAATCCCTATTATTTCTATTTCTTTTTAATTTAATTCTTTCAAATTCATGGAACAATTTCATAATGTTACTAAAAACACATTAAGGAATGCATCGTGCATTTTCTCATTCCCTTTATCTTCCCAAGTATCATCCAAGATGAAATTAAGCGGTGAATTGCTATGACTAAGACTAATGTATGAGATACTTGAGAATTTTTTGTAAATGCGTATGAAAGCGGTTTGTTGAAACCAAAATTAATGTTATCAAGGAAGGTAACTTAATTATATTTTTAAAATTACAATTTAAGTATTTTGAAACATTGCTGTTGTAATTGTAATTAAAAAAAAATAAAATAGAGATATTTTAAAAATTTGTGGTTATAGACCTTTTAGAATATTTTCTCTGTACTCATAAATAATCTTGTTTAATATTGGTTATAGTTTTCTTATATAGAGGACTTCAAGGATTTGAAGATCGTGTTTTTGTTTTTATTTTCATGCTTGTGTATAATTGTATTGCAGATTATTATTTTTCTAAATCTTGAATTTTGACAGGAATCCTGTGTAGACAAATATAACAAAAACTCAGAAAAAGACAATACAGAATTCGAAAATACGTGCTAGCTATAACAAACAGTAGATGAGAAAGAGATAGTTGACTGAAAAAAAAATATTTTAATTAAAATTTATAAATCACTATATATAAATCACTTCTCCATCATGCTTTTGGCAAATAGCTAGCCAGACTGGTTTTGATAGCCTTGGATGGCAACTAGTCTAGGATAAGCACAACTCTGAAGTTAAAACCAGCGGAGGGTCACTTTTGGACGTTGTGGAACGTAGCGCACAAGGTCTCCTTATTCGGCCTTTCAAAAAGTGTAGTTAGTTCTGCACAAAGCCTCCACCACTATAATCAAATTATATGTGCTGGTGCCTGGCTGTCAGTTCCTAGGAATTGAGCTGCCTCATACGCCTCATACGACATGTGAGTCCACCATGTATATATATATATAAATATATATATATATATATATATATATATATATATATATATATGATATAATTATTTATTTAAAAATATGATTCCAACTCGCTACATAAGAGGTCTCATGTTTCAAAACAAGAGCCGAAAACTTCAAAATATTTGAATTAACTTGAGTTAATTCAAATATTATTTTGAAGTTTTCGGCTCTTGTTTTGAAACATGAGACCTCTTATGAAGCGAGTTGGAATCATATTTTTAAATAAATAATTATATTTATGCTCTACTTTCGTATCGAGCACTATTTTTTTAAAATAATTACAAAAATACGAAGGAACTTTGGATTATTTACCAAACCAGTTTCTTTCCTATTTTCTACAATATTTTCACACACACACACACACACACATATATATATATATATATATATATATATATATATATATATATATATATATATATATATATATACCATGACTCATTATAATATATTACTTTTCAGAAGATTAAACTAAGACTGAAATTAAAAAAAATGATGGAAAATATGACAGTATAAGGAGCCGTTTAAACGTGACGCTCGATAAATATTAAAAACAAAAGGCTATGCATTTTCTGTATAGATTCGAAGATGATTATATAAAAATAAAAAAAAGATATTATTTTGTAAATGATAGATACAAAAAAAAAACAAGGATAAAATGGAAGAAATGTGATGTTTAATAACCCTAAGTGTATATTAAATTTAAGAAATATTTGCGTGTAAAATTTTTCTCTTAAAATATGTCATCTCTTTAGAAATTAAAAAAAAGTTATAATCTTTGAAGTTAAAATTTCTAGTTAAAATGCCAGAAACATTTCTTGCATTAATTTTTATTATAGCAATTTTCTATAATATATATATATATATATATATATATATATATCAATAATTTTCTGATAATAAGCTTCGACTCCGTTTGCTATATTAGAAAACAATCGTTCGAATGAAAGATACGTGTATATGCCTTCCTTTTGTTCTGACACTATTCTATATATATATATATATATATATATATATATATATATACAAACGTGTTTGGTTGAAAAATATAGACATTTTATGTCTACTTCTGGGCATCTTAAGGACGTGTAATGATTAGCAAGCATGTCTTGCTAGAACAATTACGATTATATATGTGTGTGTGTTTTGAGAGGGAGAGAGATAGAGTGATAGACAAGAAAGAAAGGAGGAGGATATAGTGTATATATATATATATATATATATATATATATATATATATATATATATATGCACATTTTTTGAAAACGACGTACAACGTGCTTTTATTTAGTTTTTTATACAATTTCTCATGCGATCTAATACTTTTTTTCGGATGATAAATTATATAAAAAACTGTCCGAATGTTCTTTTCATCCGATCGCTTTCGGCTATTCATTTACCCATTTTCAAGATTATATTTTAACTGTCAAAATAAGAAATAGTTTGTTATATGTATGTTTTATAAAAATGTTTTCATTTTTCAGTCAAGATATTATGTTCATGTTCAATCAAAATTCGTAAATAATTATATAGACCACTCTACAACATATTTGACACGCAGACTCACTCTAAACCTTTCTGACATTTGCTCAATTAGATATCATTTAAATATTCATGGAAACCTACCGAACACTATTCCTTGTTGACAACATTAATATTATAGTATCATCTACATGCGAAAAAAGGCTAAAAATAATGGAAGCCTTATTAATAAAAACAAACACTTACTAATATTAACTTTGAATATGGAGACAATATCTTGACTGTGTTTTCAAAAATTAAAACATTTTATAAACCATGCATACAACATAATATTTCTTATTTTAACAGTTAAAATATAATACTTGAAAATGGCTAATGTATAGTCGAAAGCGTTTGTATAAAAAGAACTTTCGGACAGTTTTTATATAATTTATCATCGAAAAAGAAAAAAAAAAGTTGTATAAAAACTAAATAATAGCACCTTGCCTGTCGTTTTCAATGAAATGTGCTTGAAAGAATGATTGGTGTCTAAATACACACACACACACATACATATATATATATATATATATATATATATATATATATATATATATATATATATATATATAAAGAGAGAGAGAGAGAGGGGGTAAATAGATAGCTAGATAATCTATAGATCTATCTATCGATCCACATATATATAATTAGATTTTAATATTTACCAACCCCCTAACACACACATTCTATCTATTTATCTATCTATCTATCTATCTATATATATATATATATATATATATATATATATATATATATATATATATATATATAGATAGATAGATAGATAGATAGATAGATAGATAATAAAATGTGTGTGTGTGTTAGGGGGTTGGCAAATACAATCAAACTAAACGAACGAATTTGATTTTTGTTCGAGCGGGAAACATTTCAGGAATCTCTCGCATGGTGTGTTTGTGGATGTAGGTGTGCTTATCAATAATCCCGCATTGATACCGATGCCATATATGGCAGGCCATTATGTTCAGTATACATGCACCGTTTCTCAGCACAAATCCTGAACCTGATCGCTTAAGTGCAAAAATGATCATGTAACAGCCGCGTCGCCAAGGTGACAGTAGAGATCCGGCTATTATCGACGCTCGGTCGACGCATCTTGAAATTGAAAGTGTCTACGATTTCAAAATGCTGACTTTGTTTGCACGGGAAACCCGAATAAATCACGTATCTTTCGATTCTTCATCCAACCTTTCCTTCATCTTTGTTTCTTCAGTATTCTAATTTGATAAAACATTATTTCCCTTCTTTTCTTGTTATTTTTTATTTTTTTTTTCATCGTTGATTATTTTCCCCTTCACCTTTCATTAATTTCTCTTTTGCGTACACATCTTGTTACGTTCGGTTTTGTCTCCATTTTCGGTCTTACTAATATTTTTCTTGTTAAAAGCTAAATTTATTTCTCCCTCTACTTTCAATATTCTCTACTATCTCATTTCTTTTCAATATATATTGAGTTATTCTTTATTACAGTGATTCAATTTTGTGCTCTTTATTTGTTTTACTTTGCCCTTTACATAAATGTATTTTACATGTTTTCCTTCGCGATAAATGTTTCTACACTTTTCCCCTTTCTTCTGTTTATTCAAAAAGATTCTGCCTAATTCTGTGTAAACACTTAACTGTTGCGTAACATATACTGTTTTTTTTTTATA
>OZ010583.1:104264915-104269915 GCA_963932145.1 Acanthosepion lycidas
TTTTTTAATAAGCTCGACATTGATCTAAACTTTCGGCTCACAATATGACTATATGTTTATATAATAATCAGCTACGCCAGTAAACTATATATATATATATATATATATATATATATATATATATATATATATATATATATATATATGTGTGTGTGTTGTGATGGGTAAATTGTCATCAATTTTTTGTGGATTACACATTATAGAAGTGCCAGTTGGCGCCGTCTGTGAGAAAAAAGAGCATCAAGACGCAATTCCCATCACCATGCTTGTACTTCTTGGCATACGCGCCAGAAGATTTAGTACCAAAAATTACATTGTTAATCTGAGGACAGTGCAAAAACTCGGAAAGTGTTATATGTTATACCCTGTTATATAACGTAATTACGACCACTAATGGTTATGTCCCAATTCTCATAAATACATTGGACACTATTGTAAGTGGGGGTAATATGCCGTATAAGTAGCAGTGGTTTTCCTGATTCATGCCGCTGGTATTACATTTTGTTGATTTCATAAATATTATCAATTCCTTTCCAGCCTCTGCTTTGGGTAATCCTCGTTCAGTAACTCTTTCTAGGTTACATCATACCCAATGAACATCATGGTGTTAGGAGTGATCACTAGTCATATCGACGTTATGCTTCCATTCATTATTCCACAGGGACTCAGACTCAACACGGAGTCCTATATCTATGAAAACGAGTAAGTAGTTCTGACCTGGGTCAAGAGGGTGACTGCTGGAATATCCTATGTCTGGTAACAGGATTCTGAACCATCCCACGCAAGAAGATCACACTGGTGGGTATCAATTTCTGCGACCACATCATAACTTACATCTGACCAACTAATTCCCCAAACTTTAAACCCCTTGATTATTATGTGTGTGGGGGGGGGGCAGTAGAGCCCGAGATTAACACATTTTTTTATAACACAAAAAATTAACTGAAGGCAAGGATTATGGCAGCATTCACCAACTTAAACAAGGAGAGCGTCTAGAAGAGTTGCAGTCGATTCAGGATTCTCTGGTTGAAGGCAATGGCGATTTTATTGAATAAATTTACTCTTTAGTATTTCAAGAAATTTTGTGTAATTTTGGTAAATATATCTGTTACAATGAAATGTCAGTGTCATGTTCTTTTTTGCTTAAATTAGATAATAGTTTATCCCTTGTACTCTGTGCCTTACGTTATCTATTTAAGGGATTTACTTAAACGCACACAATCCCTGTTGTTGACAACAACTTTCTAGTCAGATCAGTTATTCCTTTAACCAACGATAACTCTGATTCTCTCTTATCCTTAGTTAATTCTATATCGCAGAAAGCGGGTGGTAGCTCTAATATGCGGCATCAAATCTAGTTCGAGACAAAGGGCAATTTAAAACTATCCACAATCTCAACTGTAATTATCTATATAAGAGATTGGCTGGAAATCTTCAACGTCCGAACAAGTGTCATTGTCCCCAAATCATTTTAGTTTTTTATTGCGTCCATTAAATAATTACTTCGGCGTAAAACCTCACGTCGCAGACAAAATTGTTGGTCATAAAACGACAAAATATATAGAACTGTGATAAAATGCCTTACCATCCACATCTATGAAGAGTTTCCGAGGAAGCTGTTGTTATATATATATATATATATATATATATATATATATATATATATATATATATATTACGTGATTCTAATATTACCATTTCGTAGCTTGCTTCTTGGTTTGTCTATATGCTATAGACCATAAATTGTCTCTTACAGTTGATGTTAAGTCCTTTTCTTTCAATTTCCTTTCTCACGGAGTTTTTGGAGCTTAGTTATCTGCCTTTCACATGGAACTGACTGAAAGAAATAATGATAATGATATTGTTAAAAAATTTTAAACATATAAATAATAATTATTACTTTTAATAATAATATTATTGACGGAAATACATACATATTTCAAAAATCTTATGTTGTTTCTTTCTCTTTTTTAAATTTTGGGATATTACGGCTGTTTTT
Organism: Acanthosepion lycidas; assembly: GCA_963932145.1. Lineage (NCBI taxonomy): Eukaryota > Metazoa > Mollusca > Cephalopoda > Sepiida > Sepiidae > Acanthosepion > Acanthosepion lycidas. The sequence continues at coordinate 104,266,915 of OZ010583.1, forward strand.
TATTTATTTTCTAAAGTATACGATACGTCGACAAAGACTCAAATTACAGATAAAATCATCCCTCTGACGATTTGATTGACTGTTTCCATCACCTTCCCATTATCATATATATATATATATATATATATATATATATATATATATATATATATATATATATATATATATATACGCGCACACACAGAGGTACAGGGATGGTACAGATGGAATAAAATTGTGATAACCAAAAACACTATTCTTAAAAAAGCGCTCAATACAGAATAGAGCAAATAATATTTATTCAAAATTATAACATATGCATGTTATAACATCACGACAAAAATAGACATTTTGTTTCAACACTTCTGGTGCCTTATCAAGTGATGGTGTTGATTGCGAAAAAAATGTGTGTGTGTATGTATATATATATATATATATATATATATATATATATATATATATATATACATATATATATATAATATGAAAGGCTGAAACATTTATTAATCATTAGTTAGGGTTATAATTTATTACACTGAAATCGTACTCACGATCCAATTCATCAGACCTACAAATAGGATGGATTGGATTGGATCGTGATTCCAATTCCAATATGATAAATGATTGTAAAAACTTGATCACGAGTCGAAACCCGACCCTATGAAAACCAATCTTCCTGATATTCATAAGAACATGCATGATTATCAACCAAATCCTAACCAATAAGAGAATCTTAAGCTGATTGCGTCACCTGTCTTGACCCATACAACTTCCTCCGTCTTACATAAGTTTAAACTGGATGATCCGCGTTACCTGGAGTTGACTCGTTCGAACCATGTAATCAGCATCACATCGATAATTAAAATAATACAATAATAATACACAAGGCAGCTATTGGAAAATGGGCAAAGGTAAAATACATGTTGTTAGAAAAACAATTCGCATTTTAGTGGTCCAATAAAACTAATCCGGTCAACAAAAGATTGACCATTTTTACCTATCCGAGACAATTTTAATTAAATGGGATATTTTTCAGGATCATGTATATGCGGTAAATTAATTTTAGACATTTAACGCGCAAGGACCACTTCCGCATAACCATTAGGATATTCTTGATTTTACCTAACACCAAATAATATCGAATGTATTATCCAATGGATTATCGAATGTATTATCCAATGGATTATCCAAATTAACTTTTCTACTTTTTGGTATAATTTCCAAATATAACAGCAACAACAAATAGCGTCTTAAGCTTAGAGACAAAATCAGCATACATTCATGAATCAACAAAGGGAAAGGAATCACGAATACAGTTGCATGAATAGTGATAAAAAATAATAAACCGGTTCTAATATCTCAGGTATTCAACTGCAGAATGATAGACAAGATTGGTCTGAGAGAGACGCCATTTTTGTGGGTGTTAGGCAAATCATATATACGAGGTCGCTGTGAACCCAGCGGTTTAAACATTTCATTACAAAATTTGAAATACCAAATCTAAAAGACATCGCCATATGGCTGACACAGTCTAATTCGGAATATCATGAGAATGCACAGGGTTGTGCTAACACAATTTAGTATAGTCTTGCAGAATAGATTCCATCTTGTTGATGTAACCTTGCTTATCTAGAATAACTACACCAGAACCATAATCAGGCTTAGTGACGTATATATCACCGTGGTATCTAAGAGACCAAACAGCTTGAATGTGGACAGAACGCCTCAAGCGACACGTCAGTTTTTGTTGCCATCTAGTCGCTATAAAATGGATTTCGTTTTTCGTGTTAAAAAGTCATTTTTGTCAACGATTGATCTGAGGTCGAAAAGATTTTGAGATATTTTGCCTTTTTTAGTATCTATCTATCTATCTATCTATCTATCTATCTCTCTCTCTCTCTCTCTCTCTATATATATATATATATATATATATATATATATATATTACGAAATGGACAAAGTCCGACAATTTATTTATTAAAGACAATGTCTTTAATAAATAAATTGTCGGACTTTGTTCATTTCGTAATATATGACGTCATTTGTTTACATTTGATACGCCATGAGCAGTTATGAATATTCGAGATTCATGAAAGATTGAGTTTATAAGCAGTAGATTCGACCTTGTCTACCGAACGCTTCTTTTTAGCCTAACGGTAAGGCACGTCAGCGTAAATGTTCCGTATAGGATGCAGGTTCGAATCCTGTCAAAGAACGAATATTTTCTATGAAAATTTCTCGGACATTCAGGCCGGTAAATGTTATTTAATACTGTTTATTATAAACAGAGCATTTACTTAAATACTTGTATCTATAACGTTAAACATAAAAATGTCTTTAATAAATATATATATATGTATATTATGAAATGTTACATTAGATCTCGAATCTACTCGTAGCAGCAACGTGATTTCCTACCTGATGAAACGATAAAAAATAAATTAACATTGAAAAAAGATGTACAGTTTTGTAGAGGGTATATGCATGTTCAAATCTAACACTTCCTAACAAATATTTATTGCTATATTTTTGTATTGAACGCTGTTTTAAATTGTTTTGAACGTTGAAATCTTACTCTTCGTTCTTTATATATATATATATATATATATATATATATATATATATATATATATATATATATATATATGTGTGTGTGTGTGTGTGTGTGTCTGTGTGCGTGCGTGCGCGTGTGTGTTTATAGTTGTTGTAGGTTTATGTATTTGTTTAAAGAACTTAATGTTTTTATACAAAAAAAACATTCTATCCTAGAAGAAAATAAATTGCAAATTTCAACAACAGGTTAAGTCATTGCAAAACAAGAATGTATCTGGTGCAAGAAAACAGATTTGAAACGAACAGAACAAATAAAATGAAACGTAAGGAGTGAATACAGTTATTGGTTTCTACAAGTACTCGTCACTTATTGATTATCTCAAAATTACCAATTTCCCCAAGCGATATCTGACCTCCCCGACTAAAGACTGACCCCGGGGTAAGAACTTGGGTATTGATATCAAATATG
>OZ010583.1:104274915-104277415 GCA_963932145.1 Acanthosepion lycidas
CAAATTCCATTCTTACTTACTTGTTCTTTTTGCTTACGGGCGGCTTCTTCTGTGGACACCTAGCATAAAGCATTATTTATTGCAAGCGTCTAAGCATAGTTTGTCGAGACACATTAATGTCAAGTGAAATTTCTCGTGAAATGCGTGACGCAATACAGAAAAAAGTTTCTTCAGTGCTAGGCGATGGACTATCCAGTCATTGGCTGTTTTTTTCCTCTGTCTACCCACCTTGTTTGGACTGGTAAAGTGACTAGTGTTTTCGTACAGTTTTTTAATTCGTGTCACAAATCTTTTGGGACGTTTCAACTCTCCAGCAATCTAGCCAGATGTGTGATTTTTCTTTCGCAGTTTGACAACATCAGCTGTTGGAGATTTATCAACTTTGCCTCAGTTTCCCTTTGGAAAATGACGTAGTGATGATAAACAATAATAACCTTTATAATAAACTTACTTATCAGAAATCCGGATAATGGGCATCATTCCCATACATTTCCCGATTTGTTCCTTCATTTTGGGACTAGATATTTGAGTAAAGAATTAAATGAATCATAGCTATTTGTCTCCATTTACCGAAAACTTAAAAAAAAAATTGGACTTATTGGTTCGTTATATTAATTAAGCACAAATAAACTTAGCAAAGGTATAAGTCCACATTTCTTCCTAGTTATGGATTAAATAGTAAGACATGTATCCGTAAATGAATTTTATCTCCGAACTAATTCTTACAATCTAAAAATATTTTCTGGCTTTAAATACCCGCCAAAAAAATAAATCTTCCCATATTAGTGTGCCTCCTGCGTGTTTCTTTCCAAGTAGACCATTTTCAAACGTTAGTATATAATGTCGTGTCTAAAATATAAAAAAACGGTATTGAAAGATCTTTGACCAATTTTAAATGTGAATAAAATTTAAGCATCTAATGATCTTTTTCCTTTTTCTTTCAGATTTGAATACTTAAGTCTTTGGCAGATTCAACCATAGAAAAATTAACAATCAAACAACGTGTTAAAGTTATGGAAGCCTATTAAGAAAATGGACGTTCAAACAGAAATGCAATTAGATATTCCCAGGTCGCATCATCTCTTGAAACAGCAAAGTCAATTGGCAAACACGTTTGTGCGACTTGACGCCTTTAGATTTCTTCCTTTAGAGTCATCTCAAAAGTAAGATCTATGCCAACAAGCCAACAACAATACAACAGCTGCAGGATGAGATAAAAAGGCATGTTGGTGCGATCGAGGAGCAACTATTAGGCTGGTGCAAAAATGATGTCCTTTTCTCACGTATGTTACTGTGAGAAAACGACATTATTTTTGCACCAACCTAATATGTAGAGACGTCATCAAAAATTTTGACCTTCGACTGGAGGTGTGTCGCCTCACCCTTGGCGGAAATTTGGGCGATATAATTTTTCACGCATAATTGGCATAACATCATCTAATAGAGAAATAAATAAATTTTCACCAATAACACTGACTTATTTACTGATTACTTTGATCCGTCTTAGTCAAAACACAATTTATATATATATATATATATATATATATATATTAGGTTGGTGCAAAAATAATGACGTAATAATGTCGTTTTCTGACGTTACGTCAAAAAACGACATTATTACGTCATTATTTTTGCACCAACCTAATATATATATATATATATATATATATATATATATATATATATATATAGGATGTCCATAAAGGTTTTGTGCAGTTTTAAAAAATTATAATTTTATTTGTATTTGCGATAGAAATAATTTGTACAAAATGTTATAAAGTTTAATGTTCCTAGTTTTAAGTATAGTTATTGAATAATTCTTTACCAAAAAATTTGCAACAATTTTTAGATAAGTAAAAAAAATATTTTCTTTTTTCCCTTTGCATTGCTAATGATGGAGGACATGTGCAAATTTCAATAAAACCTTAAAGAACATAGATTTACTTCTTTTTAATCTTTTTAGAAATTGTTTCTATTGCAAATACAAATAGTTATAATTATTCTAAAGGGCACCTAAACTTTATGGACAACCTCTCTATATATTTTTTATATCTATCTATACACACACACACACACACAAAGATATATATATATATATATATATATATATATATATATATATATATATATATATATATGGTGTGTGTTGTGTGTGTGTGTGTGTATATAATTTTATATTTGGTCACCAATTTCTTTTTTATTTCGAAAAGGCACTGCGATTAAGCCTTTTATTTTATTTCCCTTGCATTCGTAAAGAAATGTCCATATGAGATATAAAGTGATTAAGAACTCCACAAAGAGTCTTTGGATCCGGGCGCTTTAGGCAAATTTGTTAACTTTGATGGGGTTTTCATTGAAGACTACTGGCTAGCATAGGTTAGAAGAAAGTTCTCGGATCCAAAGAACATTTGGACAGTTCTTTTACACTAAAGAAATCTCTTGATCAAATCCAAGAAAAAAAAAGCAATAAAATACATAATCGCTTTATAGGCATATTAAA
>OZ010583.1:104282415-104284915 GCA_963932145.1 Acanthosepion lycidas
AGACGCCACTTTATCCATCGTACAATCTAATGTATATGGTTACAAAAGTAATATGAAGCAAATGAGAAAGGACAACAAATAACAAATTGTACACCGCTTTATCATGAAAGGCTGAAGTGAAAAATTCAACGTCCATCAAAGACATGAAGAAACCTGTGAATTTATTTTCGTACCAGCCGAATTAACCTCACCTTGCTGTGTGTTAATTTTTTTTTTTGATGAACATGATGATTGATTTTAAATCATTGTCATAATTTGTCAAGAAAAATAATACATTTCAATATTAATAATCTTTCTGATGTAACCTCCAGCTTCTGGCTTTCTCCTTCTATATTTTGGATATGACCCTTGAAATGTCGCAACAAATATGTATTGTAAACACTACCCTCTAATTGATGATTGCTTGCTCAACTTAACGTAGATATTTTCTAATTTTGATCTTGCCGATGTGACCTCCATCTTCTGGCTTTCTCCTATATTCTGGATAGGAATAGTTACCGTGTTTAAATTAAATTTAATTTAAATCAAAAGGAAAATTTCAACGGTGGTACCCCCAGGGTCCCACTTTGATCAAAATGTAATGTATTTTCATTATATATGTGGTTATGGCTGTCTATCTCCAAAACCTTTAGGAGTAGTTCGATAGCAAACAAACTGACAGACAGAGGCTAGAATATTTTTATATAGATAAGTGGAATTTGTTTATAGCGGGCGGAGTAAAATAATGTGAAAGAATATTACAATTAAACGATAATAACAAAAAAAAAAATCAGTGAATAATTTGTTAGGGTTTCAGTGCTTGAAAACACAATAAAAACTGCAATTACTTTAGCTAAGCGCTGGCATTTATTTAGTAAAGGGATAAAATATCCGTTAGATGTGACCACGGGGAGTGAAAATAGAGGCGACTTTTTCGGAATTATGCCATCTCAGCAGATTGAAATATATATTATTAAAATGAGCTTAACATGACATAAAGAAATTGTTTAAAATGTACTTTTCAAAATTGAGTCTACACTCATTGACACGTATTTGCGATTTACAGCGAAAATTGGTACTCTTTAAAAAATGTCGATTAGTGCTATTTCAAAATGTTCGGCAATAAAGTTATTAGACCGCCCATAAACCCGATGCTTTGTTAGGTTGACTTTGTTCAGCAGCATATCAACCTCTATGGGTTATTTAATACCGGAATGTAAATATTTTGAATATAGTTTTATGGCTTTAAAACTACAGATAAAATGTATTGTTGCTATAAAATTATTGTTGATAATTCTGCTTTAAAAATGTTAAACCTACTATAAATATGTAATGTTGGTAATGTTTATGTAATAATTTATTGTTGGTAATTTTACTACAAAAAATGTATTTTTATTCTTTTATAGTTTTTGGTGGTTTTGGTGGTTCACTATTTGCTGATAGTGGGGTACTCCCAGGTCCACCCTGACGCGACGTCAGGGTGGACCTTTGAACCTCAGCAGTTAAGAGGTGGTTCCACGCTCCTCAAAACGTCCTGATCTAATACCTTGCAGTCGGTTGTTTATCGTCATACCCAGGACTATAGACCTGTTGGATTCCTTTTAAAAGCGGTTCATGATACAAAATGCTTTTCAAAAGTCCTTTCCATTCCAGTAATAGTAGCCCCTAATTGAAAATTTTATTACATTCCGTATAAGCTCATGAGTTAATTAAAAAAAACAAAAAAAAAAACAATCGTTTTCTTAAGGCGATTCGTATTTATTGACATAAAATAAAATATGAATACCTTCTTTTTTGTACATTTAGATTACTTCTTTTTCCAAAATAATAATAACAATTTTTATTATACGTACATATTTAGAAATACGTAACGGCGGCAAACCAGCTTGTATCTATTTAATAATTTATTATCATCAAGTCATGTGACTTTACTTTCGAGCCAAACATATTATCAAGTAGTTAAGGAACATTCGAGATATTTGTTTATAAATAAAGTTCGGATGTAATTTAATGAATTGTATAAATATATATTACGTTATGCATATTTAAATTAATTTAAAAATTTTAACAATGCCGGCGATTCCTCAAGAACTCTTTGTCTAATTATAATTAAATTTGACACACCACACTGCAGTTTTAATGTGTATTTGTGCAATTCGTATGTTTTGTTTCACCACAGGAATGAGTTCGCTTAAATATCTGGTTAATGTCAGGCTATGATAATTAAGGGAGAACTGAAGATATTATTGAGAACATAGGTACTAGAATTCTTCTATATATAACCTAGCTACCCAGGCAGTTGCAGTAAAATGCTTAATAGGATTCAACCACATTAACGCACCTTTTCCCTCACTCACATTCTTTCTCTCTCTCACTGTCGCTCTTTTTTAAAGAAACCCAGACACTTTAGATAGACCGATTTCGCGAGAGAAAGAGACCATCGTAGAGTTAAGATATTGTACTGATTAATCATTATATATGTGCCTTTCTGCGCTTGATTCAATAATTTGCAGACTCCTTC
>OZ010583.1:104289915-104307415 GCA_963932145.1 Acanthosepion lycidas
TATACACAGCACCCCAACTCTGTAGTTTTGTAGACGAATCGTTTTTTAATCGTTTTATCCACGCGTCAGTTGGTATCAGCATCTGGCAATAAAATGGTCACTGAGGCCACATCTAGCGGAGGAAGAGAGTTTTATGCTCGAATGCAATTGCCATGGCCTGAAGAATGTTTCAAGCATAAATCAGACTGCCCACTTTTATATTTACATACGGTCTCTGTCTGATATTGAGCCCTTTTTACCCATTTTCCCGAAACGTCTTTTAAGCTATTAGTCTATTGCCGACCCTCACCTGCAGGGCAGTTTGTACTTGGGCTAAATCGAAACATGTCCGTCAACAAATGAGCAGTACTAAAATACCCCAGGCATGGACAGTGGAACGAGAAGAATCTGTATTGTAGCATACCTACGAACGATAATGAGTATTTTCCCATTCACATAACTACAGTAGTAAATATTGTATATTGGTCTGCAGTTGGAGATTCGTCTCCAGCTGTGTTGGTTAAACTCTCTTCTTCCAAACAGAGAGGATCCCCAAACGAGGCTATATCGAAGGGCAGAGTCCGGTTTCGGGAAATAGCAAGCCGACCTCGTTTTATACAGGTTCTACGGGGAATATTTGGCCTATGGCTCGGATACCCCACATTAAATTTGGCCTTGTGCCATATCTGACTGCGCGGGCGGTTGGTAGATATCCTGAAGTTGGAGATTCATAGTTAAATTCACTTGATTCATTTCTAGCAGTTGACTACTTCTTCTACCTACCACTGTCGAATTTTTTATGTGTTGTTCTTGTCCTAAGTATTATCGTTCATTACCAACCTTCGTGTTATCATTCTTTTCGGTAACCTTTCCTAGGTTACAACAGTCTGTGTCATGTTCGGATTTCCCTGTAGGTTACACGGATTGATATATAACTGATGAAAACCGGCGCGGGCTCTCAACTGCCGAAACGTAGTGATAACAACAACAAAGATGAGGATAATATTCCGAGTGTAATTAGTGCAAATCCTCATACCAGTCATTCTGACAAAAGAGAATATATTGAAAATACTTTTAAACTCATCATATGTAGGAATTAATTCCTAATATAATGCCTGTTGTAAAGTTCATCAGATTCATAAAATTAGGATATTAAATGATATAAGTTGTCTTGCAGCTACTTCGAAAATTTAATTAATAAATAGCAAAATGAAAAACTACAACCTAAAACTTGAAACAAGAATTTACACAATATACTGTAAAAATTTCACAAAATTGCACAGGTAAATCATCAAAGTATTTAAATTAAAGTACGTATGCAGGCAGATGTGTATTTTTACGAAACAACGCAATCAATGTAATAAGTCTATCTATAATTTCTACTTAAGTTGTTGCGATCAATATATACACGATGAAGCGAAATACATTGAAAATACATTAAAATTCTTCTACTGGTTTTATATATAATGATCATTGTAAAGCCCATCAGATTCATAAAATTAAGAAATTAAAAACCATAGTCTTATTAAAACTAGACACATAAACTACCTACCAAATCAATGAGTACTACAATAAAACAGACTTAATCTAAATTTAATATAATGTTTTCCAACTACTTCACAAATAGTCATATAATATAACTTTAAAGAAAATAACTACATCCTGAAGTAAGAAAAAGACATATGGACGGGAAAATATCAAAAAAACATACATAATTCGGAATGTGAATCAATATATAAAAATGATTCTCCACGATCGGGATAATGAATGAAGTATTCGTTCATCCTAAAAGTTTGATAATATTTTTTTTTATTTAAAGGATGTAATTATTAATTACAAGAAAACATTATTTTTATGATGAAAATGGGAAGAAAGTGCATCAGTTTTTTTAGTCTTTCGTTGTTTGTTTACGTCGATGTTGACACTACGTATAATCTTCCTTAACAGAACTACTGCTCTGACAACGTCAGATATTTAAAAGCAATGAAGAAAAGAATGACAAACTCGGTAGGAAGCTGATTGAATCTTGTTGTGTAGGTTAAGCGCTACCCCATCTTTATAATTTCTCTCCATCAGTAATTATTAGAAACGTCGATTGTAGGTAGTTCCTTCCCCAACTATATATATATATATATATATATATATATATATATATATATATATATATTAAAAATATTTTTTGTGGTACAAAACTTTATTTCGGCGTTAAAAATTATGAACAAAAAAAAAATATGGGTGACGTGAATGAACGGAAGGGACAGTTGTAGCATCTTTAGGTGTTACAACTGTCCCTTCCGTTCATTCACGTCACCCATATTTTTTTTTTCTCCTTGTTCATAATTTTTCCCCCATTTACAGCTCTGAAGAGAGCGGGCGGCACCGGCCGGCTGGTATTTTATTTCAATAACATCATGGTCCAATGTAAAAATATTCTTGTTTTTAACGCCGTAATATATATATATATATATATATATATATATATATATATACACTTGTTTGTTATTTTAGTGTGTTTCTCCCTTTTTTGGCTCTTCATTTTCGTTACTGTTCTTTTCGTTAATTAATTATCCAACGATTGTCTCCTGATGAGATGTTAGTTGAAAGGGCCTTAGAGAACAATAAAATTAAAATCAATAAAGTCCTAGTTTTTAAAACTGTATATATATATATATATATATATATATATATATATATTTGTATTCTCAGCTGTTACGTCCGGTCCAGACAGCACTCCCGCTGTAAACAGAGGGAGTGTCTGTTAGGACTTGACGTAATTTCTATCTAGACTGTATTCCGCCTTTAATATTGTATGTTATCTGTGTTTTATATTTTTCATTAAATAAAGTATAAACATACGCATTATAACCAAAAAACATTTGTGGCTTCTCACTACTATGACCCCTCCCTGTTGGATTTAATTTGTTGGATGAAAATGAGAACGAATAGAGTCCAATTCCGATGTTCGTAACATTCAATTTAAAAGAGGGCTCAATACAAAAGCAAGCGATAATGTTTATTTTAAGATATTACATCAAAAACATGTAAAAATCTCAACAAAAAGGCAATGATGTTTCGGTGTGTATTGACACATCTCACCATGGTGTTAGTAAATAACTGGTGAGTAGACAATGTATTGAGAGTCAAAAACAAAGTACATCCTTAGACTTCCGTCAGTAAGACCAATTTCGACGTAGTATAATTTTTACATTAAACTTCTAGTAGAGTTGTTAATGTTTAGTTTGGATGTATAGGTGTTCATCTGAAATTTTGATATTTGGTATTGATTGGTTTTATTAACGACCTATATAATGGCATTTTAGTTAACAATTGGTTTCTATTTTATATTGTATGGGCAATATATTTGAATAAATTCGATAGATTTATTTGTTTAAATTTCTTTCATAAAGAAGCTGGTTTATTGACCAACTATAAAAATAAGATTTTTTTTACACGCATGTAATGTAATGTAGTTTATCGAGATTATTGTTAAATTGCTTTTCATCTCTCATATGAAAAGACATTTTCTAATGTATAATTCTGTAGCCATTGTACGCCCAAACCTTATTAATAAAAACAAAAAAAAAACACTTAATAATATTAACTTTGAAAATGGACCCGCTATCTTGACCGTGTTTTGAAAAATGAAACATACATTCAACAAACTATTTCTTATTTAACAGTTAAAATATTTAATCCTTGAAAATAGTTAAATGTATAGCTGAAACCGCTCGGATAAAAAGAACATTCGGAGAGTTTTTATTTAAGTTAGCATCCGAAAAGAAAAATAAATTATTAGATCGCATCAGAAATTGTATAGAAAACTAAATAAAAGCACCTTGTCTTTCGTATACAATGAAGTGTGCATGGAAGAAGGAATACCGCAGCCTAAATACAGATATTATATATATATATATATATATATATATATATATATATATATGTGTGTGTGTGTGTGTGTGTGTGTGTGTGTGTGTGGTGTTTGTGAATTGAGATCAAATATGAGTCGGCATCTGGTAGTATTATAAACATAGTATGAATAGGAAACGTATATCAATGTAAAAAATGTGGATCGCTTCACGAATTTGCATATCATACTTACGAATGGGGCCATGCTGCTATTCTCAGTATCGTTTCAATTTTAGTATATGTAATACCAAAGCAAGTAAATGTACTAAATATACTAAATTTACATACGTCCCATGTGGAAGGATGCTACGCAAATTCATGAAGTGTTCCACATTTTTAAATTGATAAACGTTTCGAATTTGTCCTTCATCTTAATTGACAAAACTTTTTCAACACACTTGCACACACAGATATGTTTTTGGGTGTGTTTCTATTTTCGCTAATTATAAATATTTACAGGTACAATCTAAGTATTCGTGTATAATCTGTAATTTCAAGACTTACAATAATCTCAAACATAGTAAACTAAACTCAGGTTAATATTTTGATTTGTATTTATCGAACGCTTAGTGGAATAGATAGCGACACGGAAGAAGAATGCCTTGTAGAATTCGTTACATTAAATTAAGCGCAAATAGCCTTGGAAAAGGTATGGAAAATTCTCTTCAAAGCACCACTCCCCAATATGGGTCTAATCGTAGGATATTTATATCCAAATATCACTGTTATCTACCAAAACAGTGTTAATGTAATATTCGCACCCAACAACAACAACAATAATAAATTATATACCTATACAATTATTTATACTATTTGCATTTTTCGGGCTGTTGTCCTCAGCTTTGTTGCCATATTCACGGCGTTTCGGTCGTGGTACGCTTCGGACTTCTTCAGCTAATTGGAATTTCGAACTGAAGACTTTTTTTCCGTCCACCGGAATAGAATGAATCTAGTTCCACGTGTCAAACTCTTCCGAATTAGTCATCTCCCTTTAGCTTAACGCTCCAATTTTTGTTCACTTCTGCTGTAGCCAGCTATTGAACTCACACACTTTGGATTAAGTCACTGTATTTAACCTGCAATTTTCTCGACTGGGCCACGAGCCCTTGAATTTTAGGGATTTATTAACTTAATGCCGCAGTTATTATTTTTTTCCCAGAGCTCATATTACAATTATTGTTTATCTCTAGCATTCCGTATTACTGTCTTCCATATTTTATTCATTTTCATTCTTGGTCGGTTTAGAAGATTTTGGGGGCCTTTCATATGCGCTGATTCCTTAAGTTTTCGTATTTTCCAGACATGTTCAACTGCATCACGCACGCACACACACATACACATGTTTATATATATTCTTACAAAACAACATTTTTTTTTCGGATTTAAATATACAACAAACTTTTGATTAGCTATGAAATAAAAATGTGATCACGTTTGTTGAGCTGAAATTAAGAATAGAAGAATTCTCAAGAAAACTTGGTAGGGTTTAAATTTCGATAAAGATATTTTAAGAACCAAGGACATTCGACCGAAAGAATATCTTTGTCCCTTGCACGTTTTTTGAATCAAGACAAATCATTCTGACAGAGACACATACTCTTTCATCTTGTAAAGAATACCAGGATGCAAATTTCTACCAGACACCTTCGAGTTATCTAAATCTACACCCTGAGCCTCGCTGTTATTCTATACCGGGCGTATCATCAAAATTGTCCAATTGTTCGTTGTACCTCAGAAATGATTAAAGATGTCTTACTGGAATTCTCCTAGGTTTTTATAACACTATTGGACTCTGCTTTGAGCAATAAGAATGTATAAGTACACTCCAAGCTTAACCAAAGAATCGTGCTGAATTCGATTATCAACAAAAATGACATTTTCATCATTAATTAATCAGAGTTAAGGATCGGAAGCTGATGAAAGAAAATAAATACAATAATAAATAAAGTTCAGATTTATATATATTATTCCAGGATTATTTCTCAAGTTATTCATGGTTATCTACGCCCTCTCTAACCTACTATCTTTCTGTCCTGGAATAACAAGGTGCCTCACACGTTTCACGTACGACTTCATTTTCAAGATTTTTTCACTGCTTTTTGGACTGACATAGATGAATCTCCTCTCTCTCATGCCAAACCTCTTATGGATTGAGTTGGATATTTAATAACAGATCTCTTTAACTCTAAGTTGAAACGATTATCACTCTTCGTGTTGTGACCTCCTTTTCTATTTTCCCTCTCTTCTGTTTTCATTTTTTTAACTTATTCACCGTTTAGTTGTTGGTTCCTGAATAGACTATGAAGATGAAAGCCACAGTATGAATGTTGATACCATTACTGAAGGCCTGAATGATATTATCCTCTCACCATTTCTCAGTTGAGAAGCAAATGGGGCTGACACAAAACGATTTTAAACTGTTCTATTTCTAGCCGGATAATTCAACGGGGTTTTCAGTCGTTCTTACGACATCAAGATGGCTAAACGTTTTATCTGAAAACCTAGAAAAAAGAAAATCAAATATATATTTTTCTTTTTTTTTTTAGATATTAAACATTGTGTGGGATGGATAATTGTGATTTGTTGTTACATGCGGTATTGCTTGAGAGTCAAATTCAGTAGTAACAGTTAATAAAATGGTGTTTGACATACAGCGAAAGTTATATTGTTTATCTAAAAGGAGGCTGTGCGATGATATATTCTGTTATAAGACATAGTCTCTTTAAAAAAAAAATGGTTCCGATATTTGCTCCACACAGAAGAAATATCTAGATAAAAATGAAAAGACAGAGAAGCTCTGGGATGCATAGGGGAAAAGAGGTGAGAAAAAAGATAGAAGAAGAACAGGTGGTGATAAGAAAATTACGAGAAGAATGAAGCATGGCGTAGAAGAATGTGGAATAGGAACAATAAAAAAAGAAAATCCTGTGAAATGAAAATCTTATCCTAATTGAAGAATACGAAGAGAAATAAAGGAAAAAAGTCAAAATAGGATAGTAATGAAAAGAATTGGATAACAAGAAAGTTTGTACTCTATGATATTGGATAGAATAGAGGCATAAAGAAATGAACCATGGAAATGAAATCTCTCATAGAAAACACAGAGAGAGAGAGATAGAGAGAGAGAGAGAGAAAGAGACATAGAAAGAGAAAGCGTTTAAAAGAAAAAAAAAACATAAGAGGGAGAGGTAAAGAATAATCATAAGAAAAAGAAAATAAGTCGATAGTAGAATGAACATGGAGTGGAAGTAAGAACTAAATGTGAAGTAGAAGAAAAAAGAAAAGAGGAAGGTAAGGAATAAGACGTAATTGAAAATAAACTGAAAAACTTTTAGATAGCGAAAAAGAAAAAAAAGATGAGAGAAGGACAAGTGAAGTACGGAGAGGAAGAAGAAGGGAAAGCGTAGAAGGTAGAGTAGATTTAAAAGATGAAGAAGAAAAGGAGAGAATAATGGTAAGCTCAATGAGTAAGATATGCAGAAAAAAGAAGAAAAAATTGAATAAATGAGAAAAAAATGTGCGAAATAAAATAATATGACGATAAATAAAACAGTCTCGAAGTGACAGAATGAAAAAAAATATACAGAAGTGAACACACATAAGAGTAACATGCACAGTAAACAAAGTTGGGATATTGAGAGAAAATGTAAAAGACCAATGACAAATATGGAGTAAAAATTCAATAATATGGAGAGACAGAAAATGTTGTGAGTGAGGAGACAGAACAAGAAACAAATTAAAAAGAAAATAGAAGTGAACACTCAAAGCTTAAAGATAAGACGTGGAGACTAAATTAATAAAAATGTAACGATGAAGATAACAGGACAGTTATTGTCAGTATTCATCTGTATAAGTTTATAAAAAGCCATTACAGACACTCCAGCGCATTTTTCCCGCTTATATATTCAGACACCATATTGCAAATGGCGTACTTTTAGATTTGCTGCTGTCAAATTACTTAAAAGCCCCTGTATTATTCATCCATAACTATCTATACCAAATAATTTTACCTCATAATTTTTTTGTGTTTGGTGGAAGTGATGTTGATATTGTCCCAGGGAGAGTAGAGCATGTTTTAATGATATTATTAATTAACACAATCATAATGCACTATCAATACCCAATAGATTCTTTCTTCAAAATCGTCTGTCTAGACGTCTTAAAAAATGCGAACTTCTATAGAACGATTATTGTATCACATATATCAATATTTTAATATAATACAATTCCCCTGTGAGGAAGTAAAAACAGACAAAAAAACGAAACAAAACAAAACGAAAACAAACAAAGAAATATGAGCTGTAAGTTTTAAGTATACTTGCTTCTTGATCAAAATCGTTTTTCTCAATTTCTCTTTCACTCTCTTGGGCGAGGATTACCATTATTTAATAAATCAATTTATTTTAATGACTGAATTCAATTAATAAAGCCTTGAAGAATATCTACTCGCATACAAAATGACAAAGAAAATACTTGAATGGATTTGAATGAAGGCAACTATGAGGAAAAAATATACCTTTATGTCTATGGAAATATTTGTATGTACGAGACAGATTTTTTAATATTACATATTGAGAGATTTATGCGTCGTTGACACGTGTATATATATATTCATGGTGGACGTAATCGTCAGGGAGCCTGACGATTGCGTCCAGCATGAAACAGCCTTTCGCAACTGAGTTTTGACATGAATGTTCAATTTATATTTATATTTACATACGCTCTATCTCTGATATTGAACACTTTATCCCATAAATATAGCACACCTTAAAATTATATTTCCTCACACATATATATATATATATATATATATATATATATATATATATATATATATATATATATATATAAAATTATATGGATATGAGTTTGTGACCCAGGGTTTCACGGTTTTGCGATCATCACACAAACTGGTTTAATTTTTAAAATTGGAACTTTTTATGCGTGTTGTGCGTATATCACAGAATCTATTAGTTCTATTACTGATATATAGTGCTTTCAACTAAGTACAGCACATACAAAATAATATATATATATATATATATAGATAGATAGATATATGTATGTATATATAATACATATACATACATATATATATATATATATATATATATATATATATATATATATATATATATATATATATATATATATAAAAGGAGAGAGAGGATGTTGTGTAATGGTTAGAAATCTTGTCTTGTTAGATCAATTACGACTGAGTAGTGAGTTATATCCCCACTGGGTGCCCCATACTTTCGGCCTTGTGCCACATCCAAGCCGGACTTAGAAAATCAATATAAGGAGAGAGACAGAGAGAAAGAGATATATATATATATATACATGAATGAATTGGGATGAATGCAGATTTGATTTTCACTGGTTAGTCAGGTCTCAGGGATATTCTATTGTTAAACAAACGTTACTATAATTTATGGCGTTCCTTCGATTCAAAACGGGATGACACCAATCCTGTTTGTCGTTTAATTTATCCCCCTCTCTCTCACACACACACATTTACACACACACGCACATTCACACAAACACACGCGACCCCCCATATATATATATATATATATATATATATATATATATATATATATATATATATATATATATATATATATATGTATATAAGAACAATTCTCCTCAACGAGTTTTCAGATGTCTCCATTAAATTCAGCATCCCTCAATTGGTTTGCGAAATTCATCTTGAAAAATGTACTGAAGCAAATTATTTTTAACATAATGTGAACGCCATTGATGTAGGCAAACAAGTATTTGTCATATTTGTAAAGTTTTACATATTCTCTCGAAATCGAGTATTTATCCTTGTTTTTCAAGTTTATTAAGTTTTGAAATATATAATCTTTATTGAATCGAATACGCAACATTTTCAAAATAATAGGCATTTTTAATTCTACTTATTCATTTTCTTACTTGTATACAAATTTCACGTGCTCACGCTGTAAATAATGTATAAAACAACAGATATGTAGAAATATTTACAATTTTCAGACCAATATATGTACATATGTTTTTGATCTTACGATGCTTTGAATCGAATATTACTGAACCTGAAACGGAAATGCTACTGCAAAAATGCATTGTACATAAAAAACTCAGTACATACATTTCCACAAGATATCTTATTTGTTTACCAAAATATAAAATTCCTATAATTTAAATGTTTGGGAAATGTTTTAACAGAGGAGGATAAATGCGACAGTGAAATCCGAAGTGGCATCGGGATAGGGAATGGTGACTTCCAAAAGCTAAGCAAAGTATTAAGAAACAGGAAAATTTTGTTACAAAGATTTAAAAGAGTACTGAATTTTTAGGTAATATCAGTCATCTCATACGAAAGTCAATGCAGGACAATCAGAGATGACGGGAAGCAATAGAAATCTCGTTCTACAGAAGGATATTGAGGATACTATTTACTGAACCTGTGCGCAACGACGAAATTTCAGAAAAAGTGGAAACAAAAAAAATATAACATTTCAAGTTAACATCAGAAAGAGACAGTAGACATTTCTAAGAGACATTGAGAAAGGAGAGCTCAGAAAATATGATGCCTACAGGACAGATTAAATCTAAATCAGACAAAGGAAAACATCGTATAACCTACGGTGATAAATTGTGTAAATGGTTGACAGAATAGGGTTTAGGGCATATAGCAAAAAGACAACATTTTTAGAATCCACAAACAGGCATAAACTTGTAGAGAGCCATGATCTCAAATACGTTAAATGGACACGTCAAATAAAAAAAAAGAAGATTCGATATTTATCTAGAGATAGTTTTTCATAGTCGCGAATATCTACGAATATAAATAATTTTGTGCGTAAATTGATAATAAATATTTCCAACATGTGAGTTACGTTATACAAGATCTTATTTCACGTTTTTTATGTACCAGATATTTTGAATTCCGGCTATTCTATATCCATTATTTCTCTTGCTGGTAGCATTCAGCTGCATTCAAATTCTTACTCAGTGTAATTTGACAACGATACGTGTATGTTATCTGAGACAGTACAGAAAATTTCCAGTTGGACATAAACTGTTCTTCTCAAAATGACTTACTTGGTCACATGATCATATCTAGGGAAGTTGGACGGGCTGTGAAATTTCACCTCTTCCTCGTAATAAGATGCTATATGTAACCGCTCACTTGCAAAATGCTTATAACACAATGTTATTTAAATTCTAAATGCAAATTTTACAGTAAAATTAGGACTAACCAATTTCTTGAGTACAGGGAGATGGAACAGTAACTCCCCATTTTAAAATATTTAAAATTTATTGATTAAATATAATTTTTACAAGAATTGGATATGAGAGGAAAGCGTTTAGCATGAGGTTTTATTTCAAATTCCATATGGGCATCAGATTTCGCAAACAGCATCTGCAGCCGCCTAGTGGTCTCAAAGACATAACTACTTGTATTCGACCTTCTTAAGTTAGGAGTCCTCGAGGGAACACATATACATAAAATTTGTAGTTACCGATATGATGACAGTATGAATATCAGCTTAAAGGTAATCTTTCTTTATAAATTACACTGTGTAAGAAAACATTTATCCTTCGGTAGCCACTATTCTTTCCTATTTGCTTACGCCTACAAAGTATGAAAAAAGGTTAATATTCCTTTCAGACTTTTCTTTGGTGGCCAGGACAAGGATGTTTCTGAAATTTACATATTCCTGTTTCGAAACCTGGAAAATGGTAATCTTCTCTTTCAGACAATGTAGGGACAAAACGATATATGATTTAAAGAGAGACCACAAAAAGCAAGAAAATGGGGCTCAAATTAGATAGATGTCGGCATTTAATTACTTATATAGTCGTTGATATGCCGCTAAACAAAATCAACCAACAAAACAAACAACCAAAAGGAATACTTTCATGACATTAATCTATATAATTTCGTATAAATTCTTAAATCAAACTATATACCAAAATATAATTAAAAAAAAAAAACTACAACATAAAACACATATAACAGCCGCTAGTAATTTAGTCTACACAAACATGTATATGCACAAGCTGGGCATCCTCTATCATGTATTTCAATTGTGAAAGCAGAATAATTAATATCATATTTTTATTACTTCAAAGATCCCAAGAAAATAAAATTTCGGAATTACATAATCCATAAGGAGTTGATATGTTGATAAATACATCAACTAACTCAATATTAAATTTAGATTATGGCTGTTGTGCTACAAGAGAATATCCTGGATACTTTGCTTGATTTTACGTCCTTAATTTAAATATTCAACAAACACAACCATTGCAACTAGGCAAAGATGGTCTAATGTTTTTTGCTAGTGTTGTATTCAGTGGAAATATAAGCTTCTTCCAAGTTGTTGAAGATAAATGTAGAGAGTTATTATACGTATTTCGAGTTGAGCATTTTAAGCGGTACTCTAAGCTAAATAGTTCCTCATGCTAGGCAATGGTCCACTATATTGTCCGATAACTGAGTATGGACAACTTTGCCAGAAAAAATTCAAAGACAGAGAATGAAGGAAATTAGCTTACACTTCCATATACATTTAACGAATAGCAATCTTGTGGTTTATAAAAAAAAGAGACGTATATGAAAGAGAAAACAATATTCAAGAAGAGGTGATCGATGGGAAACAATAAAATAAAACAACAGAACATACAAAAACAGATTAACGATAAAGAAGTAAAGACAGGTGGTTTATCAAAAACAATGCTTAAGTGGTACACGAAGAATGTCGAAGAGAAATTAAAAAGTCAATTATTAAAAAAATGATTTTTTCATGTGTCATGCATATTGTGCTAAATAAATATCTGTTTATGTAGCCTGTATATGTTATACGTATTTATAAATAATAATTTGTGTTACATTTAATTTGCTGATATAATGAAACCTTACACTCCAAAAAGAAATGTTCGTCAATTTCTTTTTTTTAATTTTATGACACGTATGATCAGGAGAAATATGAACAATATATTTGTAATGTAAAACAAATATATAATTTTGATAATTATGGCAATATTTACCCAGAGACAGATGGCGGTGCAAGGGGTTTACCGCTTGCTACTATTAATAAATAACAATTTATATTACATTTAATTTCTTGACTAAATAGAACCATATTTTTTTAAATTAAAGAGATATTCCAGAGAAATACGAAAGATATATGTATCATATAAAAGCATATATATATATATATATATATATATATATATATATATATATATATATATATATATATATATATATATATATATATATAATGATAATGATGATATTATTTACCAAGAGAAAGATGATATACCAATGGGTTCACCCTTCGCTGCTAATATATTTAGTTTCAACAGCGGTCTCACACGATAAATGTTCATTTGCAATTTTTTCGTACATTTGATACATGTTTCTTATATTGATGACGTATTTACAATAAAGAAAAATCTTAGACGAGATTAAAATATATTTTCAGTAACTTTCTCTACTTCAATTCGGAACTCTTCCCTAGAAATATTTCTTATAAAAATGAAAATTACAAATGAATTCTTAATAGAATGAATGTCCTCAGAGATATGAAAGGGATAAAAAAAAGTGTCCTGAAATATTAGGTTGGTGCACAAACAATGTCGTTTTCTCACATATGTTACTATGTGAGAAAACGACATTATTTTTGCACCAACCTAATAATTTCTTCTTCATAAAGTTTTATAAAGTATTGAGAAAAAATATTTATTAATATTAATGACGGCGATATATATATCGTATTCTTTTTAATCGTGTTTATCCGAAGCAAAGCTGTAAAGCCACTGAGGCCCAAGTGGTTACTGGATGTGGAAGAGTTAGAAAACAGAAACATAACTAAAGAGCGACTAAAGAAGTGTAATCAGGAATATAGTAGAACAGTAGATAGAGATTGATATTCCATTAAAATATTTGAAGATTAAAGTTGGCTTGAAGTCAGATAGGAGGTTCATAAACAAGAAGTACGAGAAAAGAATCTGTTACCATAGAATATATTGTTAAATCTATCCAACTCAACTGTAAATTGATATGACGTCCCTGCCAGTCTAGTTCTGAGCTTAAATTCAAAATGTCTATCTGCTATAGCGAAGAGAACATCAGAACAATTATTATGAAAATATTTATTGAAAAGAGGGGAACTTTATGGCGGTGGGAATGTCACTATTTAGTCAATATTTGAATGATGTCATATCTCCATGTTGACATATTTATTCTTTTAAACAATTTGTTCGGCGGATCACAGTCTTGGATACGTAGATAGATTGAAGAAATTGCGTAGAGGACATCATAACCGTTTCTTTATGTGATTGCAGCTGATTTTGTAAGACGAAGCAAGCACCGAAAATAAGTCCTATAACTACTCCAATACACCTTAAAGAAACAATGCTAAACATCAGTTTGTGGCTAATATTAATAAAAGAAGAGAAATATTTTATTGCCAGTACTTATTCATTGATTTTGTCTAGCTGTCCAAAATGATTTAAAAACACGAGTTGTCCCCACCTTGTTAATCCGATTAAGAAACCATCTCTCTCATCTTTCCGCTTTCTTTTCATCTTTGCTTGACTCTGGTTACAGCGCCAGTGGCAACTATTTATTACAAGGTGCTAGGATGCTGAGCAAAAATCATTCAAGTCTTTTACTGTGCCTACGTTTATATTTGTTTGGTCGTTAAGTCGTAAATTTTTCTTGCCAAGAAAAAAAATGTGGAAATTGCCTTTTACAGGGTTATGCTCAATCAAATAATTGATTGATATTTCATTGCATTTTGAAAAGAAACATGACAGCTCCATAATTATTTTATTATTATTTCGCTTTCATTTTCCTTCTTTCATAAGAATTTCGAAGCTAATGAATTTTGGCTTCACACACGTAATATATTAATGCTCAGACCATACGATTTCTTGCTTTTTCTAAACATATCTGTAAGAAGAAATATATTTATGTATAAATTAACGTAATGATGTATATGTGCTATTGGTACCAAGTTACACAGTACTACCAATCGTATTATATACTTAACTACTCGTATTATCCGTGGCCGGATATTTGACCGAAAGACATTTAGCCGATGGACATTTGTAAAAATAGTAACTAGCAACACTTAAAGTATTTTAATTAACAGTATTATAAATAGATTAGGACTATTAATTACCACTGAATTTCAAGTAATTAAAGTACTAAATCTAAATTTAAATTTAAAAGTTTTCTTATGTCAATATTTGTTTATTGAAATTAGTATATTTTAAAAATATTTGAGTGTATTTGGGTAAGAAGTAGCACCTAATTATTTAATTTCGCATTCAACAGTATCATAAAAGCTACTTCATCCCTTTAAGATGATGATCATTTAAGCGAAATTGAAAGATCTTTGATGTTTTAAATGCTTAAGATTTTTGCTGTAGTACAATGTTCTTTGTTCTCAAAATACTTATCATCATACAGCAATATTTGAAGTAAAATATAATATATACAGAATAGATTTAAAAAAAGCTTATCAAAAATTCGAAAAAATTATGAATAAATACAGTAAATAAATGTAAATATATGTAGCATATTACGATAAAGACTGACATACATGTAAGTACGCCACTACATTTTCGGCTACATGTCCATTAGATTAAATGTCTTTCGGTCAAATGTCCATCGACCAAATGTTTGATTAACGTATTATCAGCGACTAAACCTCAACCGACCAAGTTCTTCTGCTAAACATTCATCAAGATTTAAAACAATACCTGTCAAGTAATCTAAGATTCATTTCCTGGATAGGGAGAGGTAGAAATATCTGGATTGGTGTTGTAACCTTAATGGTAATGTTGTAACCAATTCTTTATGTAACAAACTACAAGAAGGGAAATTGATTTAATGCCTACAGCCCGACAGAATCCACTGATGTTGACGGGTTCTTCTTTTTTTTTCTTGCCCAGGGGTTGGGTTTGAAGGAAGGCAGTAATTTTCTTCACTTTAAAATATTAATGCATATGCATTGCTTGTTAAGCCACAACTGAGTCTCGTGATGTTATCATGCAATATAGTATTACATGAACATGAGGTTGCAGTACATATATATGTATGTAGGTGATGCTGGTGAATGTAAAAGTACCTGCGTTGGTGGCCAGGCGAGCCGTAAGCCGGGTGGGAACTGGAGAAGCCTTTTAAAAGACGTTAATCTAAGCCAAGAAAACATTTCCATCCAGTTATGTATAAAAACTTTATTTTTCGACAAATTTATTCGAATCTAAGTGTTATGGTCCGGTTCCTTTTACCACGGTGATAGTGCAAGGTAGAACCAATAAAAAAGAACTCGAATAACACAGATATATTACAAACAGGAATATATATATATATATATATATATATATATATATATATATATATATCAGGTTTAGTAGTAATTGTCTGAACACGACTCTGTTTCGGACTGCCTCTGACTCGATTAACTGACTCCTGACGGACTTCACTCCAGACTTCAGACTGAACGGTATTTAGTCACCCCCCCACGAGTGCAACATGTGGCACAAGGCCGGTTTAACGTGGGATCTCCGAGCTCGTGGGCTCGCCCAAAAATATGCCCTTTGAACCCGTATAAACGGGCTCAGGGTCGGTTTACCTTCCCGAGAGAGACACTGCTCTTCGTCGTAGCCTCGTTCGGGTTCCTCCCCGCCCGAAGGCCGAGTGTTCAACCGATCAGCAGGTCAGCCGGTCGTCCGACTTCAGACTGAACAATAATTAATCACCCTCCCACGAGGGCGTCATGTGGCACAAGGCCGGTTTAACGTTGGATCTCCGAACCCGTGGGTTCTGCCAAAAATATGCCGTTTGAACCTGTATAAACGGATTCAGGGTCGGTTTACCGCCCCGAAAGAGACTCCGCCCTTCGGTGTAGCCTCGTTCGTGTTCCTCCCCGCCTGTAGGCAGAGAGTTCAACCGATCAGCTGCTCAGCCTGTCGCCTGACTTCGGACTGAACGGTATTTAGTCACCCCTCCGAGGGAATCATGTGGCACAATGCCGGTTTAATGTGAGGATTCCGAGCGTGTGTGCTCGGGCAAAAATATACCCTTTGAACCCGTATAAACGGGTTCTGGGTCGGTTTACCTCCGCAAAAGAGACTCCGCCCTTCGGCGTAGCCTCGTTCGGGTTCCTCCCCTCCCGAAGGCGGAGAGTTCAACCGATCAGCCGGTCAGCCGGTCAGCCGACTTCGGACTGAACTCCCTGCTTCCGCTTGAGGCGCAGTATTTATTACGTATGGAATAATCCATTATGTTATTATAGGTAAGGTCCCATAACACTAAGATCTATCTATCTATCTATCTATCTATCTGTTCAGAGATTTTCTTTTAAATGTGAAGGAACCATCTATATTTAATGGGTAGATGCACTAGAGCTCCTCGACAAGAAATGAAACTAACATCTCCAAATATGGGTTAAAGACATCGCGACCAATGTTCTCTTGACTTCTACAGCAACAAGTCTCGAAAAAATTAATCTAAGGAGTAAATCCTAAACACATCCGTTTGAATCACTTTAGGTTGTGGTACACGGGCGGATGCCACTGAAATACATTTTTCTACTCTCAATGTTTT
>OZ010583.1:104309915-104319915 GCA_963932145.1 Acanthosepion lycidas
ATCTGCGATGGCGTTGTCCAGCATTCTCTGCCATATAGGATAACTAATAGTTTTGGTTGGCAGATTTTACAATTTCAATGCAACTTCCGATTTGGATATCACATTTTCCGTTCCCTGTTAAAACGATTACTTACATATTTGTATTGTTTGATTTCTACAATTTCGATTCATATATAGCACCTTGGGCTCTTAAATATAATTTCTGTCTTTATGTTTAATAAATTCCTTCATTGCTTCCACTTCTTTTTACAACCTTTTATAATTGATACTCTAGTTCCATTTCCGTGTCTGCCGTCAGCGCTGTGCATATATTATTTTCTTAAGATAATGGGCAGCAATATTTACAATATTTTCTGACAAGATACACGCAATGCTCAGATGTCGGTCCCCGCACAGAAAATATTTTGAGAAAAGAAATTGTAAAAAAATTTACCCTGATTGTTCTATCAATATTATATTATATATTCTTCCAATACTAGGAACTGAAAACTATATTTTACATTGAAAATCTGAACAATTATGACAAATTCAACATAAAGCAAGAAGAACAAAATTTATGGTAACTAATTAGAATGTATCGGGCTTAAGCAAGTGAATGACAGAGCGTGGTCTGGGGGAGGAAATTGTCAAGCAAGTGGATGAGAGAACCTGGTCTGGGGGATGTAGCAGAAGAAAGGAAATTGTTAAACAAATGGATGTCAAAACGAGGTCTGGAGGAGGAAGCAGAAGGAAGGAAATTGTTAAGCAAGGCGAGGACAGAACGTAGTCTGGGGGATATAGCAGATGGAAGGAAATTGTTAAGCATGTGGATGACAGAACGTAGTCTAGGTGATGTAGCAGAGGGAAGGAAATTTTTAAGCAAGGGGATGACAGATCTTGGTCTGTGGGAGGTAGCACATGGAAGGAAATTGTTAAGCAATGGTATGACAGAACATGGTCTGTCGGAGGTAGGAGAGGGAAGGAATTTGTTAAGCAAGGGGATGACAGAATGTCGTCTGTGGGAGGTAGCAGAGGGTAGGAAATTGTTAAGTAAGTGTATGACAGAACGAGGTCTGGGAAAGGTAGCAGAGGGAAGAAAATTGTTAAGCAAGGGAAGGAAAGAACAGTCTGGGGGAGGAAGCAGAGGGAAGGAAATTGTTAAACAAGTTGATGATAGAACGTGATCTAGGGGGTAGCAGAGGGAAGGAAATTTTAAGCAAGTGGTTGGCAGGACGTGGTTTAGGGAGGTAGCAGAGGGAAGCAAAATATTAAGCAATTGGATAACAGAACGTAGTTTCGGTGAAGGAAGGAAATTGTTAAGCAAGTGGATGACAGAGCGTGGTCTGGGGGGTGGCAGAGGGAAGAAAATTTTTAAGCAAGAGGATGACAGAACGTGGTCTAGAGGAGGAAGCAGAAAGAAGGAAATTGTTAAGCAAGCGAATGACAGAACATGGTGTGGGGTGGTAGCAGAGGGGAGCAAATTGTTAAGCAAGTGGATGACATGACGTGGTGGGGCGGAGGTCGCAG
The DNA here is from genome assembly GCA_963932145.1 of Acanthosepion lycidas. Classification (NCBI taxonomy): domain Eukaryota; kingdom Metazoa; phylum Mollusca; class Cephalopoda; order Sepiida; family Sepiidae; genus Acanthosepion; species Acanthosepion lycidas. The sequence goes on from OZ010583.1 coordinate 104,311,422, forward strand.
AGGTACGGAAATTGTTATGCAAGGGGAGGACAGAACGTAGTGTGGCGGATGTAGCAGAGGGAAGGAAATTGTTATGCAAGGGGTATGAAAGAACCTGGTCTAGGGGATGTTGCAAAGGGAAAGATATTGTTAAGCAAGGGGATGACAGAACTTGGTCTGTGGGAGGTAGCAGAGGATATGAAATTGTCACCCAAGTGGATGACAGAACGTGGTCTGGGGAGTGTAGCAGAGGGAAGGAAATTGTTAAGCAATGGGAGGACAGAAAGTAGTCTGGGGGAGGTAGCAGAGGTAAGGAAATTGTTAAGCAAGGGGAGGATAGAACGTAAGCTGAGAGAGGTAGCAGATGGAAGGAAATTGTTAAGCAAGTGGATTACAGAACGTGGGCTATGTGATGTAGCAGAAGGAAGAAAATTGTTCAGCAAGGGGATGACAGATCGTTGTCTGTGGGAGGTAGCGCATGGAAGGAAATTGTTAAGCAATGGTATCAAAGAACATGGTCTGGCGGAGGTAGCAGAGGGTAGAAATTTGTTAAGCAAGAGGATGACAGAACGTTGTATGTGGGAGATAGCAGAGGGTAGGAAATTTTTAAGCAAGCGGATGTCAGAATGTGTTCTAGGTGAGGTAGCAGAGGGAAGAAAATATTAAGCAAGTGGATGAGAGAACGTGGTTCTGGGAGGTAGCAGAGTGTGACGCACCCCAGCCTCTCTCTGCCCCGTGCGGTCCTGTGACGATCAATGTGACTTGCTATTGGTCGCGGCACCAAATGTGACCTGATCTTGCTGTCACAGCACCAAATGTGACGTTCTAACCCTTGGCTGATTCGGATGGGAATCTGGTTAGATTCGGTGTCAGCGTTGTCGTTCCCAGCTCGCCTCCAAGGTCTGGTTACCAAAGTAACTGCTTTGACTTCTAGTCTAACCTACCCACGTTGGGATTTTGATCTTAGGTAGAGGAGATCAATCAGTCGCCGGGCCGTAATGCAAGCCGAGTCCGAGCAAAGGTAATACCGCACAATATATGTAAAAGCAAATAAAGTAACAACTCGAAAAGTTCAAATGTGTTAAAAAAAGAATAACAAATATTTTTATATCTGGTTGCTGAATACAAGACTGCGTCTTTGTCCAAACCCGCTTCTATGGATTCGTGACACTTTGTGTTTGTTAGGCGAGTCTTAATATCTTAACTTGGTTTTCGATAACTGGTTTTTGGTGTCTTCAGGCGATATTCGCAAAACTTGTTTTGGTGGTGTGAGTCTATGTCGTTCTTCAAAAATAAATTGTTCTTGGTTAGAAGTCGAAGTCGGAATGCGTGGATATTCAGTCTGCTTCCTGCGAGGCTGATCTCAGAGCTCACAGCTCAACTCTGTCTGCCTCTGCGTCTCTCTCTCCAACTCCAACTGCAACTAACTTACTAACGTTTACTCGCTGCGACTCTGTTTATATGGACGCCGACCAAAACCGGGTGTGGGCTTGTTGAGGTTTGAGTTCCTCGATAATTCTAAATCCACAATAAGGATTTTATTCGTTTTCGGACAGGAAAATTTATCACTTTCCATTTTTGGAAGTCCATTACATTTTGTGTTAGAGGGTTTCTTAAGAGAATCGTCCTCACATATTCCTCTTTCTCATATTGGTATCTCACACCAATCCCCTCAGAGGGTGTCAAAAGTTTTCCCTTCTTTCTTATTGTGGTATCTCACACCAATTCCCTCAGAGGCGTCAACAGGTCTCCCCTCTTTTTCATATGTTTACCTTCGCCTACCGCTCACGCCACCATTCAGTCAATGACGCTGGGCAGCACGGGTGTTTACAATTATCGCTTAAAAGAAAACAAAATCTTTTTTTTTCTTTTCTTTTTTTCCCTACACCAGAACTCTACGACTCGTAGTGTGGTCCTTTATCTCTATCTTAACCGAATGTCATCTCTAATTTATCAACGAGATTTCCGCCAGCGTCAAATGGGTGGTTAAATGGACGTCTTCGCACTCTGTATCCAATTATCCATCCCGGTAAGTAACTTTTAGCTTATCCAGGTCTGGACAATAAAACAGGTGGTCCCTTTTCAAAATCAAATGATATCTCTGAAAGATAGTTAATGGTTTGTTCTTTTCCCTTCCTTTTTTTCTGGGGGTGGCCTGGGCTGATGCCATTCTCGGTCAGTGCGTGACCTGATTACCATTATCTCTCAGCTTCTGTTTCGTAGGGCCCTTGGCCAATTTGAAATTTTCATTATTACCATGGGCACATTGCTATCTTTTTCGCGGTCTGTGGGACGTAGCACAGGGTAGGAAATTTTTAAGCAAGGGGATGACAGAACGTGGTCTGTGGGAGGTAGCAGACGGTAGGAAATTGTTAGGTAAGCCGATGACAGAATGTGGTCTGTGGGAGGTAGTAGAGGGTAGGAAATTGTTAAGCAAGGTGATGCCAGAACGTGGTCTAGGTGAGATAGCAGAGGGAATGGAAATGTTAAGCAATGGGGTGACAGATCATGGTCTCGGGGAGGAAGCAGAAGGAAGGAAATTGTCAAGAAAGTGGGTGACAGAACGTGGTCTGCGCGAGGTAGAAAAATATTAAGGAAATATTAAGCAAGTGGATGACAGAAAGCTGTCTTGGGGAGGTTGCAGAGCGCAAGAAATTGGAGATGACAGAACGTGGTCTGGGGGAGGTAGCAGATGGAAAGAAAAAGTTAAGCAAGCTGATGACATAATGTGGTATGTGTGTGGTAGCAGAGTGATTGAAATTATTAAGCAAGTGGATGACAGAACCTGGTCTAGGGGGAGAAAGCAGAGGGAAGGAAATTGTTAAGCAAGTGGATGAGAGAACGTGATTTGGGGAAGGTAGCAGAGGGAAGAACATTTTTAGGCAAAGGGATGACAGAACGTAGTCTGGGAGAGGTAGCAGAATGAAGGAAATTTTTAAGCAAGGGGTGACAGAACGTGGTGTAAGTGAGGTAGCAGAGGGAAGGAAATTGTTATGCAAGGGGATGACAGACCGTCGTCTAGTGGAAGTTGCAGAGGGACGGAAATTTTTCAAGCAAGGGGATGAGAGAACATGGTCTAGGAGTGGTAGCAGAGGGAAGGAGTATTTTTAGTGGATGACAGAACGTGGTATGGGGGAGTTTACAGAGGGAAGGAAAGTATTAAACAAGTCGATGACAGAACGTGGTCTCGGGGAGGTAGCAGAGGGAAGCAAAATTGTTAAGCAAGGGAATGACAGAACGTGTCTGGGGGAAGGAAAATATTATGCCAGTGGATGACAGAACGTGGTCTGAGGCGAAAGCAGAAGGAAGGGAATTTTTAAGCAAGTGGATTACAGAACGTGGTATAGAGGAGTTTGCAGAGGGAAGGAACATTTTAAGTCTGTAGATGACATTACGTGGTCTGGGTAGTTTCCAGTGGGAAATATATTGTTAAGCAGGTGAATGACAGAACGTGGTCTAGGTGAGGTTGCAGACGGAGGTAAAATTTTAAGCAATTGGATGACAGAACGTGATCTGGGAGAGGTAGCAGAGGGAAGGAAACTGTTAAGCCAAGGGATGACAAAACGTGGTCCAACTGAGGTAAACGAGGGATGGAAATTTTTAAGCAAGTGGTTGACAGTACATGGTCTAGGGGAGGTAGAGGAGGGAAGGAAAATTTGAAGCAGAAGGAAGGAAAGTATTAAGCAAGAGGAAGACAGAACGTGGTCTCGGGGATGTAGCAGAGGGAAGGAAATTGTAAGGCAAGAGCATGACAGAAAGTAGTCTGGGTAAGGGAGCAGAGTGAAGTAAATTTTTAAGCAAGGGGATGAGAGCACGTGGTCTTGGGTAGGTTGCAGAGGGAAGGAAATTGTTAAACCAGGGGATGACAGATCGTGTTCTGGGTGAGGTAGCAGAGGGTAGGTAATTGTTAAGCAATGGGATGACAGAACGTGGTCTAGGGAAATAGCGCAGGATAAGAATATATTAAGGAAGGGGATGGCAGAAGTTGGTCTAGGGGACGTAGAAGATGGAAAGAAAATGTTAAGCAAGGAGATGAGAGGACGTGGTCTTGGGGACGTAGCAGAGGGAAGAAAAATATAAAGTAAAGGGATAACAGAACGAGGTCTAGCCGAGGTAGCAAGGTAGCAGAGAGTAGGAAAATGTCAAACAAGGTGATGACAGAACGTGGTCAAAAGGATTTTACAGAGGGAAATAAATATTAAGCCAGGGGATGACAGAACGTGGTCTGGGTGAAAGCAGAGGGAAGGAAATTTGTAAGCACGTGGATGTCAGATCGTGGTCTAGGGGAGGTTGCAAAGGGAAGGAGAATATTAAGCCAGGGGATTGGATAAAGAGATCTCGGGGAGTTTGCAGATTGAATGAAATTGTTAAGCAAGTGGATGACAGAACGTTGTCTAGGGGAGTTAGCAGAGGGAAGGAAATTGTTAAGCAAGTGGATGACAGAACGTGGTGTGGGGGAGGTAGCAGAGTGACGGAAATTGTTAAGTAAGGGAATGATATAACGTAGTCTGCGGGAGGTTGCTGAGGAAAGGAAAATTGTAAGCAATTGGATGGCAGAACGTGCTCTAAATGAGGTAGCTGAGGGAAGGAAAATTTTATGTAAGTGGATGACAGAACGTGTTCTGGTAGAGGTAGCTGAGGTAAGCAAATTATTAAGCAAGTGGATGATAGAACGTGGTCTAGGTGAGAGAAGAGTGCAATAAATTGTTAAGCAAGAGGATGAAAGAATGTGGTCTGTGTGAGGTAGCATAGGGAAGGGAATTTTTAAGCAAGGGGAAGACAGAACATAGTCTGGGGGAGGTAGCAGATGGTAGGAAATTTTTAAGGAAGAGTATGACAGAACGTTGATTGAGGGAAGGAAATTGTTAATCAAGGGAATGACAGGGCGTGGTCTGCGTGAGGTAGCATAGGGAAGGAAATTGTTTAGTAATGAGTGCCAAAACTTTGTCTTGGGGAGCTGTCAGTGGGAAGGAAATTTTTAAGCAAGTGGATTGCAGAAAGTTGTCTGGGGGATGTAGCAGATTGAATTCAAATGTTAAGCAAGTGGATGACAGAACGTTGTGTCGGGGAATTAGCAGAGGGAAGGCAATTTTAAGCAAGTGTATGAGATAACGCTGTCTGGGGAGGCAGCATAGGGAAGGTAATTGTTAAGCAAGTGGATGACAGAACATGGTCTGAGGGAGATGCAAGTTGATGACAGAACGTGGTCTGAGGGAGAAGCAAGTGGATGACAGAACGTGGTCCAAGTGAGGTAGCAGAGGGAAGGAAATTGTCATGCAAGTGGATGTCAGAACGTGGTCTAGGGGAGGTAGCAGAGGATAGGATCATACGAAGCTTGTGGATGACAGAAGGTCGTCGAGGGGAGTTATCATAGGGAAGGAAATTTTCAAGCAAGTGGATGACAGAACGTTGTCTAGTGGAGTTTGCAGTTGGAAGGAAATTGTTAAGCATGAGAGATGACAGAACTTGGTCCAGGGGAGGTTGCAAAGGGAAGAAAATTATTAAGCAAGTGAATGACAGAACATGGTCTGTCGGAGGTACAGCCGGAAGGAATATATTAAGTCGGGGAATGACTGAACGTGGTCTGTGTAGGTAACAGAGGGAAGTTAAATGTTAAGCTAGTGGATGAAAAACTTGGTCCGGTGGAGGTAGCAGAGGAAAGGAAATTGTTAAGCAAGTGGATGACAAAACGTAGTCTAGGTGATGTAGCTGAACGAAGGAAAATGTTAAGCAAGGGTATGACAGAACGTGGTCTAGGTGATGTAGAGTAGGGTAGGAAAATTTAGACAACGGGATGAGACCAACGTGTTCTGGGAGAGGTAGCAAAGTGAAGGAAATTGTTAAGCAAGGGGATGACAGAACGTCGACGATGTGAGGTAGCAGAGGGAAGGAAAATAACTTGGTCTGGAGGAGGTTGTAGAGAGAAGGAAATTGTTATCAAATGGATGAAAGAACGTGGCCTAGGTGAGGTAGGAGAAGTAAGGAAATTATTAAGCACAGGGATGACAAAACATCGTCTAGGGAAGGCAGCAGAGGGAAGGAAATTGTTAAGCAAGTGCGTGACAGCACGAAGTCTGGGGGATGTAACAGTAGGAAGGAAATTGTTAAGCAATTGGATAACAGAGCGTGTTCTGGGAGAGGTAGCAGAGGGAAGGAAATTTTTAAGGAAAGTGATGACAGAATGTATTCTGGGGGAGGTAGCTGATGGAAGGAAATTGTTATGCAATGGGATGACAGGACGTCGTCTAGTTGTGATAGCAGTGGGTAGGAAATTGTTAAGCAAGGGGATGAGAGAACGTGGTGTGTGGAAGGTTAGCAGAAGGTAGGAAATTGTTAAGCAAGGGGATGACAGAACGTGGTGTGTGGAAGGTTAGCAGAAGGTAGGAAATTGTTAAGCAAGGGGATGACAGAACGTGCTCTATGTGAGGTAGCAGAGTGAAGGAAAATTTTAAGCAATGTCATACAGAACATTGTCTGGTGGAGGTAGCAACGGGAAGGAAATTGCTAAGATTGTGGACGGCAGAACGTGGTGTGGCGGGGGTAGTAGAGGGAAAACATTTTAAGGAAGGGGATGACAGAACGCGGTCTAGCGGAGGTAGCAGAGTCATGGAATTTGTTAAGCAAATGGATGACAGAACGTTGCCTGGGTGAGGTAGCAGAGGTAAGGAAATTTTTAAGCAATGGGATGACAAAACGTTTGTCTAGGGCAGGTAGCTGAGGGAAGAAAAATATCAAACAAGAGGATGACAGAACGTGGTCTAGTTGAGGTAGTATATCGAAGCAAATTGTTAATCAAGGGGATGACAGGACCTAGATTGGTGGAGGTAGCAGAAGGGAGGAAATTTCTAAGCAAGGGGATGACAATTTTTCTCGCCAGAATTTTTTTTATATATATTAAGTCTGCCATAAATCCGAACTGCAAAAATTGCTGCAGCCTTTCACTTGGTTCTCCTGCTATATATTTAGGGATTCTTGAAAAAATCCAAAGAATATTATAAAATATTATTGGTCATACACTTACATCAAGGCTTCAGTCACTTTCCACATTACTTTATATAATATCAAGATTTCTTAAGGTTTTACGTATTTTTTTCGGCATTCCTTGGGGTTTTTTTTTTTTTTTTTCATTTCACCCCAAGCAATGCGATAATGCCACTAAGGCGCAAGTGTGTGAATGAAAGCTAGAAAAAATAGTGAAGTGAGAAGAAAAGGAAAAATAAGAAAACCGGATTCGGAAAAACGGAAGAGGGTGATTGATGTTCCATTTACAGTTCTGAAGATAATCTGATGGAGAAGTAAGAAATTGCAAAGGAGTTCGACAGACGAGAAGTGCGAGTACTTTTATTATAGAACATACGTTTGCATAGAGTTTAACAGTAAAACGGTGAGACCTTGTTCCCAATCTGGTAGCACGTTTTAAATCAAGAAGCAGAAAAGCTCATCAGAATAATTGTCATGAAAATACTTGCATAAAAGATACGGGGAACTACGTCAGGTCGGTGAGAATGTGACTGAAGTCGAGATGCCAGTTCAAATTCGATTACATTACACTGTTCTTCGATTTTGTCAAGAATCTCGAGGTATATATTAGGAGCGCGAGACCAGATATGACATCAGTACTCAATGTATGGGCGAATCGTAGATTTATAAATGGGTAAGATCGATTTGATGCGAAAAATTGTCTGTCAACCAGCAGATCTAACAATTGATTCAATATCAATGAAAAACTTGAGGTTAAGAAAGCTCAAAAATTCAAACAGCTGGATGTTAGCATCAGTCATTCAAGAAAGTTTATTTGTGTTGATTGAATGAAAACAGTTTTGTTTTTGAGGGGTTGAAATTCACAAGTCATTCTTTGCCCCAGTTAACCACTGCTTGGCGTAGTCTTTTTTACAGAGCAGTTACCAGTATTACTTTATTGAACCTGTCGGATTTAATAGTAAGAGGAATAATGGGCTATATCATTATTATGAATACCTAGGTGGGAACTGATAACATCATTAAGGATTTTGATGAAAATAAGAAACCTGAAAAACCTCTGCATTCATTCGAAATGAACTAGAAGCGTTTCTGCTCAACATGAACTTGATTACACGATTTGTAAGGAAAGAAGTGATTGAGCCAAATTTTCATCAAGAAACACTGAAGAATTTAGCCTGTTTTGACATACGCATCTGTTAATATCTATAAAGGCACGTTTAAATACACAATCAGTTTTGTCTGTTAATATAAACTTCGTGGGCATTGATATCATTATATATAAAAAAGCGATAACGTTTTTAAATTCAGATTTTGGTTTTCATTTTCCTTGTTAGTAATGAGATACCATTAAACATATGATTATTATTTGAAAGAAGAAGAATGTTTTCATATAATACCGTTATAACATTTGCGCTTTAGAACAAAACTAATTTAACACACCCATTATATTTTAGTTTTTCCTGAGTATGTTTATTGTCAAATAGTCTACGTGAGTAGATAGAGCTATGCCCATATGGATGTGTTCCCATTATTA
>OZ010583.1:104322415-104327415 GCA_963932145.1 Acanthosepion lycidas
GCAGTGGTTCGTGGGAAAAGGCCGCTCGGCTGGAAGTTACATTTACCGAATGGTATCCGAAAAGATTGAGGGTGGTTCGTAAAAATATGCCTGGCGTGCCGAGTCTTAGCCGCGAACAGTTGGAAATAAGGAATGTAGACAGTCGGAACATTTTCCATGGAAATAGCGATAGATCAGCGAAAGGCTTACCCCATCTAGTTTATGAGAAAGGGGTTGTATTGTAGAAAATAACTCGTGATTCAAAAGGACGCGGATACGCTTTTTGACTCTACGGTGACTGGAAACTAAACACTGGCCAGGTCCCGCCGATATATGAGAGCAGTGTTTAATTTTCGGTCTGATCTGGCTCTAGAACATAGGAGATAGGTACTTATTGGAGCGTTACGAGGAACCGACCATTTTTCTAGCAACTTTAGTGATGGATCGTATGTACGAGTTTCATTTGGAGTCTGGGTGGAGTTTAATGCTGAAGGCTTGAATGTAACCAGTCAATTTTCCTCCACTGAGATGTCAGAGCTAGGGCAGAGGATAGATCATCTACTAAGACCTGATCATGTCGAAATTCAATGTACATGCACATGAACAAATTAACCTACTATCCTACCTACACCAAGTGCCTGGGCCTAAAAACATTTTAGGAATTGCGAGTCATCTACGAGTGCACATTGTTCTCATTTCGCTTTCTATCCTCAGGGGATACTATACATTTATATCAGTTTACAACGGACACCTAAAGAAGGCTGGAGAGTAACCAGCCAAAACGTTGTGATCATAACAGAGAAAATAAATAGCTTAGTCTGATGGAAACGGAAACGATAGTTAGAATGCCACATCTGCAAAAATCCAATACAATCCAGGACACATGGCATAGTCGATAAAGGGGTTAGATAGATCCAGTAACAGAATCCAAAGAGTGTGAGTTCAATACCTGGTTAAGGCGGTGGAGAACTTGGAGGGAGGAATTGACTTGAGATAACTGATAACTGACTTCAATTAAACATGACACGTTGAACTAGAACAGTCTACCCCAGAGAGCGAAATAAAGGGTTCTGTTTGACATTCCAACCACCTGAAGAATGCCGGGGCGTACAACGGCCGAAACGTTGGGATAAATATGTCAACAAAAATGAGCACAATTGTCCGAATAATGTAAATAGTGTATATAATACCTCATCGCAGAAATATTGATAGATACAATACAAACAACCTAAGAAAATCGGAGTGTACAACGGTCGAAACGTTTAGATCATAACAGCCGAGAACTTGCTTTTCCAAATAGCAAGACCATTAAAAATAAATCTAATTTTTAGTCATGCATTTGGCTTGATCGATCAAAATTGAATCACTGGCCATTTTGTATTATTTGAAGTGTATAATAGACTTACGAGTCGTGCTTATGAACATTCTATCGGACTTCAACAGTGTCATCGTCATAATTTGATACATTTTATTGTTTCAGCATCACAGTTCAGCCAATATTTTCTTCAATCATTTTGAACATTTTCACTATCAAAGGGTCTCCATCATTCTAATTCATCTCAAATAAATTCCAGACCTCAAGTGGAACTCATACATACAATTCGATGCTAGAGAAACTGTAAAATGGTCGGGTTATTTTAATGCACGAAGAAGTAATATGCTATTGTTTATTTTTACATTAGTCAGATTAAATGAAAAGTGGTATACTGTAGCTATATTTGCGAAGATGACCAGTCTCACTTTCCGGCAATGAAAGCTTTTCATATAATTAGCGTGGCTTGTGAGGGAAATAAAAGTTTCACTCCGTCTCAGAATACTTGTAAATAATTTCAAATAATAACATTGTAGAAACAGAATTTGAATTGTCGTTCTGGCTTGCTGTAACCGTAAATCCTATGCTAACAGTTCCTTTACTCACATTTCTCACCTTCCGACTTTCCAGCCAACTTTAATCTGCTAAAATTTAAATGCAATGTCCATCGCTATCTGCTGTCTTCCTGATTACTCTTCCTCTGTTTTCGCTCCCAGTAACCTCTTGCGTCTCTGTAGCTTTACTGCCTTGCATGGGGTGAATTTGATTTACAAAAAGAAAAAAGAGAGATTGCTTTCTATAGATACTGTTATCAAGTCGCATCAAGTTAATACGATAAGCAAATTGATATAAACAGGTAAAACTTATAGCGTATTTAAACATGCCTGTCTAGATATTAACAGGGGCGTATATGTGAAAACAGTAATCAGTTTGAGTTGACAATAAATGCCTTGCTGTGATTTGATTCCCAGCTGGTGGGGATCCTCCACTGCAGTTCTTGACTTTACGTACTCTTGAGAAAAATCTGATCCCCGAATTATCGCTCTTTTAGTTTGACAAATCACTACAGACTCTAATTAACGCCGAATTAGTTGAGAAACACTCCGAATAGAGAATAAGGATACCATTTCTCTAGGTTTTCCACCGAAGTGTTAACAACTGTCACCGATTTGTCTATGAGGCTTCACATAAGAACTACAAAGCTCAGGCTGTGGCTTTAGATTATCTCAAAGTTTGGTATACTGGTCTTCTCTACATGCCCAAAGGGTAGGGTGTTTCTAGACTGATACTTTACTTAATAGAATCGTTCTTAACAAATTGCGTAATTAATTTCGTGTTTAAACATAAAATGCCTTCCCCACAGAGGCGACCTTGCACCTCTCGCAACGCAATCGCTATTTTCTTATCCTATGTTCAGATAACCAACATTCATTAATTCCGGTAGATATTTACAGCTAGGATATAGCAGATAGGATAATCTACCATACACTTCATACACACTACTGTTCTTCATGTTATGTGTAAGAGACTCCCACGTCGGTGCTTCCCCGAACACTTCACACTTGATATCTTCAAATCCAGTGTCAAACTTTATCTATGCACCTTATCCTTCTAATCTTTACTTCTTACTAACTTCTCTTCTGTTAAGATTACACAATTGATTAATCATTGCCATTTCGACAGCGGTTCAGATTTAGAAATTTGATGACCGAGTTCAAATTTCATTTAGATAATTTACATTCCGCGCAAATAATCTCGTAAAAAGTATGTATACTTCCCCTCCCTGAAAGCTATGGGTTAAATAGTAAGACTTTTACCCGGAAAAGTTTAGATTCACTTGTTATTAGTATGTATAAAGGTAGCATCGCCCGTACAGCTATTAACTTTTCTCTTATTCGAGTAAAAATTGTCGTTTTTTTTTTACAATTCCGCTACCGATATAAGTATAGAAGTTAAGTGGATTATTTTCATTATTTTCACAAATATTTCGATATACATAAAGATGTAATTTACAAACGCAATTGTTTGACAAATATATGTTTTTAACTACACTATAGACTAAGTATTCGGAACCATCATCTGGATCTAATGATTAGTAAGTTTCATAATTTATTTGGCTTAAATGACTGTTTCTAAGCTACTTAGTCCACGGGGTTAGATTATTCTAGTCTTTCGCGCCATGTCTTTTCTGGATATTGCATTGCCAGTTAATTCACTTTAGAAGTATGGAAATTATTGAATCCATTAGTCCATGGCGTTGAATATTTTAGAGGGTTATAGCTAAACTTTGAGCAGAAATGGGATAATATTGTTATTATTATTTATTTATTTATTTTCTTGGGCTACTGGTTTATACTCAATTCTTTCCGGGTCCCAACCAGAGACCTAAGGTCAGAAATGGCATCATGACATTTTCCACTGAGCAGTTTTGAAAAAAACAAATCGCACATATTTTAAATAGATAATCCCGTTCATAAGGTGTGGACTGTACTTGTAAGTACATTTTGTTGTATTTCTTTAAGTCATGAACTTCCAAGGATTCCTTCAATGAATTTATTGGAATATATTCGAATCAATACAAGGACTACTACAAAAAATGCAATTGTTAATGTCCTTATGCAACACATTTTTGAGGTTTCGATTACTAGTTCCTTATATTTGAAAGATCTCCAATGATGCATTGCAGTCTGCAGGGACTGGCATTCAATAAGGAGGGACATCTTTTTCTTCGCGGTCTCTAATCGCCATGTCAGGGCGTTTAGTTTTCATTGTTCTATCTGTCAGTATTCTTCTTCTTCTTCTTCTTCTTCTTCTTCTTCTTCTTATTATTATTATTATTATTATTATTATTATTATTATTATTATTATTAAATGCATAATAACAAATTGAGGGAGACAAACTTCTTCTGACCCGAAGTGATCTTGTAAATTTGTTCTGAAAAAGACACGTCACGTAGAATTTTTTATACGATTCTAAGAAATCCATACATTTTCATCAATCGGGTATAAACCGATTATTATATAAATTTAGGCATGCAAATGCATACGATGTTATTTGAGTGCTTTACTTAATCAAAATATTTTAAACTCTATTTTAAATTTTATAATGTTTCTAAGCGACTAAATGTTCAGAATCCCGTCATATGTATTTATATTATTATCTAAAAACATAAATCTTTTGTGGATATATATAAAAATGCTAGTAATTATATACATACAATATACCCTCCTTACATAAATTAGCCAGACATCATACTGTCGATAAATGTGACAGCATCTCTTATAATAGTTACTACTGTGAAATAAAATGAAAATTTAATTATAATTTAAAATATATTAAGTAATATTTGTTTCAATTGAAATTAATTATACTTATAGGAGCTATTTTTCACAAATAACGTTTTTGGAAAGTATATATTATTTTGAAAGATGTTTCATAATAAAAAAAAACATTACTGTGTTGTGTTAACAGCTTTGTCATACAGTTTTGTTAAAATAAAGCAAATTGTTTATGGATTATGTCACAATGTTTCTTTCACATGTAAGAAAATATTTTTGCATCAACATATTCCCATGAATATAGAAATAACGGCGCATTTTATAAAGATTTGGGTCAGCATCCGTGAATGATCGTACACAAATTATAGGAAATATTAAAAGTTCTTTTAATAAAACCTTTCTGGCACCCTCGCAAGTATATTACGGTTTA
>OZ010583.1:104332415-104430101 GCA_963932145.1 Acanthosepion lycidas
GGATTATATGTACAAGGTCTCAGTTTGCTTATGTTCCCAATAGATTGTCAATAAATAGGAAAACTAGTATGTCCTTTAATTACAAAATGACAAAAAAAAAACTTAATGAAACTTGATATCCCCAATATCAAATTATCGTTACCAGATATTCTGATGCGAAAATCAGAGAATTTATAAGGGATGATCAAATATAGTGGATGTCGTGCTATAAATTTTAATCTACAGCCTATATCAACTTTATCATAAAGATTTATTCAGTGGCGTTTCTGTTGATGGAAGTATTCATGAAACTCACTTTTTGGAGATAGCGAGCCTCGACGCATTCTTTTGGATTTTTTCGATATCATGATGTCTTTCGCCTTTCAAGCGGGATTTGATTTTTGGAAAGAAAGCAAAATCTCAAGGGTCGAAATCTAGAGAATAAGGTAGTTGTTTCAACTGGGGAAGGTTGTATTTGACCAAAACCGGCTCCATAAGCCATGGTCACGTTTGGAATCTCTGTAGTGTGATGAGATGACCGCACTCTATACGCTTTCATTCCTAGAACTGATATAAACAAGAAAAGCGAGCGAGAACGTTATAACTTAGTGCGCCTGCAGGACATATTTCAACATTTAGCTATTCCGTTACCAGAGAAACTGTGCCGATACTTTTTGATTGCACATCGTATCTATGAATAACTTCCTTCTTCATACATAATTTAGCATATCAGTTATAATATTTATGGATATTATATTTTGGTAAATTGTTTTTATACATTTTATAGACATTATAATTTGGGAAGTGTTTTTTATATACATTTACCATAAAGAATGCATTTTTTTAACATATTAACAAATTACCTTTATTAATCAGCACACGACGACATTTCCAACCAGTAATTTTCTTGAGTAATATTGGCGAATGATTTTTACTCTTTCTAAACAACAAAATTATATCCCGAGGCAGTGTGTGCTTGGACTCATTGAAAAGGGGGCGGGTTCTAAGAGAGCAGTACGAAATATGAACAAGACTACACATAAAGCTAAACTTGGAAGCGGAACTAGATCAATCTAGAACCGTTAATTAAACAGATGGCTCAGTTTGAAATCCCCTAAGGTTATCTGTACAGACAAGCACCTGATGTAGGCTGGAACTTTAACAGCCAATATCTTGTGATAACCTCAAAAAAGATTACTCTGCGTGTAAATAATAATTTCTCATACCAGAAATTCGGAGAGATACTATTTAATAATAATAATAATAATAATAATAATAATAATAATAATAATAATAATAATAATAATAATAATAATGCAAAGACAAAGATTGCCTCCATATTGGTATGACGAACCACTCAGGCTGCAATGTATTCTTGATGATCTTCAAAAGCTAGAATAGCTTTTGCACTCGATAACCCAGCAAAGAACACCACCAATCAAACATACCAAATATGGAGAAATATGGTGGGAAATGATATAAGACCTAACCTCAGTCCAAACATGCTTGCCAATGTCCGCAGAGATATCATGCGAAACAACAGACTCTCAAAGGCAGAAATAGATAAGATAAAATTAGATATAAGACAAAATACTATGACCCATCGCTCAAACTCTGTTGAGACGAATGTGGAAATAAAGAATGCGACAGAGGATGAGGTGGACGCTAAAGCGAATGAAATACGAAATAATCACCCAGGAAATGAAACCGAAGATTCTACCTTAGAGACAACCTCTAGTTCTCCAGAAATTGTCACTGAAGATGACTCCAGGTACATTAATTTAGAATTCCTTGAAAAACACGAAGCTGTAATCACCGAAGCGAAAAATGACGTCATCCAAGTACTCAGCAGAGTAACTTTCATACAATTGTCAGACAGAGACCAGCTCCCGAAAATCCATATGACAAATCCCAACAAGCACATCGTGAAAATATACAATGCTGCCCTGGAAACACTGTTAACAGATAAACCACCGGGAAACATCACAGAAGTTAACAACGTCATATACGCAACAGCTCTAGCAGCGACTCGGAAGCTTGGTGTCAAGACAATAAATAAAATTAACAGACACAGAGAACCAGCTTGGAAAACCAAACTGATACGAGAAATATAACAAATCAGATGTGAGCTGTCTATATTTGATGAGCTCACCAGAAACCCTAATATTTCCACACGTAAATCCAAAAAGATCAAACGGAAATATAGCATTAAATCCATAATTGATATTCCAACGATCAAGGAAATGCTGAAACAGAAACTTCAGCTAAAAGCACAGAGGACAAGACGATACGAGAAACGTTGTAGATTCTATCGCCAAAATAAAATATTCCGAACAGATCTTAAGAAATTTTACAGGGAAATTGGAAAAGCACCTATACATGTCGAAACACCACCATCGATTGATAATGTACAGACATTTTGGGAAAATATTTGGAGCAACCCAAAGGAATGTAACCCAAATGCAGAATGGATACGGCGTGAAGAAGAACGACTGCTGGATACACCTCTGCAAGAATGGGAAAATATATCCACAGATGATGTTAGGCAAGCACTAACGAAATCCCCAAAATGGAAATCCCCAGGAAATGACAAGTTGCCCAATTTCTGGCTGTATCATCTCTCATCTACCCATGGCATACTTGCAAAAACATTATCAACGCTTGTAAATAATCCCAATAAAATCCCGGAATGGGTTACTGAACGTATTACATACCTCATACCAAAAACAACTGAAACAGACGACCCGAAAAATTATAGACCGATAACATGTCTTTCCACATCGTATAAGTTGATCACGTCTGTACTGACGAACCGTAATTATTCCTTTTTCGAAACAAACAGCATTCTCCCGCTGGAACAGAAGGGATGCAGTAGAGGTTCATATGGCTGCAAAGATCAAATTCTGATAAATAAAATGATCCTGGAAAATTGCAGGAGACGACGTAGCGTGGATTGATTATCGTAAAGCCTTTGATAGTGTTCCACATTCTTGGATCCTTAAGACTTTGGAAATGTACAAAGTCTCCCCTCTGGTATTAAACTTTCTTAAGCACAGCATGAGGATGTGGAACACAAAACAATACCTTAGGCACACCGCGGGCACTGCCATATCCAACCGTCTGAATATCCGACGTGGAATTTTTCAAGGAGACTCTGTGTCACCCCTTCTGTTTTGTTTATCCTTAACCCCTCTTACACATGAACTGAACAACAGTAGCTATGGTTACAAAATAAATAAGAAAATATTCAATCACCTACTATACATGGATGATCTCAAACTCTTTGCCAAAGACGACAATGAGTTGAAAGGCCTCCTCAATATTGTAAAATACTTTAGTGACGACATAGGTATGGACTTCGGATTAGATAAATGTGCAAAAGTAACATTCAAGAGAGGTAGAATTACAGAAACACCCTCAATAGATTTAGATTTTGTCACAAAGATTAGGGAATTGAGGCATGAAGAAGCTTATAAGTACCTAGGAATTAGCGAAGGAGATATCATACAACACCCCCAAATGAAGGAAAAAATAAGAAAAGAGTACTACAGGCGTGTACGTCTGATACTAAATACTGAACTAAACTCAAAAAATAGAATATCAGCTATAAACACATTGGCTGTCCCAGTGGTGCATTACAGCTTTAATGTCCTTAATTGGACCATAGCTGAAATTAAGCGAATGGACGCCAAAACGAGAAAGCTTCTCACTTGCTATCGCATGCATCATCCCAAAGCTGATGTTGATGGTCTGTATGTGCCCAGATCCGAAGGAGGCAGAGGATTAGTTCAACTAGAACTGTCCTACAAAACTACAACAATTGGCCTCCAAAGATACTTGGAAACTAAAGAAGACTGGATGATGGTATCCGTCAAGGAACATGAAAGTAGTAAGCGTCTTTACTCCGTAATGAAAGAAGTCAACAAATTCAAACTGGAGCTTCAAATGGCCGTAGAGATGCAACTACAGCACAATACACCGACTGAAACTGCAAAATACTTGAAAAAGACAGCAAAGACGAATGCAACCAATCAGATACAGAAGCGATGGCAAGATAAACCGCTTCATGGCCAATACTCTGCCCGTATCAAACAAGCTGATGTAGACAAAACTCGTACCCATCAGTGGCTACGCAGTGCAGGGTTGAAAGCGGAAACTGAAGGTTTTATCCTTGCTGCGCAGGACCAATGCTTGCTAACTAGGAATTATCAAGCACATATACTAAAATATTGTGTCAGCCCAAAATGCAGATTCTGTGATAAATATCCAGAAACGATTGATCATCTTGTATCAGGTTGCACGATGTTGGCACCCACTGAATATAAAACCCGACATGACAGAGTGGGCCAATATCTGCACTGGAAAATCTGCAACTTCTACGGGAAGGAAACTGAAAGAAACTGGTACCAACACCACCCAGACCCGGTTACAGAGATAGAACCTGTTACAATTCTATGGGACTACACAATTCACACTGACAGAACAATCAAGGCCAACCGCCCAGATATTGTTATTAAAGACCACAAACAAAAACAGTGCCTCCTTATTGATATGGCAGTCTCTGCTGACTGTAATGTATCTTTGGAGATATTCAAAATGCTGTCAAAATACAAGGACCTTGAAATAGAAGTCTCGAAAATGTGGCATATGGGAACATCAACAATCCCTGTTGTAGTTGGAGCCCTAGGACTGGTTGGAAAAGATTGCAGCAGACTAATTGCAGGGATTCCTGGAAGCCGATGCCTCAAGGAGATACAAAAAATTGTTCTGACAAGTACAGCCCACACTTTACGAAGGGCTCTATCTATGTAATTTTTATTTTATTTTATTTTTATTTTTTTGTTTTTTTATTTATTTTATTTATTTATTTATTTTTTTTTTTTGTCAGTGGAAAGTGTCATGATGCCATTTCTAACCTTAGGTCCCTGGGTGGGACCCGGAAAGAAATGTGTAAACGCCAGAAATCAAAGAAAATAAAATTAATAATAATGCAAAACAAAGATTGCCTCCTTATTGGTATGACAGACCATGCAGGCTGCAATGTATTCTTGATCATCTTCAAAAGCTATCAAAATACAAGGATCTTGAAATCGAAATCTTAAAAATGTGGCACATGAGAACATTAACAATACCTTTTGTAGTTGCAGCCCTCAGATTGATTGGAAATTATTCCAATAAACTCATTGAGAGGATTCCTGGTAGCTCATGCCTTAAAGAAATACAAAAGCTGTTCTCACAAGTGCAGCCCACCCCTTACGAAGGTGAAAAAAATATGTCAGAATATCATTTCTGTCGTGTGGTTTCACGTCGGAATCCTGAAAGAAATGAGGACGCACCAGAAATCAAAGGAAGTAGAATAAAGATAATAATAATAATAACAATATTTTCATACTTTAATTTTTTTCTTAAGTATAACTTAGAAAAGACAGACATTCTGCTGGAATACTGTTTAACATTGTCAAACACATTATTTTCACTTTTTTTTCTTTTCTTAAATCAAGCTCATCTCTTTACTGTTGAAAAATATTGTAAGAGTTACGTCAATCATTTTTGTTAATAATAATAATAATAATAATAATAATAATAATAATAATAACAATAATAATAATAATGGTTATAATAATATACTTATTGATAAATATTTGATTTTTCATATAAGTTCTATCGTATGGAACTATTTACATAAAAATTGATTCAGCCTTCAGAAACTGATGGTACGATTGCAGGATAGATGCAGTTCTAAAGAGTATGTTTGACTTTAATCAATTTCAATATGTGACACCGAAATCCGAAGTCTCATTGGGATAACGAAATTTCTCTTCCAAAGCGCAATGTAAGTATTAGAAAATAAAGGAAAATCGTTAAAAACAAAGAAAGGATTACTAAATTATGTTATATCGGTCCTCATATATAGCAGCGAATACTGGACACTCTCCACACAGATGATGATGTGACCTGAGACAACAGACATGTAGCTCTTCAGAAGGATGTTTAGAATACCATGGACTGAACATGTCAACAACGACGAAGTTTTAGAGAAAATAGAAAAAAGGACATTCGTGTGTAGCATCAAAATCAGACAGCTCATGTTTATAGGGCACATAATGAGGAAAGAGGGCCTGGAAAATTTAACTCCCAGAGAACATATTTGAAGCAAGGCGGACAGAGGAAAGCAGTGCATAACCTACCAAACTAACTTTTATAAATGGTTAGCAGAACAGGCATTAGGAGAGATAACGAATGACAATAATCCTAAGAGCTATGAGTGAGAAAATTATGGAGAACCTTTAAAAACAACGGCTTGAATGGACACAACACATAGGATGGTGGTAGTTGATTAGGTATCGTCCAGTAATGGTTGGAGTGTGATATTCCGATGCGATCCTATAGTTTGTTTACGAGGGTTAACTGATTTTTAATTACTTCTTCGGTATGGTAAGAATCGGGCGATCATTTTTATACTATACGGATGATGGTATTTGATGTTTACGTATCGCCATGTGATGATTAGATTGTTATTCAGATGCTGTATATTTAGAAAGGTTAGCTGATTATTAATTACTTCTTCAATTTTGAACAGGGTCATTATCAAGTGAAAGCAAGTCTTCTTAATTCTTCTAAACTACATTTTTTCTAATTTCTCAAATACTGGTGTCTGGGTAACACAGAATTAAATAAAAATTGCACGGATTCTAATACTGTAGGACACGAGTGAAATATGACGTTGGCGTTGTCATTATTTTTCAATATAGCGCTGTTAAAGTTTGTTACACTTTAACTCCCGTATGACAAATTTATTTATCCGAATGGACGGTTAACTCAAAAACACTATGACGGAGATTTCTACCTGGCCGTGCTTGTATATATATATATATATATATATA
The DNA here is from genome assembly GCA_963932145.1 of Acanthosepion lycidas. Lineage (NCBI taxonomy): Eukaryota > Metazoa > Mollusca > Cephalopoda > Sepiida > Sepiidae > Acanthosepion > Acanthosepion lycidas. Next base: position 104,339,279 of record OZ010583.1, read on the forward strand.
TATATATATATATATATATATTTATAGACTATTGCTCACATATATTGTCTGGTGCCCCTTCTGTTTGCCACGGGGTTCTTGATAGGCTCCAGAGGCGGATATGCAATATAATTGACCCTGCTCTGGCATCTCGTCTACAGTCACTTTCTCACGTCGCCTCTCTCTGTCTGTTCTACAAATACTTTCATGGTAATTGCTCCGAGGAGCTGCATTCTCTGGTTCCCAGACTTCATGACTTCCAGCGCCTTACGAGGTTGGCATCCCGCTCTCACCCTTTCACTGTCGAAACTCCTAAATGTAGCCGTCTCTTCGACTCTGATAGCTTCATGTCTCGCACCTCTCGCCTGTGGAACTCCCTTCCCTTTTTCGGTTTCCCTGAGAGCAATAATCACTAGCTATTCAAGTGTAATGTCAATCGATAGCTCCAGCTAACTTGATCTATCCACGACCCTTCTCCTCATACTCTCTTCTATCACTCCTATCTGATCTCGCTCTATATTTTCTGTAACCCCTTGCGTCCTAGTGGCTTACCGCCTTACTTGGGGGGAAATGCTTAAATATATATATATATATATATATATATATATATATATATATATATATATATAATGATCAATTGACCTGACATGAACTGTATTGGATGATACAGCAGCATGTGCCAAGGGGGTCTTACTTTTATTAAAAAAATATTTAAATGTGTAATTCTGATTTTTTTTAATACCAGCTATATATATATATATATATATATATATAAAATATTATAATACCAGGTCTCCTCTACAGTAAATTATTATTATACAATGCTTCTATCTACAGTGAAATATTAATATGTCAGGATTCAATCTAGAGTAAAAGATTATTATACCAGCTTCATCTTATATCCACCGGTATACATTATTATACCAGGTCTCTATTTGCCGTAAATTATTATTGTATCTGGTCTTTATATGCAGTAAAATAATAACATGCCATGTCTTTATCTATAATAAAGGAATATTCTACGATGTCTCTATCTACAGGTAAATATTATTATACCAGGTCTCTATGTACAGTAATATATTATTATGCAATGTTGCAATATAGACTATAATATTATTATAACAGGTCTCTATCTAGTGTAAAATATTATTCTGCCAGTTCACTATCTACAGTAACACATTAATGTTCCATGTTTCTATCTACAGTTACATATTATTATACCAGGTCTCTATCTACTGTAAAATACTAATATGCAAAGTCTGTATTTACAGTAAAAAGGTAATTTACACCAGGTCTCTCTATATTTAAACCATATTATACCAGGTCATTATGTACAGAAAAATATTATTATACAAAGTTTCTATCAAGTTTAAAATATTATTATACCAGTTTTCTTGTTAAAATAATATATTATTCTACCAGGTTTGTATCTACAGAAAAATATTTTTATACAGGGTCTCTGTCTACAATAAAATATTATCAGAGGTGTTTAACTACAGTAAAATATTATTATACAAGGTTTATATCAACTGTAAAATACCATTATGCAAGGTCTCTACCTACAGTCAGATAGTATTATTCAATGTCCCTATCTACAATAAAATATAATTATACCAGTTTTCTATGTACAGTAAAATATCATTATACAATGTAGTTATCTACAATAAAATATTATTATACCAGCTCTTTATCGACAGTAAAAGATTATTATACAAGGTTTCTATCGACTGTAGAATATTATTATACCAGTTCTATATCTACAATAAAATATTATTCTACAAAATTTCTATCTAGAGTAAAATATTATTATACAATCTTCGTCTCTACAATAAAATAATATTATACAAGGTTCCTACATACAGTAAATTGTTAATATGCCAGGTCTAAATATTAATTAAAATATTATTATACAAGGTCACTATCTACAGTAAAATATTATTTTACAATGTCTCTATGTAGTTGTAAATATTATTAAAACAGGTTTCTATCTACAGACAATATTGATATGCCAGTATTATATCTACATTAAAATATTATTACTCCATGTCTCCATCTACAGTAAAATTCTCATTGAATCAAAGTTTTTTTCAAGTTTTGTCTATTTTGACAAATCTAGGAAAAGTTGTTACATCTTCTAATAATATTATGATTTTCATCGTTCTATCTTAACAGCGGATATTTATTAATTTGGCTTGCATACAATGCCGCTTTTTTATTCATTACTTTTCTGCTACTCTGAAAAGTGATTCCGTTTTCCTTTTCCAGGTTTCTTAGTAAAAGCCTGCCACTTGACTTAATTTCGTTTTAATTAATTACGCCATCCGAAATCATTCTGAATATGCGTTTCTTCCAATATGTCGAATCAAGATTTTTGCTTTTGCCACAAACTATTTGTCCTTTTTGCTATTTTTATTGTAGATTTCGATAGCTATGATTATTATGGTACTCTCATAATTAAAAAGAAGATCGTCCAATGCTGATAAATACCACATTTTTCTCGTTTCTATTCATTTTAATTCTATCAGTATTATGATCAGATTTTATTAACTTTTTCACGGTCATTAATTTTCCATGATGAATAAATTTAAAATATCTTGTGAATTTTTTTTTAAAGGATTCTGAATATTTATAAAACTCTTCTTTCCCCCGTTTGTACTTTAATTTGTATATTTAAATTTTGGCAGCTTGCATAATTTGTTAGAGATCGGGCAATAATATGTCTTCTCAATGCTCCAGATACGCTACTCATTATTTTGGCTGATTTTGCCAATGCAGCAACGAAGAAAGATTCGATTATTTTTTGTCTAAATTGTCTTTTTAACACTCTCTTCAAAATGCCCATCAGTGCTGTCGGAAGCACGACAATATTAATGTTTGAATCAATCACCTTTATGTTCGAAACTTTTGTCAGTTCTCTCGGTAGGCTTACATATATTCCCGCCTGAAAATGCGTTTTTATTCTTTAATTTTAGAGCATCTTGCAAAAGCTATATCTCATATCTGACAAGAGTTCTTACTCTTGTCTCCAATAGCCTGATTTGATTTTCTGACCGCGATATGGCAAAACATGCAAATTTGGAAATTTCATGAAATTTGTATTTTTTTTTTCTAAAGGATTTTCTATATTATGCATATATAGTGTTGGACATGGTAATAATAATAATAATAATAATAATATAATAATAATAATAATAATAATTATTATTATTATTATTATTATTATTATTATTATTATTATTATTATTATTATTATTATTATTATTATTATCGTGTTTTGAGTTTGTTTACGAGCTGCCTGTACGTTTCAAACTGAACCTCAAGAGGCTGTAAGTCAACTGATATTGCTTGTTCGGCAAGTTGATAGGATATAAAACTGACATTCACAATATTGTTATTCTTATAAGTATGATGTTATATGATTGTGTAATATTAGTTTACACGCTCATCAAAATGCGTGTATATGTAGGGATCAAATGTATTTATAATTAAAATGTTTAATCAGATTAAAGGGAAAGTTAAAAAGATAAAATTATTATTATTATTTTATTTCCTTTGATTTCTGGTGTGTACACATTTATTTCCGACTCCCATCCAGGGACCTAAGCTTAGAAATGGCATCATGACATTTTCCACTGTAAAAAAATATTTTACATAGATAAAGCCCTTCATAAGTTGTGGGATGTGCTCGTGGGAACAGTTTTTTTTGTCTTTCTTTAAGGTATGGGCTTCCAAGAATCCTTTTAATAAGTCTTTTGTAGTCTTTTCCAACTAAACCGAGGGCTCCACTACAACAGGGATTGTTGATGTTCTCATATGTCACATTTTTGAAATTTCGATTTCAAGGTCCTTTCGATAACTTTTTGAAGATCTTCAAAGATACATTGCAGTCCGCAGGGACAACCATATCATTTAAGGAGACAATTATTGTTTGCGGTTGCTAATAATAAAGTCTGGGGTGTTAGCTTTGATTGTTCTGTCTGTGTGTATTGTCCAGTCCCATAAAATTGTAACAGGTCCTCCCTCCGTAATCGGGTCTGGCTGGTGTTCATACCAATGGATAAGTATTTTTGTATGGGAATTACTGTTATTATTATTCCATGAATATATACATATATTAGTATTAATATTATTATTATGTTTCGAATTCATGAGAATTATTTTTATTTTATGAATATATAAACATCATCATTATTATTATGCTTTTAATATGTGATAATTATAATTATAATAATAATAATTATTATTTTTTGAAAATATGACCATTATTATTATTGTTATTATTATTATTATTATTATTATTATTATTATTATTATTATTATTATTATTATGTAAATATATGAGGACTTCAATTTACATTATTTTTGAATATATACAAAGTATTATTGTTATTATTTTCAATATTATCATTTAAGATGTTATGTATATATGATTATTATTATTATTTTTTGAATATATAAAATTATTTTTGTTTTAATATATCATTATTATTATTATTCTTTTCTGAATACAGAAGATTTATTATTATTATGTTGTGAATATATAAAAGTATTATTATTATTCTCTGAATATATTTTATCTTTTTGATTCATGGACTTCCAGGGATCCCTTCAATTAATTTACTGGAGTCTTTTCCAACCAATCCGAGGGCTCCAACTTCAACAGGGATTGTTGATGTTCCCATGTGCATCATATTTGAGATTTCTATTTCAAGTTCCTTGTATTTCGAGCTTTTGGAATATCTTCAAAGATACATTGCAGTCTACAGGAACTGCCATATCAATAAGAATACACTTTTTTTTATTACTATTATTAATTTTACAATTATTATTATTATTATTATTATTATTATTATTATTATTATTATTATTATTATTATTATTAAACACGATGATTGACGCGTCTCGTTCAATATATTCTAACACTTAGTGATTCTGTTTTACAATATTGAGCAATATTTCTATGTATATCTTTTCAAATAGTATACAAGTACTTGTAAAAAAAAATAAAAAAACCAGAATCATTAGGATAGTTACTTATACAAACCACTAACATCCAGCTCCGGTGGAGTGAACACAAGGGCAGGGAGTTCACTTGGATTTATACTAAGCTGTTTGATTAATTACACTTGATTACTGATCTCCGAACTAAAAATTTCAAGGTGAGCACCAGCACCAACTTATTATGCACGTTTCAGTTGCCTGCCATTCAGGCCGTTTGCATTCCATTCGTTTTGGCGGGCTGATTACAAGTGCCGCCGTTTTTATCATGTCAAGTGATGTTTGCACAATATTTATTACATTGTTGTACATATCTTTTTAATATTTTATACTTGTATACAATGTCAAACATAACTTGAAGGAGACAGACATACTGTCAAATATTGTTGAACATTTTTAGACATTGCGAATTCTTTTTCTTGTCTTAAATCGAGGTCATTTCTAAGTGTTTGTTTTTTTTCTTAAGCATTTCACCCCAAGCAAGGCGGTAGTGCCACTAATACGCAGGGCGTTACATAAAGTAAAATTAAGAGAAAAGGGGGGCTGTTTAAGGAAAAAAAAAGGACGGGGATGAAGATGAAGGCATCAGAAGATGTCGATTGACATTTCATTTAATTTTTTGAAGATTATAGTTAACATGGAAGCAAGTAAGAGGAATAGAGTTCCAGCGTCGGTAAATGCGAGAGAAGAAGCTGTTGGAGTAGAAGAGGTAGTTATATTTAATTGTTTTGATAGAAAAAGGGTGGGACCGAGATGCCAAACTAGTTGCACTCTTACATTCAGTAAGTTGGGACACCAGTGAAAATAACTCCTCGGAGAAGTTGCCATGAAAATATTCATACAAAAGACAAAGCTAAGCCACATCGCTTCTGTGAGAAGGTAACTGGTGTCGAGATTCCATTTCAGTAGATGTAACTACTGCTATTATTATTATTACTATTACTATTATTATTATTATTATTATTATTATTATTATTATTATTATTATTATTTTATAGACATATGAACATTATCAAGAAATGAACATTGTATATTCATTTCTTGATATCTAAGTTCAGAAATGGCATCTTGGCATTTTCCAGTAAATATTTTTTTTTAATTTTTAAAAAGTTCACACACATTTTACATTATTATTATTATTATTATTATTATTATTATTATTATTATTATTATTATTATTATTATTATTATTATTTCCTTTGATTTCTGGCGTTTACACATTTCTTTCTGAGTTCCGCCCAGGGACCTATGGTTAGAAATGGCATCATGACACTTTCCACTGACAAAAGCAAAAACAAAAATAAATAAATAAATATACATATTATTATTATTATTATTATTATTATTATTATTATTATTATTATTATTATTACTTTGATTTCTATTAAATAAAGTATTTTATTTTGACATTTCCCGAGATCTAGAAACAAGAAAAGTAGTAATTATATGAATTCCGTTTGCACAAATATTGATGCTGTCTCTTACTTAACAGGTAACCTTCTTTTTTATGTGCCATGTCCTTTCATAACTTTTACAGTCATGTCTCTCCACCACCTCCTATAATTTTTAACTATAAATATTCCTTACTCTCCCTCTCCATCCATGTCCTGCCATCATCTTACTTAAGATACTTAGGTAACTTACTCCTAGATTCTATCCGCCTCTCGTAACAACTCTATGCCATGTACGTTTCAAATTCTCAACGCTATCATTTCTCATTATGGGTCAGAGGAAATTCAAATATCTCTGATCGTTAGCACAATTCAACCGCATTTACATTTTATTTACATTTTATTTACATTCGTAATACAGTTCTGAGCAGATGTGGAGTTATACACATGTGCACTTTTTCTGAAATCTGGGATTTGTTAATGTGCTTGGCTGTACCATTATTTATTATGCTCGAAACTTCAATTATTATCCCTATAACAAATGTTTCAAAATTTCACATTTTTTCTCTTCAATATCAATATTATTATACTGACTCTGTCATATTTATTAACAAATATTTTTTTCTGATAGAACTGCCCTATTTATGAAAGTAATTCTTCTTCGTTTAATCACTATATCTCGCACATTAATTTTAAATATCTGTCAGTTTGAAAAGTAAAGTTGCAAAAATGAGTGATTTATGGCCTTCTCTGATTGATTCACGGTATTGCCCATACAGTTTTCTTGGAAATGTTAGAATACTAACATATTCTTCAGTGAATCATACCGTTGTTTGTATCCGTTCAAGGTAAATATTTTCTGTATATGGATAAAGTGTCTTTGCCGACATTGTAGTTTGAACACAGATCAGTGAGCAAACACAGGTGATTCCATTTCTAATAAGTAGACCGCGTGATTGTAAAGGAAAGGTATATATGGGAATTAGCGTGGCGTCTAAGTGGTCTCGATTCTCTATATTATCTTCTATACTATTTCTCTATACTAATCACTCTTCGGATTACTATTTGGCAGTTACTATTCGGACAAGTATTACTAGTGCGAGTATTATTTGAAGTAGTTACTAATAGTATCTGCGATTCCAAAGTCTAGACTACAAAGAGAATTACGAACGTGATAACGAGCATTCGTTGATATCACAAAAGTGGCAACAAGTAAGCGTCTGACATCACTAACTATTGAACAACCAAAAGCATAAGAACGAAAGCAGAGATAGCACCTACACAGAACCTGTCATAAAAATTCAGGATGTGGAATTGGAAAATAGTAAATAATTCAAATAACTCGGCGTGAAAAAAAATCTTATAACTTAAAACTTATAAAAACTTAAGTAAAAGAGAAGAAGCAATTTTAAAGATAATAGGTAGCTTCGCCCAAAACCGCAAATTGCTACGAAACCTGAAAACTGGAGCCATGTACTTAAGTAACCTCGACAGATCGAGAAATTCATGTGATTGTTAGGCATAGCTCCAAACCTGGTCAGAAATATCTAAAATGTCAGCTGTACACAACCCCTTCTTTAGATCCATAATCAGGATGGCTTCGAGCTTCGAAGGTGAGAGTTTTGACATTAATCATCTTTATTTGAACATAGTCGACTAGTGCTACAAAATTCACAAAGATGTATACCAAATAACGGAAACCAGATTATTAGGGATTACCAAGAGCAGCAACAACTTAAAAGGATTTCACATGTATCCAAAAGAGAAAATAATCAAGATGCTAACATCCACAGAACTTTAAATAAAAGGTTAGGAAGGAAATCGCCATCAATACTGGAAAGGGCGACTACAGCTACTGGGCTTGAGCAGATTCAAGATGTTGATATTCCACACTACTTCAAACAAAATGTCAGGAAGGAAATCCCCATCAATACTGTAAAGAGTGATAGCAGCTACTGCGCTTCAGAAGAGAAAATAATAACATAATTCAGATGTTGACATTCCACACTACATCAAACAAAAGGTTAGGAAGGAAATCACTATCAATATTGAAAAGGGCGACTACAGCTACTGGATTTGAGAAACCTGTTTGTCTAAATAAAAATTTGTAGAGAAAGAATTTATATATTTTAACAGAAAGCAGCACTGGCTACCCGGTGGATGTATGCCAAATGATTGCTTGTATAGAAATTAGCATTACCATATGCATATTAGTTCTGCTTCAAAGTCATCGTGAGAGGGTTAGCGGGACGGAATTGGTAGAAGCAGATACACAAATCTCTGCACCTAAACATAATTTGATACACATAATTATTTTCTATTAACTTTAAACAATACTGTGATAAGATCCAGATGGTGAATTTTCGAAATGGTATCTGATGTCTTTTGAAATTTAAAATGCATATTTCTAAATGTAGTCGTATTTTATCACGGACATTAGCACAGAAGCACAGTATTATATTTGTGTCTTTTTATCGGTGCATGAAGGAAGTCGCGCTCTTTCGACAGATGGCTGTTATTGGTTTAAAAGAACGGATGAGTCGCCGATTGCTCTTCAGCTAGAAGATTAAATACGCTAATTGTGAAAACTATGACGACTGGGAAATTAGATTCGCAGACGAAGAGTTGAAGTCTGTACGAAGAAAATAACGCTGAAACATTGTAGACGACAATATATGAAAGAAGAACGCCAGGGTGTTTATGATTATATTGTGTGAATGAGAAAATGGACTTGCATCTCGTAATGTTCCTCATTTAATACTGTGTAATTAAAATGAAGAAACTGTTTCAAAAATATTTTTAAAGAAGAATAAATAGAAACAAATGTAAATACAGTAAATCCGTTTCAAATGTTCTGTCTCCTTGGGATTCACTTCTTTACGATTTAATATTTTCCAAATTAATTTATCAGATAATATCATTCATTATTAATTTCAGTCTGTTCTGCCGTCCCATTTACTGTGTCACCCGCATTTTCCACAATTTTCTTCTTCTACAAGCAATTTTCTGCTGTAAACTTTGTTCCAATGTCTACTTCACTTATATTATCGGCACTGGATATTCTGTGTTTATCTTCTGATTTCTCTAATTCTGCTTTTATCCTTCTACATGTAACACACATCTTTTTTCTTATTCAGTATGTTTTCTGCTTATTTCAGTCAATATATCTGCTAATCTTTCAACTTTAATGTAACTCATTTACATTATCCGGACTTTTCATATTTGTTGCCATATTCACGACGTTTCGACCTTTATACTCTTCGGCCTTCTTCGGCCTTGGAATTTTGTATTGAAACCCTTTCTTTCTTCCACCGGGGTAGATTGTTCTAGTTCCCCCTATCACGCCTCTTACGGATATCTCAGAATCAGTTACCTCCTTATAATTCAGCTCTCCAAGTTTTTGCTGAAACTAAGTATTGTATTCACAACTCTTTGGATCAAGTCACTGGATTCAACCAATCCTTTTATCCACTGGACCATTTGTCGGAAAAGGTATTCCAAATACCTGACGAAGGTCGGATTGCGCAGCGTTGAAACGTCGTGAATATGGCAACAAATATGATGACAACAGTACGAACAATGTAAATAGTTATAAATGTAAAAGACAATAGGAAAACTGTAATATTAGCCGACGCATTTCGTTCCATGTGGACTTTTCCAAGGCAAAAACGAAATGAATTTATTAAGCATAATAACTAATAACAAAACAAAATGTCCTTAGAAACTGGAAGAATTTAGAGAACGCTATTTTCATACTTCCAGTTTCTAAGTATATTTTGTTTTGTTATTATTAGTCACTTTGTTCCATAAATTGATTTGATTTTTGCCTTGAAAATGTCCACATTTTTTTACATTTATAAATATTGTCTTTTTCTTCAGGTTAACTCTGAGAAATGTAAATATTGTAAATAATTTCAATACCACATATCAGAAATATAGACATATTCAATGTAAATTCTTTCTTCATTTTCACTCAATGTATCTCCAGCATTTTCTTTTTTTTCTTCTTCAAATTAACTTTGATATCTTATTCCATGTACATAATTTCTGTTTGCCTGCCAGTATAGTATCCTTTTACCTCTTCAATGTAACTTCTATTTGTTCTCCAATGTACCAGACATTTTTCGGCTTCAATGAATCTTTTTTTACAGATACAACGTTTCTTCTTTTGTTTTCAATCTTTCGTATTTTCATTTTTCTATCCCAATCTTTCTTCTTCCTTTTCTTCTTCAATGTGTCTTTTTTCCATTATTTATCAATATCTCTCCATCTTTCTATAGCAATGTTTCTTCTACTTTTTCGTCTTTATCTTTAGTCTGTATTCTTCTCTATCAGTCAATATATCTTCTCCCTTTTATCTCTCAATATAACCTTTTCCTCATTCTACAATGTATAGTAGGGTTTATTGTTTTCGATATAAAATCTTCTATTTTAATATACCTTCAGTTTTCTTCTTCTTAAATATATTTTCCACTTTCCCCTTTAATTTATTTACTTTGTCTGCATTTTCTTCACCAATATATCGTCTGCTTTTTAACTTCACTGTATCTCCTCAGATTCCTTATATATATATATATATATATATATATATATATATATATATATATATATATATATATATATATATATATATATATGCTTTTATTTCGTCAATGTATTGTCTTTTCTTTCTTCTTTAATATATTTTCTACTTTGCCTGCTTTATTTTATTGCTTTTGGTTTTTCTGCAATGCACCTTTATATTTCCGTTTCAAATTATCTTCTATATTTCTTGTTCTTTTTGCATAAATAATACAATTTATGTATTAATTGAATAATATTTGTATTTTTTGTGATATTTTCAATTTTATTCATCATTTTTTTTATATCTTTTTATTTCTGCATTTTCGAGAATTTGTCTCTTATTCAATGATGTTTCACTTCTTATTGTCATAAGGTCATTTTTTTTTCTTTTTACTTATTTCGCGTTCTGGCCTAGACGTATTTTCTTTCATTTTGAAGTAATTTCTTCTCACCTTTCTCCTGACAAATAACTTGTTTTTCGTCATTTTTTCTTTCAAAAAAGCCCTTTTTTTCATTTTTTTTCTTCTTTCAGACGCTAATATGTGTTTTGTCGCTTCTCGTCATTGCCCAGTTTTTTATTTGTTATTTATTCAGATTCTCTTTCCTGTTGTTTTCTTCCACTCAATTACTTTTCATTCATTCTTCTGAAATTTTCAAGACTTTTTCATCTTTACAATATCAACTCTTTTTTTTTTTTTTTTTTTTTTATAAATCGTTAATATTATTTTCTATTTCGTTTTACTTGTATCCCCACTTTCTTATATCATCTGCATCTTTTTTCTTTTTTCTTCTGAGACAGTTTTTCTGGAATTTTCCAATATTCTTCACATCTCTTTGCTTTCTTTTATTATTTTTGTCTAACGTTATCTCCTTCCATTACTTTCGTCTTTCTTAATGAATTTTCTCTGCTTTCAACGCCAGTTATTCATCTCGTCTACACTTTCGTTATTATCATTTAACATATCTTTATTAAATCTCATCGTTATTAGTTTGTTCGGCCTTGTCTAGTCTCTTCCATCGTTATCACTACTGCTACGCCCCAACTCTCATTGTGTTTCACTCATCCGTTTTTGTTTTTTTTAATATCTTTCCTTTGCTTTTTGTCCTTACTTTTCTTAATTTGTGTCTTTTTCTTCTTCCTATACTCTCTTCATTTTGACTTATTCATATTTAACTTTTATCTTCTTAATACTCCCCTGTTCACCATTACAAAGACATTCTACCATATCATTTGTAATAATTTGCCGATTTTTTTTGCCGATTAGTCTTATTCGCCTGCATTTCCTTCATATCCCGACTCCACTACCATTATTATTATTATTATTATTATTATTATTATTATTATTATTATTATTATTATTATTAAGAACAAACAAAAATATTATTATAAATAATAATAATAATAATCAAAATGATTGACGTAACTCTTACAATATTTTGAACAGTTAGGAGAAAAGCGCGATTTACGAAAAGAAAAAAAAAACGCTTTGTCAATGTTATGCAATATTTCAAGAGAATGCCTCGCTTCAAGTTATATTTAAACAATTTTTTCAAGTATAAAAATATATAGTTCTACATAAAATATAAGTCTTTGTACAAACGTTGCTTGTCTACGATTTGTTACTGATTGAATACATTAATTGTGGTCCAAGGCCGAAAGAAGTGGGCAGATAGATCAAGGTTGGTCGACACTAACTATACTATACCTAGCTGATTAGATTCACGACCCAATCATTTGATACAATTTACTAAGGAAGTAGGAGGTATAAAAAAAAGAGTATCGGTATTAGAAAATTAAAAAAAAAACTGAACCCGTCGTGACGAAAAAGGCATGCCAAAACAAATTGGGGATGTTGGGAATCTCGACCTGGAACAGAAGCCGGACACAGGGTGGGAACGATATTTACTCGCATTAACTAGGTAAACAAGAAAAGTCTATCTTAGCCAGTGGAGGATTGCACAGGGGACCACCCCGTTGTGGCTTAGGGTAACTTAAAAAGAAAGTGAAGTCTAGCGAAGCAGGATCGCCGCAGTTACCCACCTTTCGCTGAAATCTATCCATACTAAACGCTTTCTATTTCCATCCTGAGCGGATCCCAAAAGAATCTATTTTGATGAGAATAGCGATCACATCAGTAGTTTTCCTCCATCCTTGTCGCACAAATCAGCATTCTAATCATGACCAGTAGCGTCAGAAACACCATCAATTTCACCCCAGAATACGGGTGCTATAACTTGTGACACGCATATACGCGATCAATGAGCATGAGCTTTTCGGGTGCGATACGAGCCGTAAACTCACCGACATAGACCCAGACAGGACGCACCCAAACATAATAGTAGAAGCTTTACGAAGCCGTTTCCGCCAAACCAAGGTCATATCAAGGCCAGGCACCATCTGAAGACTACTTCATGGACAGGTAAGCCTATTCCCAAACAATCTCTAGATAAGCGAAAAGCCAGGGTTGCTGATATAATCCACCGATGGCGCCCAGGACCAGAAAGATTGTAACTCGGTCGACGACAAACCGAACCGTTCGTAGAGAGTTTCGTTGGCGACCGCTTCCAATAATTCCTGACACAAGACTCTTCTAGGGCGAGAAATGTCACTGGACCGAGGAATGACCCTCAAGGCAGATTGATACTCAAGTAAGAAATCCGGGCCTACAATGACACTCAGAACTAGAAACAGAAGGAGTGATGATAAGGCGCGGTAATGCAGCACTCAAACTTCCGTTCAAGATTGAATACTTGTCAACACTAGGCGTAGGAAAACAACCCTCGAGACGCGCCAGTGACTCGCCAAGTGTGGACTTCCCCTACACCGCCGACACAAACGTTGGACACAGACATCTCTGTCGACGTGATGCATGCAACCATCCCACAAGAGGGAGGGGAGCACCTGATCGATCGCCTTCTAACCTTTCTTAGAGAAAGAAACTACAGCCAGCCGATAAAAGTTGAGAAGAAAGACGTAAGAGGCACACGCCTCAGCCTTACCCTTCAAGGATAAGCGGATTCTCGACCGACGCTCCGAACTTTACCTGTACTTTTGGCCAATTTGTATCCAGCTGTATTCCGTTAGTCCAACCAAAGTATCCCTGAAGATCAACCGTCTTCCAGGCACCTAACTACAAGCCGGAAGACTTGACGCGGTTACTGTGGTCCCTTAGTCGACGAAGGAGAGGCTCCAACATCAAAACGTAAAGTAAGGGCGAGAGCGGGAAACCCTGACGAACAGAACAAGACAGCGCAAAAAGTACGCGACCGCTTTCCGTTCCTATGCACGACAGCCCTAGAGGAGCGATACAGGAGACTAATCCACCGGAAGAACTCCGTTTCGAATCCGGCGGCTTGTTGGACATCAGCCATGTACCGATGATCGACCCTATCAAATTTCTTGGACTGATCCAAATTAATCAGCGCGGCTTGCTCATTATGTTTTACATCCTCTAGGATCGTGCGGATCAGATGCAGGTCGCTCTGAATTATTCGGCCCTTTACAGAAAAAATCTGCTCGGGTCCTAACAGAATCTCAGCAACTGACTGCAAACGCTCCGACAGGATCTTGGCCATAATCTTAAACTCTGTGTTTGGTAGAGTTATGGGCCTCTAATTATCTAAATCCTGCCCAATACACTTGTCCTTTTTCAACAGCGTTATCACACACTTAGTGATCCGATCGGGGAAGGACCCCTGAAGTTTTTGAACGCGGCAGTCAAAATCGGTACAAAGGTGTGCGACAGCGTCAAGTAGAACTCATAGGGTAAACCATCAAGTAAACTTCGCCGTCTTTGATCTCACCCTCGCAGCTATCTGCGTCAGACAAGATCAGGCCAAGGTATGTCAGCCAAATAGCTGCAAAATGCTTCGTAACAAAGACCAGGTTCCATGATAAATTGGCTCTCGAAACGCCGCCGAAACGCCTCGCTCATGTATTGAACTCACACTCTTAGGGTTCTGTCACTGGATCTAACTAACACCTTTCTCCACTGTGCCATGTGTCTTCTTTAAGGCAGTGGAGAACTTTCAGAGGGAAATTAACAAGAGATAACTGATATCTGACATCCATTAAACATAACACGTGGAACTAGAACAGTCTATCCCAGTGAGCGAAATAAAGGGTTCAGTTTGACTTTCCAACAACCTGAAGAAGTCCGGAGCGTACAACAGCCTAAACTTTGTGATAAATATGGTGGCAAAGATGAGGACAATAGTCCGAATAATGTAAATAATGTGCAGAATACCTCATTTCAGAAATATAGACAGATACCGAGAAAATATTCCTTCTTTTGCTTTTTATCTCTGGACGGGTAGGGCGGCGTAGAAGGTGTAGCAGTTGATGAGGAATTGTCCCTGATTTTGGGGCGATGTCCACAATTTGTTTTTTCCACTGACAAAGTAAGGATGGATTATGTCCTGGCTTTGTCCATGACTCTCTCCGACCGACTTCGCCTAGCCAGCTTCTTGGTTCGTTTTTCCTCCTCTTTCCCCTCTCTCCAACTCTTCAAAGAGGAGGACCGAGATCGAGGCATTTCCTCCGACTCCATATCCGAATCCAGCCGTTGATATTTTTGTTGATGCTTTTGTTGTTTTTTCTGCTGTTGTTGTTGCTGCTTCTGTTGTTGTTTTTGTTGCTGTTGTTTTTTCTTGTTGGTGTTGCATTTCTTGATGGTGGTGTTGTTTCTGTTCTAGTTGTTGCAGCAGTCCCTGTTGTTGATGCTGCACTGTTGATGTTAATTTTCCGTTAGTTGATTTGTTACTAAGAGCAATTAACCAAACACCTTAGCATTAATTATTCTGTTGTTCTGTTCATTACCGCCGATCGGGAAGATAATTATTTGCTTACGTAACCATCTTCATGCGTGTTAAGAGTTGACAGCTCGGTAGATTATGAATATTTTTCAGAATTTAGTAGAATTGTACTAGACAATATGTATCGCTTATCAATAAGCTTCTCCTGAATATATATGTTCAGGAAAGATCTATTAATTGGGGCGATGTATCATACCACAATGTGCACTTTAAGATGATTGGTGTAATTACAGTCGTTGTAATAAAATGTTCTGCAAGCTCTTTTGATGTCACATTATTGTGTCTGGCATCATACCTGTGTACATTGAGTCTTTTATTTTATTTTTCCATTGCACAACTCACATAAATCAAGTTATGTTTGGTACAATGATCGCCATCATATTAAACATCTTTCAGTTGCAAGCCTTCACGCGTGCAGTATTTCATTCGACGCATTCATTGCCAATACAGCCGTTTTTTTTTCATTACAGGACAAGCAACGTTTGTACAAAAACATATATTTTTTGTAGATCTATGTATTTTTTAAAATTCTTTTAAATATAATATTATATTGTTTAACATGATCAACCACTACTTTTTTCTTTCCCTTACCTTTTTTTTTAATTCGCGCTCCTCTCCTGTTAAATAATAATAATAATAATAATAATAATAATAATAATAATAATAATAATAATAATAATAACAGCTCTAGCAGCGACTCGGAAGCTTGGTGTCAAGACAATAAATAGAATTAACAGACACAGAGAACCAGCTTGGAAAACCAAACTGTTACGAGAAATAAAACAAATCAGATGTGAGCTGTCTATATTAGATGAGCTCACCAGAAACCCTAATATTTCCACACGTAAATCCAAAAAGATCAAACGGAAATATAGCATTAAATCCCTAATTGATATTCCATCGATCAAGGAAATGCTGAAACAGAAACTTCAGCTAAAAGCACAGAGAACAAGACGATACGA
Organism: Acanthosepion lycidas; assembly: GCA_963932145.1. NCBI lineage: Eukaryota > Metazoa > Mollusca > Cephalopoda > Sepiida > Sepiidae > Acanthosepion > Acanthosepion lycidas. The sequence goes on from OZ010583.1 coordinate 104,355,987, forward strand.
GAAACGTTGTAGATTCTATCGCCAAAATAAAACATTCCGAACAGATCTTAAGAAATTTTACAGGGAAATTGGAAAAACGCCTATACATGTCGAAACGCCACCATCGATTGATAATGTACAGACATTTTGGGAAAATATTTGGAGCAACCCAAAGGAATGTAACCCAAATGCAGAATGGATACGGCGTGAAGAAGAACGACTGCTGGATACACCTCTGCAAGAATGGGTAAATATATCCACAGATGATGTTAGGCAAGCACTAACGAAATCCCAAAAATGGAAATCCCCAGGAAATGACAAGGTGCCCAATTTCTGGCTGTATCATCTCTCATCTACCCACGACATACTTGCAAAAACATTATCAACGCTTGTAAATAATCCCAATAAAATCCCGGAATGGGTTACTGAAGGTATTACATACCTCATACCAAAAACAACTGAAACAGACGACCCGAAAAATTATAGACCGATAACATGTCTTTCCATAACGTATAAGTTGATCACGTCTGTACTGACGAACCGTACTTACTACTTCTTCGAAACAAACAGCATTCTCCCGCTGGAACAGAAGGGATGCAGTAGAGGTTCATATGGCTGCAAAGATCAACTTCTGATAAATAAAATGATCCTGGAAAATTGCAGGATACGACGCAGAAATCTCAGCGCAGCGTGGATTGATTATCGTAAAGCCTTTGATAGTGTTTCACATTCTTGGATCCTTAAGGCTTTGGAAATGTACAAAGTCTCCCCTGTGGTATTAAACTTTCTTAAGCACAGCATGGTGATGTGGAACACAAAACTATACCTTAGGCACACCGGGGGCACTGCTATATCCAACCGTCTGAATATCCGACGTGGAATTTTTCAAGGAGACTCTCTGTCACCCCTTCTGTTTTGTTTATCCTTAACCCCTCTTACACATGAACTGAACAACAGTAGCTATAGTTACAAAATAAATAAGAAAATTTTCAATCACCTACTATACATGGATGATCTCAAACTCTTTGCCAAAGACGACAATGAGTTGAAAGGCCTCCTCAATATTGTAAAATACTTTAGTGACGACATAGGTATGGACTTCGGATTAGATAAATGTGCAAGAGTAACATTCAAGAAAGGTAGAATTACAGAAACACCCTCAATAGATTTAGATTTTGTCACAAAGATTAGGGAATTGGAGCATGAAGAAGCTTATAAGTACCTAGGAATTAGCGAAGGAGATGACATACAACACCCCCAAATGAAAGAAAAAATAAGAAAAGAGTACTACAGGCGTGTACGTCTGATACTAAATACTGAACTAAACTCAAAAAATAGAATATCAGCTATAAACACATTGGCTGTCCCAGTGGTGCATTACAGCTTTAATGTCCTTAATTGGACCATAGCTGAAATTAAGCGAATGGACGCCAAAACGAGACAGCTTCTCACTTGCTATCGCATGCATCATCCCAAAGCTGATGTTGATCGTCTGTATGTGCCCAGATCCGAAGGAGGCAGAGGATTAGTTCAACTAGAACTGTCCTACAAAACTACAACAATTGGCCTCCAAAGATACTTGGAAACTACAGAAGACTGGATGATGGTATCCGTCAAGGAACATGAAAGTAGTAAGCGTCTTTACTCCGTAATGAAAGAAGTCAACAAATTCAAACTGGAGCTTCAAATGGCCGTAGAGATGCAACTACAGCACAATACACCGGCTGAAACTGCAAAATACTTGAAAAAGACAGCAAAGACGAATGCAACCAACCAGATACAGAAGCGATGGCAAGATAAACCGCTTCATGGCCAATACTCTGCCCGTATCAAACAAGCTGATATAGACAAAACTCGTACCCATCAGTGGCTACGCAGTGCAGGGTTGAAAGCGGAAACTGAAGGTTTTATCCTTGCTGCGCAGGACCAATGCTTGCTAACTAGGAATTATCAAGCACATATACTAAAATATTGTGTCAGCCGAAAATGCAGATTCTGTGATAAATATCCAGAAACGATTGATCATCTTGTATCAGGTTGCACGATGTTGGCACCCACTGAATATAAAACCCGACATGACAGAGTGGGCCAATATCTGCACTGGAAAATCTGCAACTTCTACGGGAAGGAAACTGAAAGAAACTGGTACCAACACCACCCAGACCCGGTTACAGAGATAGGACCTGTTACAATTCTATGGGACTACATAATTCACACTGACAGAACAATCAAGGCCAACCGCCCAGATATTGTTATTAAAGACCACAAACAAAAACGGTGCCTCCTTATTGATATGGCAGTCTCTGCTGACTGTAATGTATCTTTGAAGATATTCAAAAAGCTGTCAAAATACAAGGACCTTGAAATAGAAGTCTCGAAAATGTGGCATATGGGAACATCAACAATCCCTGTTGTAGTTGGAGCCCTAGCACTGGTTGGAAAAGATTGCAGTAGACTAATTGCAGGGATTCCTGGAAGCCCATGCCTCAAGGAGATACAAAAAATTGTTCTGACAAGTACAGCCCACACTTTACGAAGGGCTCTATCTATGTAATTTTTTTTTTTTTTTTTTTTTTTTTGTCAGTGAAAAGGGTCATGATGCCATCTCTAACCTTAGGTCCCTGGGTGGGACCCGGAAAGAAATGTGTAAACGCCAGAAAGCAAATAAAATAAAAATAATAATAATAATAATAATAACCAAAATGATTGACGTAACTCTTCCAATATTTTAACAACTTAGAGAAGATCACGATTTAAGAAAAGGTAAAGTTTTTGACAATCTTCAGCAATATTCGATAGTTTGTGTGTCTACTTCAAGTTATGTTTGAAAAATGTAAACAAGTATATCAGTATAAAAAAAATCCACAAAATATTATAAGTCTTTGTACAAACATGGTTTGTTTTGAGAAAACGGCTATACTGGTAATAATCGCGTCAAAATGAATGAAACGCCGTTAGTTACAATGTAGGCATGCAACTAAAACGTATTTAATATGATGATGATCGTCCTCATATTGAAATTTTCCGTAAGTTGATTTGTTACTACGAGGATTTAATGAAACAACTTAGTATAAGTCTCCTCTCATTATATTCATTCTCCGAGGCTGGAAGTTAGTAGTTTGCATAAGTAACTATCCTCATGCGATTTAGAGGTCTCAAACTCTGAATATATTTTCTTTGTCTTTCCTTAAACCGTGCTCTTGTAGTAGTAGTAGTAGTAGTAGTAATATAGTGTTTCTTATTTCTCACATAATAATAATAAAGCGGGCACCTCGGCGTCGTGTAATGGTTAGCAAGTATGTCTTGCTAGATCAGTTACGACTGAAAAGTGAGTTCAAACCTCGCTAGCTGCTCCATAATTTCGGCCTTGTGCCTCATCTTAGCTACACTTAGAAAATAACCATAATAATAATAAACTCTTACCTAAGTGTTGTAACAACAACAACAACAACAATAATAGTAATAATGTTCTCTAAGCGTTGCTGCAATAATAATTAATAATAATAATGCTCTTCTATAAGTGTTGTAATAATAATTAAGATAATAATAAAATGTTCTTCTCCAAGCGTTGTTGTAATAATAATTATAATGTCCTTCTCAACGTAGTTCTCGCAATAATAATAATTATAATAATGCTCTTCTGTAAGTTTTGTAATAATAAAAATAATAATTTTCTTTACGTGTTGTTGCAGTAATAATAATAATAATCATAATAATAATGCTCTTCTTTAAGTGTTGCTGGAATAATGATAATGCTCTTCTCTAAGTGTTGTTTTGATGACGATAATAATAATAATAATAATAATAATAATAATAATAGTCTGGTCATTGGTGAAATGTACTTCCTTGACGCTATGTTCATTTAATTGTGTTTTATTTTCATTTGTGCAGGGAAAACGCCCGCTCTAATAAAGTGTCTAGACGGAAATGCCTGTGGTAGGGTGTGATGTATTAATTATACTATGTTACTTCATGGGAAAATTACTTCGTGAATTGGGAGAAATAAAGCAGTCGTTAACTGTTTTCAAAGTTATTATTTGAAATGTAAACACAGTACACTCATTCTTTTCAGACTTAGCCGTTTATTTCATTTAGAAGACGGTTCGTTTTCATGGAATTCTTAAGAATTGCTTATAAAATTGGTTTCTTGTACTTGTGAATCTCCGATACCCCTCAAGTTTTTCTTAATGCACATACAGTCTATCATTTTCTTTTGTGAGTTTCCTGGAACTAACTATACTTCATTAAAAAAAAACAAAAAAAACTGTTTACAAAAATAAATATTAGATGTCTTCATCATTTATTTCTTTATATATCATAGCACTTCTAATTTTAAAAAAAACGGTTAAAGCAAATACAAGTATCCGACACAACCTGGATTATGTAATAATTAGTACTTTAATAATAGTATATTATTTGATATCTTCTCCGACGGTTAAACGTCCAAGCGGGTGAAAATAATCACATCTCAGTTCCTTACTGCATCTGAGAGACACACCATTTCCCTCAGAATATAAACTGTTCTAAGCAATGCAGCAACCTGTGCACTTCTATTGACTTTAGGTGTCCAGAAAGCGTCCTTTGTGGCAGAAATATATGTGGAAATAACCACAACGGATTATATATCTTAAACTTGCTCTGCCTCATATGGGTAACTCTCTAGTTTCACGCTTTCCGCTATCACGATCATATTATCGTAAGGTACCACAATGTCTATCAGGCTCCTGTGCCACATATGCGATATCAGAGTGATTGCTCTCCAAGCGTTTATCATTCACTTATTATTATTATAATTATTATTGTTAGTATTATTATAATTACAATGTAACCCGGATATAAGAGAGTTGTCGGGATCGGAAAAGAAGTCTCTTATATCCGGGTCTCTCTTATATCTGGGTTTAGTCTCTTATATATACATTAACACAGGCTCTAATTTTGGACCAGATAAAATCTCTCTTATATTCGGGTTTCTCTTATATCCGTCTCTCTTATATCCGGGTTACAAAGTACTATTAGAACGGCCCTTGAAAATGTCATAGTTTTCCTATTTTAATTTTTTTGATGGATTTTAAGTTAATGATTGAATAACCTGACGGCGAGTTCTATAAAAATCCCCCTATCATTTCATTTAAATAGTTGAGCTTAAAAACTGTAACAAAATAAACTGAATAACAATCATAAATACGAATGCTGATCGATATTTAAAGTGGGCATAAATGAAAATGTTTAAAGTTGACTACTTTTTCCATTTCACTGAAACAGCCGTTAAAACATCCTATCTTCCCTTCTTTATTTCTTTCCTTCATTTTCTCACTGAAAGCAAGAAATGTATCTGATATGTTTTGTTTTTCCACTCAATCAAAACGGAATAGTCCATTATTTATGAGGTATTTTTTATGAGACGTTAAGCACGTCTGTATTCCCTTCTTTCTTTCTTTCTTTCTTTCTTTCTTTCTTTCTTTCTTTCTTTCTTTCTTTCTTACATTTTCTCACTGAATCTAAGTCTTTTCCCCTCTTTCCACGCGATCAAAAAGAGAACAGCCTATTATTTAGTACACATTGTCAGGGAATAACGGTCGTGCGAACTAATGAATGGATTGTGAAACACAATTTTATTGTTATTATTATTATTATTATTATTATTATTATTATTATTATTATTATTATTATTGTGGTTGTTGTTGTCTCTCAGATCAGATATTAATGTCTGGTAAGTAATATATAAATTGTCACAATAGGCAACCCTAGTTAATTTTCACTGAATATTCGGCAATTTACGGATTATATTTGCCGTACTTAATCTGATTCCTTTGTGCAACAATTTCACAGGGCAATCATTTATTATTATAATTGTATTTATAATAATAATAATAATAATAATAATTATTATTATTATTATTATTATTATTATTATTATTATTATTATTATTAATAAGGGCCTATAATGATGATTGCTCGTAAAATGTTTATTTTCTGATCATCATTAATGAAAAATAAACCAATAGTTTCTCTGCTGTATTCATTACTGAACTTTGCGAAGTATCCTGTCTATTTCGAGATGTTAAGCTTTTTATAGCTCTATTTCTAATTGACAATACAATGTCTTCAAGATTTCTTACGCATGTTTTCGTACAGCACTGCAATGCTCCAATGATTATTGGTACTGTAATTACTTTCTTTGCCAAAACTTTCCAAACGTACAGGATTCTCTATTAAATCATTGTAGTTGTCGGTCATATTCTTCTATTTATGTTCGATTTTCATGTCAAATGTACAAGAACCTTCAATTGTGTTTGAGAATTTTATTCTTGTTAATCCACCAAGACTAAATCTTATTCATTTTTATTAGTAGTAAGTGGGTGATAAAGCAGCACACCAACAAAATGATGACAGGGGAAAATATACATTGTCCTGGTTACCTATTAAATCTCCCATTCTCATAAGTTGTTGTTGCCTTGTTAGGGCCAGAAATAAAGACACAAGACAGGAAATGAGTTAAACGAATATATTAACAAAAACACTAATACAAACATATACAAATGAGAGAGTTACAGCAAAAATGTACGGTCCGACTGTCAGTGCTAACTTTTATAAACTCCCCTCTACAAAAGGCAATACATGATCCTATGATCCATGCGTGCGTGGATAAATTTCCATAACATCAGACATAAGATTACTATGCAGACTGTTATGAGAATTATTGAAAAAAATAATCTTGCATGTGTGACATCGAAGCGCTTTTACTTTTGATAAACGAGTCCACTTTGACACTCTCAAATTGACGATGTTTCTCAGATATCTCGTTATAACCGTCAAATTACTTTACCTTCATCATAAAATCCCTCTAGAAACGTGTTCATGATGTTCTCTTAATACTCCCGCTCATGAACAGAGAAGCATTATGAACCAGCTATTGAAGGCCATACCCAACTCATTAACAACCGACAAGTAAATACATCTGTGGAAGTAAACTCTATATTTACTTTAGTACATTTTAATATATGAAGACAAAACGTTTTAGCAACTCCAGTCATTTAAGAGCAGAAACTAGGAGAACCTTGTGCAGTATCAATGAGTTTATTATTACTAAACAAAATATTTGACGTAATTCTTCCAAGAAAAATCAAAAGACAGTGTTTGACAATTTTCTACAAATTTCAACAGTGTATATATGGCTCTTCATGTTATGTTAAAAATGGAAAACAAGTATGAAATATATAAAGTATATATTTCTATTCAATTTTTAAACATAACTTGAATGAGACACATATATTCGAAATAAAATCAAACATTGTTAAACAGACTTTTTTTTCTTTTTCTTACCTTAAATTGTGATCAACTTTAAGTGTTGTATTATTGTTATTGTTATTATTTTCTTTTCTTTGATTTCTTTTGTATAATCATTGCTTTCCGATTTCCAACCAGAGTTAGAAATGGTATCATGACACTTCACACTAAGTAGTTTTAAGGGGAAAAAAAAGCAAAAAAAAACCAAACAAAAAAAAAAAAAAACCAAACACCCAACATCATACAGATAAACCGTCTTTTTAAGTTTTGGTCTGTACTGGTGAATACATTTTTTTTAAATATTTCCTTGAGGTATTTAGATATTAGTAAGCCCATCGTTGAGTCTATAAATCCCGGGGCTCCACCTACAACTTGAAATATTAATGCCATCGTGCCCCACATTTTTGAGGTTTCCACTTCAAGTTCTATATATTTTGATAGTTTTTTTGGAGTTCTTCAAATATACATTACAATCTGTAGGCACTGCCATGTCACCGAAAAGGTACTTTTTGTCTTTGCGGTCTCAAATCACAATGTCTACGCGATTGGCTTTGATTATTCTGACTTTGTGTATTCTAAAGTCCCATAAAATTGTAACGGGTCCTATCTCTGCGTCTGGGTTAGACGATAAAAAATATCTAACAGCAAGGCCTCTGATCAGGAGGCTTTGAGGAGCGTGGAACCACCTCTTAATTGCTGGTGTTCCCAGATCCACACTGACCCGGGGTGGTAGTACCTGTTAGGGTCCCAGCTATGGGAAAATAGATAACCCGCCAAACTGGGGCGAAAGCAGTAAGAAAGTGTAAAACTAGGCAGTAATACCAGCGATATGCTTTTTGCAAAAGACCTTACCAGCAATACATTTTTGAAGAAAGAAAATATTACCAGCAAGACATTTCTTGAAAAAACTATTAGCAGCATTAATAATCTTGTCGGCATTAAATAACACATTGAGATTGATTTGCCGTACAGCAAAACGAACTAAACGAGCCTATCTCTGTAACCAAGTCTGGGTGGTGTTCATACCAATTTCTTGCAGTTTCCCTTCCGTAAAAATTGCAAAGTTTCAAGTGCAGATTTTGGCCCACTTTGTCATGCTCGGTTTTATATACAATGGGAGACAATACCGTGCAACTTGGTGAGAGATTGTGAATTGTTTCTATATATCTATCACAGTATCTTCAATTTGGACTAACATTTCCTTTGAATTTTGGTTCATACTCATTTCTTTCCGGGTCCCAAACAGAGACATAAGATCGGAAATGACATCTGATATTTTCACTGATAATATTTTGAGAAAAAAAAAAAAACGAAAACAACATCACGCATATTTTACATCGATAAAGCCCTTCGTTAGGTGTGAGCTGTTCTTCCGAGTACATTTTATTTATTTCTTTGAGGATTGGGTTTCAAACTTTTCCAATCAATCCGAGGGCTTGAACTAAAACTGGAAATATTGACGCCATTATTTTGCACACATTTGCGATTTCCACTTCAAGTTCCATGTATTTTGATAGTTTTATTTTTAAAGACATTCAAAGATACATTACTGTAAGTACTGTCATGTTAATAAGGCACATTTTACTTTTTTCTGTGTGTTTGTGTGTGTATATATTTGTGTGTGTGCGTGTGTTTGTGTGTGTTTGTGTGTGTGTGTGTGTGTGGTCGCATAACATTGTTACAGATCCTATGTCAGTAACCAGCTCTGGGTGGCTGTTCATACTAATTACTTGTAGATATTGGCCGATTCTATCATGCTGGGTTTTATATTCAGTGAGTGACTTTAACGGAAAACCTGATACCAGAGGGTCAATTGTTTCGGGATATTTATTACAGAATAGGCATTTCGGAATAACACAATTTTTCAGTATGTTTCACTGGTAATTTCTAGTTAGTGAGCATTGGTCCTATGCTGCAAGAATAAGCTTTTAACGCTTCACTGTTTGAGCCGTTAACGCTTCACTGTTTGAGCTTTTAACGCTTTACTGCATAACCACTAATGGATACGATGTTTGTCTACATCAGTTTGTTTAGCATAGTCATAGTATTGACCATAGAGAGCCTTCTGTTGCAATCGCTTTTATATCTATTCCATTGCTTTTGCTTACTTTTCAAAGCTTTTTACCGCTTCAGAATGTGTATTATATTTTTTACTTGCATTTATCACAGACGAGCAATAGCTGAAACGGTGCTTCCGTTTCCCTGTTTCTCGAAACAACGCATTGCATCCATAGCTGTTATTGTTTAGTTCATGCAAAAAGGGGTAGAATTAAGAATGGAGAAAGCAGAAAAGGTGACAGGACGTCTCCTTGAAAGATTGCTCGCCAGATATTCAGGTGGTTGACAGTAGCATTGCCCTTGTTTTGAGTTACTTATAATGTGATTTCCAACAGTTCCATGCTATATTTAAGGAAATTTATAGCAAAAAAAAAATTAAGTTGCCTCCGATTCTTCCAGTTCCACTTCGTAAATGAGTTTTCAAACTCTCTGGTGAACTGACGGACTCGAGGAACATCAAAGATGTCAGATTTCAACTTCTCCATCGTCGATCCTGAAGCAGCTACCTTCCTTGTACAAAGCTTTGGTGAACTGTTTGATCAAACTGAGCTTGATGTGCAGCAGTGGGAAAAGTATCCTGTCTTTGTCCATCAAAGGGATATTGATGACATTCGTTACTCTGCAAGGCATTAATTTCTCCCGAACAGACTAGTATTTTTTGGTGTAATGCTAAGCAGTGTCCCTACTATGTCACATGCACAGCAAGTATGTGTACTTAGTGAACTCAGACAGCTGTCCAAAAAAAAAAATGTTCACCATCCTCAGGTCAACGCAAATAAATCACTCATGCAGATTATAATACGTCACTTCTTCATATTCCTCATTCAATGTAGTTCAGTGGGAGAAGTGGTACAGAGGCAAACTGGTTACCATTTTGCAGTAGAACAATTTTCAGTGATCGCTTGCTGTTCTCCATGAACATTCTCCAATCTTTAGGTTCGTACTGTAGCCCTCCAATTTTGTGCAGAAGCTATTCAAAGAAAGAAAAAAAATAATGGTAAGTTTGATGCCTGGTACAACAGAAGGTGATGCAAACAGTGTCAAAGGGGAGTATTTATTTCCTTCAATCTGGATGCCAACAGTTTGCCAGAGGCCTTTGACAAGCTGATATCGCGAACTAGATTATTTAGTTCCTTTTGGGAAAAAGGATGTGGAGCATCATCGTCAAAACCACTTCTTCTTTTCATCTTTTACAACAATATCACCACCACCAATACTACTACTAATACTACTACTTTGTATTCTATGGTTTTCTGCTGTACAATTTAATCAGTGTGTTATGGGATGTAAGTAATTTATTGCGTGTTATTGTTGTACAAATATTTTGGAGACGTGTTTTAATGTTTATGAAACTACTTTTGGCTGAAAATATTTCGGATAAAGTAATAAGTAATAAGTTATAATTGATATGATAATTAGTTTTATCTAAAACGTAAACAAAACATAAAAAAACAGCATGTGATCATTTTTCAAAATGTTGACCTGACAGCACATCAAAATTCTTCTAAATAAGTTAAAAATTTCAACAATAAATTTAGTTTTGACCAGTGCTATCATAAAAAAGACTTTGTACATTTTCAAAGCCTTAAGGATTCAAGGATACACTGTCAAAGATTTTACGGTAATCAATCCGTGATTTGCTGAGATGTCTACCTCTTTTATTGCAATTTTTCAAGATCATTACTCTTAAACCTCTGCCTCAAGTGGTTCTTGGGCCTTGTACAAGATAATCATTATTGTTAAAAATGTTCTTTAAAATAATATACTTCTCTGAGTCGACATGAATAGCTTCTAACACATGAGCCATGGTGCTAAAAATTCAAACACTGAAGGCATTTCATTGCTGTTCTAACAAAACCGTCCCCTTTTATCTCTGGTTAAATAATCTTTACCCTCTATCATCATAAATGAATTATTTTAAATGGCTGTTGGGTTATTTTATTTACTTGCATGTATGAGGCCAGTGGCTTTCGTTGATTAAATAAAAGGTTGCTACGAGTAAATCCAGAATTATTGGAGTGAATTTCACCTCAAGATCAAAACAATGTCATATTGATTCTTTATATTAATTCTTTTTCAGTCATTCGATGAATAAAACACGCGAACGAAACAACATATAAATATTCTGCAGGAAAATTAAATGATTTTTTCCCAATTTACGAGTATCATAAATTTGAAGTATTGTAAATAATATATACATATAGTCTAGCGCCACATCGAAGCGCTTACACTAATTTAGTTTTGCACTTCGACTGGAATGTCCAAGTAGAAAGATAACACAGTAGGAAATGTTAAGTCGCGTATATGCACATAATCATATCAGAATAAGTAACATTCACAAAAAAAAGCATATCATAATTTTAATAAACATTTTAGTACATTATTTCTGTAAGCGCTTTGGCGTAGGATACGTCTTCCCACCCGATCTTTTCAACCTATACAGTGAGGCAATTCTCAGAGAATTGGAAACCCTACCGGGATTTAACATTGGCGGCCACAATCTTAACAACGTATGATACGCAGATGACACAGTACTGATAGCAGATGCGGAAAAGAAAATTACAAAATCTCCTACAGACGGTAGCGACGGAGAGCGTGAAGAAAGATGAAGCATAAACTACAAGAAAATAGAAAATACATGATCATCAGTAAAAGGATGAGCCCGAAATGTAATTTGAAGGTCGGGAGAACTAGAATCAAGTAGACGCGGAAGTTTAAATATCTGGGAAGCGTTCTGACTGAGGCTGGTATATGCAACATTGAGATCCGTAGATGTACTGGGGTGGCCAAGCACGTATTCCAAAAGCTGGGCAGGGTATTACGAGACAGGAGGATTTCTTTGGTAACATAGAAAAGACTACAGAGCTGTTATGTAATATTTGCCCTTCTTTGCGGCAGCGAATGTTGGATGATTTCCTCAAAGATGAATAAAAGACTCAAGGCGACGGAGATGTAGTTCTACAAAAGGATGCTAAAGATGTATGGACAGAACATGTGAGGAACGATGAGGTCTTACAGAGGATGCAAACTTATACTTAACATCAAGTGGTGGCAGCGGAAGTTACTGGGACACATAATGAGGAAGGAGGTTCAAGAGAATTTGACACTCAAGAGTCGAGTAGAGGGAAAGAGAGAAAAGGGAAACCAACGCACAACATACCTAGCGGCCTTAAGGAAGTGAATGTCAGAACGTAACCTGGGGGGTGGCAGAAGAAAGGAACTTGTTGAGAGCTACAACGGTTAGAGGAGGTAGAGAGCCATGATCGCCTACATCCTGAAATGACATGGCACATAGAAAGAAGTACATTTATTTACCAATGCAGCTATTGTAACAGATTCCGGCGCAGGATGAATAACTGCTGTGCGGGGTTTAAAGTCTTAGTCTGCACTCGAACTGAGAATTTAGGAATGGGATGAATTACTCTTCTTCTCCCTGAAGCTAAGAATTAATAAGCAGAGTATTGAGAGGCGTTAGAAGGAAAGAAAAAAGTACTGAACTTTTACATATCTGTCCTCCTATATGACAGTGAATGCTGGAAAATCCCCTCAAAGATATAGAAGAGACTTAAAGCAACATAAATGTGACTCTACTGAAGGATGCTGAGGATACCCTGAACCGTTCATATGCGTAACGGCGAATTTCTAGTGAAAATAGAAACAAAAAGGAAACAAGTTCAGACATGATGAGGAAGGAAGTCTTTGAAAATCTGATACACAGAGGGCAGGCTTAGGGCAAGAGGAACAGAGGAATATAATCTAACCACCCATTTTGCAAACCTCTTGATGATTATGTGTGGAGCGTAGTTGAGCAAGGGACCCAAAACACTCTTGCAGCGCCAAAGAGGAACTGAAGACAAGGCTTATGACAGCATTCACCAACTTAAACAAGTAGACCGTCCAGAATAGATGCAGGAGTTTGCGAAGTAATCTGAAGGCCGTGGTTGAAGCCAATGGTCCTTTATTGAATATATTTAATCCTTAATATTTCAATATCTTTTGTGCTGTCTTGGTAAATACGTCTGTTAAAACTATATGTCAATGTTATTTCAATTTTTGCCTAATTTAAACGATTATTCATCCATCGAACCCTGTACTTGATAGCCTAATGGGGTTATGGAGAAAAAGAAAAAGACAAAATTAAGAGCTACAAGGACAAGAAATTTTGGAAGCAAATTTAAATGAAAAAAAATTCTGAATTCCAAACTATGACAACGGAGCGGGGAAGATACTTCAGTTTCGCAAGAATTCATTAACATTCACCTATTTTAAATTAATCTGCAGGCATTGATCATCATTTATATCTTTGAGGGATATTTTCTTTAATCACATCACTCCATGAAAGTCAGTAAAGACACAATGGATTAATGACTATGAAAGTATAAGAAAAGCAGAAATATTTTGAGAACAATAAAGGAAGAGTAATTAAACAGATTGCAGATAATGATTAGCATTGTATTTAACTTTTTGGATATGAAATATGGCTGGAAAGCATAGAATTGGAAGAGAATTGCATAGGCGAGATGTGAAAGCAAATAAACTGTTACCAAAGAACTTGCGGTAACATCTAACCAATTCAACTTTGAATTGATGAGACCTTGCCATCAATCTATTATTTAAATTAATAAAGCCTTTATCAGTCAGTCAGTTATGTACCATGCGTTATACACACTTAGGCGATCATGTATCTCTCGATACATGACTGACAATGCAGATTTTTTTCCCGCATTAGGTTGTCATTTCTTTCGGTAGTAGACCAGTTGCCATCCAAGGTTATAGAATCCTCTCTGTCCAACTATTTACCCGTAACTGTTTGGAAGAAGTTTCCCAAGAAACCAGTAATTTGCATTTACTAAAAAATGTCGAAATATAAAAAAAAATATATGCATTTTCTATGGAATTGATTATAAATAAAGTTTTCAGGTTAAAACAATGATGATTATGAAATGTTTAGAAAATTTCCCCAAATAGTAAATATGTATGTATATTTTAATTAAATAGTACACAAGTTAGAAATTAAATATAAATGAGTCTAAAATTTGAAGTACAAATTACGTCATTTCCTATAAGTTATTAAAACTGATTAATGCGTTTTCGATTAGTGCTTTTATTTTAATGTACGCATTAAACGAAACTAAATGAACGATTACTGTATAATTATAATTAATGAAAGTTGTGAGATCAATAAAAGATCATGTGTGATGGATTGATTATTAGGAGTATAAGGATGACTAGTAACCATTGACTCTTCACTTGAAGAGTTTAAAATTGCAGAGTTCAACGATGCATAAACGCTGCTGTCGATTCCACAAGTGTGGACATCTTGAAAAACAACAATATGTGCAGCTTTTTTTTTTGCTTTGTCATACAGAGGAAATGAGTGTTTCGACAACGTCGCAATAGCAGAGCGTCTCCAATGTGTAAATGTCTGAACCGATGGAAATAATTTTCCATGTAGTAGAATTACTTCTGTATGCAAAGTATTTATAATTCATATTCTAATCCTATTAACATCAAAATGAAAGGCATTCGCATTATTAAATGCTGTTAAAGTTTTTGTTAAAACACAAGTTGCTTATGCTTGCAATGGGTAAACATGGAAATAATAAAAAGCAAACCTTATTAAATTATATGTTGACTTAAGCACAAACATATATACAATTTGCAGAAGTCCCCACACAAATGTGTCGCTATTCTGTGAGGAATCTCTTGGTCTTGTACTCGAGTGACATAAAGAAGATTAATTTCCTGTATATTATTCAAATGCAACTCAATGCCAATAGCTTTTGTTTTGTTTTGTTTTTGGCTGAGCGCGGAGTTCGCTGTCCAGTCTTCCTTGGAATCTCTGAGAGAGCATTCTCAAACTTCCTTTATAAACCTACAAAGGAGAAAAGAATAAAAGAATATTTAAGTATAACAATAATGGTAAGTTCTACTAGCAGAAATTGAGAAAATGCAAATGTTTAGCCAAACGCTACAAACTATACAGATGATTAAAATGACACAAAAAATATGCTAATTTTATTTATACGTATAAAAATTGAAATGGGCAACTGGTTAGACTGTTCGCTTCTGACCATGAGACTCCTGTAGGAATCTCAACATGGTCAGACCGTTGGCATTCTGATCATGAGACAAGGTTGTAGACTGAAAAATAATTATTATCACTCACAAGGACGCGGATACAATGTTGGACTATTTTGAATTGGTAAGGGAAGACTGACAGCTCCTGCCCATAAATGACCACAGTACTCCATTTCCCGCCTGATCTGGCTCTTGTAGAGATAGAAAATATTAGGAGTCCCGTACAGGGAACAGACCATTTTTCCAGTATCTATAGCGATGGTTCGTATGTATGTGTTTCACATGAGGTCTCAGTTGAGTTTAAAATCCAACAGGCGCTCAAGGCACTGGGTTTCATCGAGGAAACACAACAGGTGGGAATTAGGGTCAGCTCGGGGATATTGTGATGTAACTAGTTTAGTTTTCGAGACATCGAATGTGACCAGGAATATTTTCCCATTGTTATGTAAAAGAAGTGTATATCTTTATCCGCAATAATATTCTTGGAATTTTGTACAGTAAATTTTATTTTAAATAAAATTGTACGAATAAACACACCTGAAGTAATCTGGAGGTTTCATTAAGCAAACAGTTTTGAGTATAGCAAGCAAGATGAGCATGCTAGTCCAAATAGCAAAACATATAATAATTCTAATTTAAGCTCATATTATTTATATTTATATTGTCGAAGAAAACAGAATCATATCACGAGTCATAATATTAGTCATATTATTATAAATTGATATTATCTATATTTATATTCCCAAAGAAAACAGAGAACCCAAGTCAGTAGAATTTTGTATTTACTTGAAGCGGATGTTAGTCTACACTGATCTCCAAAGCGTTGGAATTGGCAACATAGTAACCAAGATGAACATGATCGTTGGAATATCAAAGAATAAAATAATGATTCCTCTTTCTCTTAAGAGTCCAATAAAATTTGGAGCAAAATATTATGAGACTTTCCAATCCGCACTAACACGAGACGTTGTATTTTTCATCAAGAAAATAATTTTCAAATCCGTATCAATTTATTCAGTGGCCCAAAGTTTGAAGCTAAACACAAGAAGAACATTAAAAATATGAATATTTTTCTCTTATATGAAAAAATGTCTGGGAGAGGCAAGTGAAAGATATGTAACACTAAGAAAATGGTAAAAAAAATGAAAATGGTAAACTCCGTGAGCGAGTGAAAAACAGAATCCTTTTACACAATAAGTGTTAAGAACAGAGAAAATTCTGCGGATATTGGACTGGATCCGAAAAGTCCTTTTTTTGTTTAATAGATAATCACTGACATAACAACAGAAAGAAAATAATAGCAAAAATCATACTACTACTACTCCTCTTTCTACTACTACTACTACTACAACTACTAATAATACTACTACTACTAATAATAATAATGATCTTGCCTATCGCTCGATTAACACACCTCCCTGGTTTTTGGAACAGAAGTAGAGGATTATCCCATGTTTCATGTTTAGTATTGGGTTTCCGGTTCCTTCTAAAGTCATTTTCATCCTCTTCCACCTCAGTAGCCACTTTCATCTTAGTAGCATTATCGCCTGACTTGGTGTGTATTGATTTAAAAAGGAATTTGGTGCTCTATTCTTCAAGGAAATTAAAAAAAGTAAGTTCTAACATGCACGGATCATATGCTGCGAAGTGGTTTGTCCATTTAAATGTTTATTATAATAACTCTCTTTTGTTTAATTAAAAGGAAACAAGACAACATTGCATCCTTTGCTTGTCCTAGGTCATTGACTAGGACCTGGCATGTGATTATGCTACAAATACAGGTCGAAAGATAAATGTTTCCAATAATACTAATAATAATACATTAAGAAAATCGTAATAACGTTTGGTAACCTATCGCTTCCGAAGTCTGAACTGCTTGAACTTATTCGTCTGTGCTAAAGGCATTTTAGGGTGGAAAGTAATTCCTCATCCACAAGTTAAGTGAAGACTGAGTAGCTCCTGTCCATATATGGCAGATGAATTGCATGAAAGTAATAAACGAATGCCATGTAATAATACTACAAGAGAATTTTGAAAAAATCGACTCTGCAGTAGATACATTTTGTATATCAAAATAAACTCTCTGGGAAATTTGTATCCAACCACAAGGAATATGGTGACAGTAGCGAGCTATTTTGTAATGCTAATAGTCGCCGTTTCCTTACAAGGAAATAATTCTATTTCATTGACCGAACAACCAATATGTTTTTCGAACGAAATTTATAAAATCTTTCCCTTAAAACAAATTTTCAGAAAAAAAAATGATGTTCAAGTTCAGTAGCCAATCCTTTCAAAATTGATAAGCGTTTCCTTCCTAACCTTTTCTTTGAAGTAGTGTTGAATGTCAACATCTGGAGTATATCATTATTTTCACTATGAGTTAAATGTGATATCAATTTCAGTTGTTGCTGCTGCTGATAGTCCTGAATGATAGGGTTTCTGGCATTTGGTAGTGTTCTTTGTTTGCAAATATGTTGCGGCAATCCGCCATGCTCAAAGAAGGACGATCTTTGTTAAAACCCGCAGGCTTCCATCGTCCAAAGTCTTTATATCCACTGATTTTAGAAAGCGTTGAATGACAAATAATAGTATGGAAAATGGAATAAGTGTTAAGAACCCCCCACCCAATCACCACCACAATGGAAATTCCTTCAAATCTGTGATGAATGCAAGTCGTGTGCAATGAAGGAATGATAATGTCAAGGTGAAATTTTAATGTAACAGACAAAAGGTTAAATGTAGAAGAAAAATGCAATTCTTCTAAAACCAAAAAAGAAATATTAGATATGAAAAGTATTCAACTGATATTTCAAACGACCAAAATAAATTGACGACGATATGCGAAATGATATATATATATATATATATATATATATATATATATATATATATATATATATATATATGGTTATAAAGCGTATTTTTAAAAAAAGAGAACAAATGATTAATAATGGAGTGCCAGACAAATTACATTGATTTGAAAATGTCAACAAAAAATACATAAAATATAACGCTAAAAATTATAATGAGGATTAAGTGAACGAAATATTTCATGCTGACCTCTCTTTTGCTTATCTATGTTAAGTTTCGTTTTTCGTTTCTGCTGACAAAGTAAGATTTTTTAAAAATCCTTTTTATATTTTATTTTATAACGAATACAAAAAATATCTGACACATTTTAATTTCTTTTCAATTTAAGATTTGACAAAATTAGTGGTGGTTCCGGCGTTATTTGTATAATTATAACATACTAGCAGCATGGCCTGTCGTTGCCCCTGCTTGATTAAAAAATCTTACCACTCATACAGATATCGCTATCACTTGACTTAAAATATTTTCGCCCTTCCTTGCCTTTAAAGGAGTGCCCTTTGCCGTGCAGATATTGCGACATGCCTTACTTCTTGCCTATATCACACTGCGATTTTTTTCTAAGCTCTATACTAAACATTAAATCTGTTACGAAAAAAGAACTAAACAAAATGAACACAAATCGATCAGCTTTAAAAAAGGATTCGTAACTGGAAAAACCGAATGAAAAAAGAATGTTAACAACAAATACTTTTTCACACCCAACCCAGTTCTGCGGAATCAGAATCAACGTTGAGTTTAAGCAAGCGAATGAGCCAATTGGAATAAAGTGCCATACAGATTTAAATTTTTCCCACTTGTGACGAATGCAGCTATCGATTTTTTTTGCATCCTAGCATGCTAGTTTACATTCATATCAATCAGCTGTTGACTCTCATGCCAATAGAATCTTCCTGCCTATTCGTGGCAGCCAGATATAGGCTCTCACTCTCTCTCTCTCTGGCCAGTACAAAATAGACACAACCTAAATGAAAACTGCCGTAGAAGCATGAAAAAAATTGATTATTTGCACTACCGATGGGAGTTGGGAAATGCAAAGTCAGTCTTGGCGTTCCCACTAACATGGACCATGTACATGTAAATTTAGGTGCAAATCCGTCGAAAATTGCGGCCGTGCATTCGTTACACACACACACATACACACACACACACACACACATATCCTGCCTTTTATAGATAATGAAGTATACGTCGACTCTTTTTTTCTAATATATATATATATATATATATATATATATATATATATATATATATATATATATATATATATGTATATATATGTATATATATATATATATGTGTGTGTGTGTGTGTGTAAAAATTGCGGCCGTGCATTTGTTACACACACACACGTACTCACACACACATCGTGCCTTTTAAAGATAGAGATTAGGTAATCAAAGTGTATAAAATACTTATAGTGAGGAGCAATAAAAACCTGAAAGGATCATGATCCAATGACTATCACATTGTTAGCCATTTGCTTTATCGATATATACAATCTATTATTGGTATCGAATGGTTGTTTTTGTATTATCGGTGACAAATGTGTTGTTGAGATTAACGCCGATACGTTATGTCCAGATTTTAGCAGGACATTTTTGTGAAACATTTGATTAGCCTGAGCTCAAATAAATAGCTTTGTCATATTTTAAGGACGAATGATGACGACCTCGTTACGTAACAATGGAAACATATATTTTCAGCTGATTTAACATGATGATGGTGATCATTTTTGCAATTCATAAAATCAAACTAGATTTATGTCGATTGAAAGAAGAAGAAGATAATGAAGGATGAGAGAAGAAGAAGGAATAGAGAAGAAGAAGAAGAAGTTAAAGAAGAAGAAGAAGAAGAAGAAGAAGAAGAAGAAGAAGAAGAAGAAGAAGAAGGGGAGTAGAAGGACGGGAAGAAAATGAGGGGGAGGAGAATGAGGACATAAGAAGGAGATGGAGTGGAAATACGAAGAGAGAATAATATTAATAATAATAATAATAATAATAATAATAATAATAATAATGCAAAAGTAACATTCAAGAAAGGTAGAATTACAGAAACACCCTCAATAGATTTAGATTTTGTCACAAAGATTAGGGAATTGGAGCATGAAGAAGCTTATAAGTACCTAGGAATTAGCGAAGGAGATGGCATACAACACCCCCAAATGAAAGAAAAAATAAGAAAAGAGTACTACAAGCTTGTGCGTCTGATACTAAATACTGAACTAAACTCAAAAAATAGAATATCAGCTATAAACACATTAGCTGTCCCAGTGGTGCATTACAGCTTTAATGTCCTTAACTGGACCATAGCTGAAATTAAGCGAATGGACGCCAAAACGAGAAAGCGTCTCACATGCTATCGCATGCATCATCCCAAAGCTGATGTTGATCGTCTGTATGTGCCCAGATCCGAAGGAGGCAGAGGATTAGTTCAACTAGAACTGTCCTACAAAACTACAACAATTGGCCTCCAAAGATACTTGGAAACTACAGAAGACTGGATGATGGTATGCGTCAAGGAACATGAAAGTATTAAGCGTCTTTACTCCGTAATGAAAGAAGCCAACAAATTCAAACTGGAGCTTCAAATGGCCGTAGAGATGCAACTACAGCACAATACACCGGCTGAAACTGCAAAATACTTGAAAAAGACAGCAAAGACGAATGCAACCGACCAGATACAGAAGCGATGGCAAGATAAACCGCTTCATGGCCAATACTCTGCCCGTATCAAACAAGCTGATGTAGACAAAACCCGTACCCATCAGTGGCTACGCAGTGCAGGGTTGAAAGCGGAAACTGAAGGTTTCATCCTTGCTGCGCAAGACCAATGCTTGCTAACTAGGAATTATCAAGCACATATACTAAAATATTGTGTCAGCCGAAAATGCAGATTCTGTGATAAATATCCAGAAACGATTGATTATCTTGTATCAGGTTGCACGATGTTGGCACCCACTGAATATAAAACCCGACATGACAGAGTGGGCCAATATCTGCACTGGAAAATCTGCAACTTCTACCGGAAGGAAACTGAAAGAAACTGGTACCAACACCACCCAGACCCGGTTACAGAGATAGGACCTGTTACAATTCTATGGGACTACAAAATTCACACTGACAGAACAATCAAGGCCAACCGCCCAGATATTGTTATTAAAGACCACAAACAAAAACGGTGCCTCCTTATTGATATGGCAGTCCCTGCTGACTGCAATGTATCTTTAAGATATTCAAAAAGCTGTCAAAATACAAGGACCTTGAAATAGAGGTCTCGAAAATGTGGCATATGGGAACATCAACAATCCCTGTTGTAGTTGGAGCCCTAGGACTGGTTGGAAAAGATTGCAGTAGACTAATTGCAGGGATTCCTGGAAGCCCATGCCTCAAGGAGATACAAAAAATTGTTCTGACAAGTACAGCCCACACTTTACGAAGGGCACTATCTATGTAATTTTTTTTTTTTTTTTGTCAGTGAAAAGTGTCATGATGCCATTTCTAACCTTAGGTCCCTAGGTGGGACCTGGAAAGAAATCTGTAAACGCCAGAAAGCAAAGAAAATAATAATAATAATAATAATAATAATAATAATAATAATAATAATAATAATAATAATAAGACAAATGCGGAGAAAAAGCGCAGTGGAAAAAGAAGGGAAGAAGAAAAGAGCTGGAGAATAATTTGAAGAGGAACAGCGTAGAAGGGGCAGTGGAATGAGGACAGAAGAAGAAATTGAGTGATAAAAACTTTAATATAGATCGGAATGCTGATTTCACCGATAAAAAAAAATCAATATTTTCAGAGATTACAAACGGCAATACAAACGCTAGAAACAGCAAAAATGGGCGGTAATACTAATGGAATGTGAATAAATTAGCTGTCTACCCGGGACATCTATGTTACAGGTCATAAGAGTGGTTAAGAAATTTATCTCACCGTTGTGTTTCTTATCAAGAGAGATGCCCTAAAAATACGGATTTGTCAAGCTGTTACATTTTCAAGACATTATGGTATTGACGAAATGTAGACAGGTACACTAAATTAGAACACAGATTAGAAATCGAGTGACAAATATGTGAAACCGTTCACTAGGCTTCGTTTAAAAGATAATTATAAAGAAAATCGAATTTAATAGTTAACAATAGATTAAGACCGATTTTTCAACCATATTTTTAAGAACGATAGCCGTACTTCAGCCGACGAGCCAGTCGGGTGGAGCAAAGTCTTGTTAACGTGTTACAGAGGAAGACGTTAAAAAGGCGGTTCTTCAATGATCTAGAAGGGTATTCTAGGTGCTAATGTGGCAGAACCATGGCGAGTTCCAGATGGTTTTGAGATGGTAAACAAAAACATACATTCTTTACTGAAGTGACAACCCAGGAGGATACTTTTCCGAGGATTACAATATTAACATGTTTAAGTCTAAGTTTAAACATTATCTTTCACAGAAGTCCTCTTAAAATGAACCTCTTACTCTTTACGTTCACACAACAGGCTCCTTCAGTAGCAATCTCACTCGGGAATCTCTTGGGCCTTGTAGATCGTGAAAACAAGTTTTAAAAAATCAAACTCTTCCGTAATTTTTTTTTTAAGCAAGACAATTCTCAATAACATTCGACAAAGAATACTAATGGGCACCTGAATACTTTCAAAAACTTTCAAAGATTATTATCAGTTTCATTTAATTCAGATATGTCCTAGATTAAAGTGTCCATCACTTGCGGATAACAATTCAACAGCAGAAATTAATTTCAGAAAGCTAAGTCAGGAAGAGGCAGCTGAAGTTTCTGGGACGCATACTGAGGAAGGAGGGACTGGAGAGTCTGATACACACGGGTCGAATAGAGGGAAAGAGACAAGGGAAAACAACGCATAACATACCGGGCAGGCTTAAGAAAGTGGATGGCAGAACGTGGTCTGAGCGAGGTAGCAGAGGGAAGGATCTTGGTGAGAGTGGAAAGGGATAGAGGGACATAGAGAACATTGATCACCTATGTCCTAAAAGAACATGACACATAGAAAGAAAGAAGTGTGTTCAACTGCAATATAATATGAATATTCCTATATGGCAGTGAATATTGTGCTATCTTCACACAGTTGCAGCGAGGATTGATCCAACGGAAATTAATACTGAACTTACTATGGATAGAACATTGGAGCAATGACGATGTTTTAAAGAAAACTGTCTAAAAAGATATTTTTAAATAGGAAAGGCGGCATGGAATGTTTGAAACTCACAGGTGCCATTGAAGGTAATAGAGAAACAATGATTAATCTAGCTAACGTGTTTCTAGAAATATAAATAAATAAACAGAGACAAATTATAATAAACCAAACATTACTTCGTACAATAAGTCATAAAAAGTGGAGAGCTATGATCACCATTTCCTGAAAAGACACAACACATAAAACAAAAATGATGACAAGTATTCTGGTTACTTTACTATATGGAGAAATAAAACAGTTTATAATGAGTGAGTTCTAAAAGTAGCCTAAGAACAGGTAGCATACATTTCGCATCAATATTGTCTTAATTAATGTTAATGCAATCGTTTTTGTTAAAATATTCGCCTATGCCAGCTTGGTACATACGTAGTCATAAATTTAAATTACAATATAAAGTTTACTGTAGTTTCAGTAGTCTCATAAAAAATGCTAAACTTAGAACATCCGGTGAAATTCATAAAACTGTTGGAATGAGGTCATATGGCAATGTTAATTATGAGATTAGGGTCTACCATAGATCAAACATTCGTTATTCATTTACAGAACTTTTAGCATTACTGATGTTGAAATTTATCAAGTCTTTTCCCACATTTTTCTCTAGAGAATGGGATGCTCAAGTCTACTGTCATCTCTTCCTAGTACTTATGTTTGTCTTTTATTATCCTTTTCTTTAAAGTAGTGTGGAGGATTGACATCTAGATTCTATCATTACTCCGCCTCCTAGCTATATGCACTATCCAGTATAATTATTGCTAATGTTGTAAGAATTCCACTGAGGCAATATTATTATTTGCTGATATTATTTGCTGATATTATTTGCTTGTGATTTTACAGTATCAGTCTATAAAATGTATCTATTTATTATATATATATATGTATAATATCTATTATAATATATATATATATATTATCTACATATAATATCTATTATATATCATATTTATTTTATTATTTGCTGATATTCTTGTGATGTTATAGTATCAGTCTATAAATCCTTATCACGCGTTGTCTTCTTTAAGAAATTGGCAATTCATTGATATTATTAAAAGGGTGTAGCTTACAATTGGATACATTTCTGAACTAGGTGGTTGCCTTGCACGACGTTAGCTGGAGGGTCTATATCTGATGATTATATTAAAGAGAATGATTAGAGTTCTTAGACAGACTAGCTCACACATACAAATAAATAAATAAATATATATATATATATATATATATATATAAAGACAGTGGGTTTCGGTGTATCACAGCTCATCAGTGTGGCTAGATATCCGACTGCCTCCAGCCAGGTTCGAAACCCGACTGAGTTGGCATCAGTCGGAGATTTTTTCGGAAACTATTGGCAGTCGGCAGTGAGAGAGTTGAATTTTTACGTATTTATATTGAATAAACATGATTGTTTTTTGTATCTTGATGCGTCGGACAAAACTGGCTGTCATATCCAATATCTATCGGTTTCCATCATCTCCCATCTCCAAAAATCTTATGTTCAATTTCCATTAAGATTTTAGGCGTTTCATGTGAAATCTTGTGCACGTCACCAATGTTGATATTTATATAAATGCCATCATTAGTCTTCTCAAATTTAAGAAAATGATCTCAAATAATGTTAAATATCATTTTTGATTCTTCTAATATTTTTCGTCAAATACATTTCCTAATGTTGCTCAGAAGGTTACACAATGTTGATGTTGTAAGAGCGTATAGGGAGGAAGAAGTAAGTACAGGGAGGAAGAAGGGCATATAGGGAGGAAGAGAGATGTATAGGAAGAAAGGCGTATAAAGAGGGAGAAAGGCGTATAAAGAGAGAGAAAGAATGAAGGTGGCTTGCAATTCGAACAGTATCGGTAATTAATTTAATATTTCTTGCCATGGACTTTTATTATTACTAAGCAGCATTAAGCAGAGCCATTTTAATAATATTTTTTGTACTGTTTTGCTTTTTCTATATATATATATATATATATATATATATATATATATATATATTCATATCTATCTATCTATCTATCTATCTATCTATATATATATATATATATATATATATATATATTCGTATCTATCTATCTATATATATATATATATATATATATATATATATATATTCGTATCTCTATATATATATATATATATATATATATATATATATATATATATATATATATATATATATAATATTCGTATCTATATATCCGTATATATAGATATATGCGTGTTTGTGTATGTAAGACCAGATTATTTTTAAAAGAATCGTAATCGCTCATACAAAACGTTTATAGGAATACTGTGGAAGGTGCTGAAGTGTTGACAACACATAGAATCAGTACGAAAACTACAGCATACCACAAGCGATAAAACCTCTGAAGTATAAGAAAAAGATGATGATTGCATCGATGAACACAAAGAATTGTAAGGAAATGAAAAAGAAAGAAACCCTGAGAAGATAATCAAAAAAAAAAAAAAAAATATTTGTCTCCCTACAAAACCAACAGCAAAAGTGTGTCTGGCAAGGAAGTATAAGACAACGAAATAGCAAAGCGATAATAGGATGGAGAACATGTTATCTATGTATGCACCCCTGTCACGATCTCAGTTCAGGTCAATGGTTACTTATCGGACTTTTTAATCCTGCAAGGCTGCATAGTTTAATCTTTACGGCAAGCGGCGAGTAACATTGAATTGAAAGAGACGAAAGAATTCCATCGGGGCAAAATTTAGTTGGAATCGTTAACAGCTACTTTGATAAACAGTTTTTGCTATTCTCTGTACGCTTCAAAGTCAAATAATCGTTCTAGCGTCTTGATTTGAGGATGGCACATTTGTTTACTAGTGGAAACGCACAGAGGAATAAATGCTTGCGTGCCCACGTAAGTATATACGGCCATGTATAGGCATTAAAGAGCATAGAGGTACACATATATTTTTATATGAACAAATTGGACGTTTTCCACATATCCAATAGTTTCACAATAATCAAAATTTGCACATTTCTTCGTACACGCATAATGATACATTACGTATATATACGCCCCGGAAAAATAAATTTCAGTGGAGTACTTTAGAGATAGTGCGAATTTATAAACAGTGATTGCTACGGTTGATAATGCAAAGCTCTTTTGTGAATTGAGCACTCTGAGTCACTGGTGCGTTTATTCAAAAGGAATACGTAAATAGTAACCTTCCCCTTTGGCGTTAGACAATAGCTTAGTTGATGGATCTCCGCCTGATATCAAAATTCGTCGGGTTTCGCTCATGGCTTCAGGCAATCGGATGTCTAGGTAAACCGATGAGCAGATACAGAGAAACAGTCTGTGGATGATTACACACACACACACACACATATATATATATAGTATTAATTAAAAAATTCTAACAAATATGCTTTTGAATAAATACTACTTGTTCTAAGTTGTATTGAGCACTCTTTTAAGAATAGTGTTCTTTGATTATAGGAATTTTATTCCGTCTACACCAATCATTCATATATATATATATATATATATATATATATATATATATATATATATATTGCGGCCCGTTTCGTTCTTTGGTGTCTGAAGTCATGAATGGCGTAACGTGTCACAAGTATATAAAATATATCGTTATCTCATATATATATATATATATATATATATATATATATATATATATATATATATATAGATAGATAGATATAGATAGATATAGATATAGATATAAGACATAAATATATATAAGACATAAATTTAAATAATTAGTTCTTTTCATAATATATTTGTTTTAATTGATTGCTACTAAGATAGAATGCGAAAGCTATTTAATCTCTCTGGTGCATAGCGATGAATTTTGCATTGGGGTTTTTAAAATGAAAAATCCGGCAGTCATTATATTACCTTTATTCAGCCCAGTACATTAGATAAAATAAGTTAACGTTTTAAGAAAAAAGTCATGCAATGTTTTAATTTCCTCATTACTAATATTATTGAATATTTGAAAATAAAATTACCAGGAAGTGAAAGGCCCTCTTCCCCCGAAATGAGCTTTAAGCTTACTTTTGAGAAATAAAGGCAACCTTAAATCTTTAGGCATTTCTACAAATTCTAGATGTTGACTGCACAACGTTGGCCTACAGTGAAATATGTAAGTTAGGTTAAATTAATTAAAAGTGATTTCTCCACATTAATTTATACTGATATCAGTGCTGATTGTTATAAGAGCGAATACCATGGACTGAGCACGTTAGCAACGACGAAATTTTAGAGAAAGTGGAAGCAGAAAAGAAATTACTATTTAACATCAGGAAGAGAAGGTTGAAATTTCTTGATCACAAAGAGGGCTATTAAAATCTAATACTCACAGGACATATTGAAAGCAAGAGAGGAAAACAACGCATAACCGATTTAGCGACCTTCAGTAAATGAATGGCGAAACTAGAATTAGGAGAGATAACACAAATATAAACATTTATTACAAGCGACAAACGACGGAAAATTTTGGAAAGCCAACATAACAATCTTTATTATCTATTATTTATTATTTAATTCCACTATTTACAGTGTATATTGATATGGATAAGAAATTCAGACATATATTTCTCATTTATTATTAGATTAAGGATTGATTAATATTTGTTATTATTAGGTTGGTGCAAAAATAATGACGTAATAATGTCGTTTTTTGACATATTTTTAACGTCAAAAAACGACATTATTACTTCATTATTTTTGCACCAACCTAATACATTATAAAAGTAACTAATTATTATGCATTATAATAATTCATTTCATGATAATGTTTCATTTTATGATAATTATTTATAATGTACGGTAATTACTGAGTTTGTGTAATTGGAAAGGGGAAATCAAGGATGAAGGAGAGGGATTACTATTGTACATAGCCATGAAATTGCACTTATGAGCCTATGCAGACCATAATGTATTATATAAAATCATGGAATGCAGACATTCACAAAACACGCTCACGCGCGTGCGCGCACACACGCACAAACACGCAGACACACACACACGGACACGCACACACGCACACACACGCTCACACACACACACACACACACACACACACACATATATATATATATATATATATATATATATATATATATATATATATATATATATATATTTGAATAAAAACAGACCACTTTAAGGTTTCATGTAATAAGTTATTTCACCACAACCCCTTTAACAGGGCTATGGATCATCAGACTTTACTTCCAAAGGTTGAAATGAAAAATGAAAAGAAATCCACACGTTTTTGATGGACCTCATCAAGCATATGTAAAATAAACGAAGTGGGGAAGTAAGTTGGGAGAGAAGATAAGCTATGAGTGTGTTAGGTGTGCCATATATATATATATATATATATATATATATATATATATATATATATATATATATATATATATATATAGTAGAATCCCTGACAACCGGACTAAGAAAGCCTTCCGGATATGAGGAATTTGTTACAATGTCTGGATATGAGGGGTTATATTTTGATTAAATTAAAAGGGCTGAAATCAGGTTTAACATTTATTTTCAATGTTTTATAGTAAACAAAATAAGCTAATGGCGAGTGAAATATAACAGAATTGATTTTAAGGAAAAAAAGAAATAATTTATTTAAAGTTAATGAAAATTCGTTAAATTAAGTATGCCACGTATGCAAAACAAATCATGTAACGAGTACTTTTTAATAGCTGTTGCTTGAAGATTCTTTCTCTTCTAATGTCATTCTCAACTTTTTACGCATTTCGTTTTACTTTTGATATTGAATTGTTTTTTTAACGAAAGACACGTTTTTACTTCTGAGTGCGTTATTGCAATCTTCAAAGCTAAATTCTGCCTTTCTTTCCATACAAACTGTCAATACCTTTTTCAATTCCAGTCCTGATTTCATCACAATCATGTTTTCATTTCCTATTTCATTGTGACAGTGTAGACACTGGAGAATGGTTTTTGGAAGATTTTATATCATACAATGGTGACTATCCTATGTTGAACAAAGCCATTCGTTACAATAAACATTCACCAGCGTCCAAAGTTGTTCTTTTGCACCACTAGAAGTCATTCCGGTTAAATATGCATAATCAATTTTCGAAAGTAAATTTCCGGAAAAACGAAAAATTGACATCAATTACATATCACCCAAATAGTTCAAATATACACATTAAAATCATATCCGGATATGCAGGATTCCGGATATAAAGCACGCCTAGTATCAGGGACTACGGATATGAGAGATTCTACTGTATGTATATATATGTATATATATATATATATATATATATATATATATATATATATATATATATATATATATATATATATATATATAGTTGAATATCTGAAGCATTACCGAATCAAATTTAACAATTTTTCAAACAAGAATTTCTAAATTACTTATAAATATTTATAACAATCCTGGCTTCAGCTATTTATCATTGATTTGGTAGACTCTTCGCTAAATATTGAACAGAAATACTCAAACATTTATAATTGTAGGTTATGTGGCCAAAACAGGAGGGTAACATGTAAATATCGGAACGGTAAAGGTTATGAAAGCCGAAAGGTAACTTAGAATAGCTGATGAACGCTTGAATAATGTATAAGTTAAGACGGGAACATATATTTCTGGTTTAACTGGGATTTTAATCTTTTATCAACAACTCGACTATTACATACTTGACGAAAGACTTGTTGTCTGCATCAGCAAAATGGAAATATATAAATAAGATCTAAAATAGAACAGAAGTTACATTTTTATTCACAAAGCAATCCCACTTTAAAGGATGCCCCGAAAAATCTGATGATATAATAGTGTAGTATTCCCCAGGTGGGAATTATCGGTAATGGATTTTCAGATATGAAACAAGACCAGTATGAATTGATATATATATATATATATATATATATATATATATATATATATATATATATATTCTTTTTGAATTTGTAGGTCTGATGAATTGGATCGTATTTACGATTCCAATGGAATAAATTATGACCATGGAATATTAGTGTTTAAGCCTTTTTATTATATATATATATATATATATATATATATATATATATATATATATATATATATATATATATATATATATATATATATATTAAATAGGAACAGACCACTTTAAAGTTACATATAATAAATTGTTTAACCACAGCCTTTTAAAGGGCGGTGAACGTGTGTATATGTGATATTCGCATGGGTGTTTATACAGTATATGACAGAGCAAGATCTTTAATATTACCTTCAAATATTACCCCATATTAACTTAACTAAAATTTAAGTAAAAGAGATTACCTATCTAGTAACAGTCACGAGTTAAATTTACGAACAAACTTCAAACGGATAGAGATGTCAACTTAATAATAAATAATATTTTTTTTAAAAAACATTAAAAAAATGATTACTTGAAGTAACTTATATTTTAAAATAAAATTTTATTCTTTTAATGTACTTTCTATGAATATTTTTCTAATCAACTATTTCAAAGAAAATCCCCAAAATTTAAAAAAAAATTAAATGACTAACAAACATCAAATTAAATTATTTGTAGACAGTTTAGAGACATTCAAATTCATATCAAACATTATAATCTTTATGAACCCCCAAAATAATACTTTCAAAGTAAAAAAAAAAAATAACAGCGTCAGTTTACAACCTTTTTTTTACAAAGAAAATTAGTGACAACTTCTCTGATAACTTCCTTCTCTCTTTTTCTCTTATGGATTTTTTCTTCTCTACCACTTCGATATCAATATATAACTTCCGTTAAGTTAGCCGTTTAAATGTGTCAATATCTGCTAACTCACTCATGTCTTCTCTCTCTCTCTCTCTCTCCCCTCACTTCCTCAGTTCGTTAATTTACATATGTTTAATACGGCACGTCAAAAATGTGTAAATTTTCTTTTCATTCTTGGTTTGGAAGTAAAGTCTGATGATCCGCAGTCCTTTAAAAGGGCTGTGGTGAAATAATTTATTACATAGAACTTTAAAGTGGTCTGTTTTTATTTAAATTATTTGCTCTAGATTTACATTGAGCTCTCTGGATTTTATCTTCCTTAGGTTTACCCATACGGATTACCTAGTTTTTCTTAAACTATATATATATATATATATATATATATATATATATATATATATATATATATATATATATATATATTAATGTATATTTGGGCAGTAGGCGTTATTTTTTACATAGTTCATTAAATAGAGCAGACAAAGGAAGTTTTCAAGCATACCAGCATGTTATTAATTTTATTATTCTTAGTACAATTCGCCACAATTGTAGACATTCTCAAGGTGGGGGTTGTTTTTAGTGTTGTTAGTTTTTTTCTATCTCATGTCTGGTCTGTTTAAGTTGTATTTTATTTTTGTGTTGTTTAGAATATATATATATATATATATATATATATATATATATATATATATATATATCATAAATTAATTGATTTAAAAGATTGATTTTTCGCTACATATTTCTAACCATGTTTCAAAAATATATCTTACTTTTCTTTCTTTATATATATATATATATATATATGTGTGTGTGTGTGTGTGTATGTATTTGTGTGTTTGTCTGTGTGTATGATGTATAATAGTATCCGAAGAAAGGATGTGACAAAGTGCAATTTTTTTGCATGTCCTCATTAAGCAATTAATGAGTAATTAATGTGTTTCACGAAAAACATTTTTAATCATTCTATTATTCAAACTATTGACACCAAAGAGAAACTGCCAAATGCGTCCGCGATGAAAAAAATTCTACTTTGTCTCATCATATATATATATATATATATATATATATGTGTGTGTGTGTGTGTGTGTGTGTGTGTGTGTGTGTGTGTGTGTGTATTGGGGTAGATGTGTACATTGTCGCCATTTTATATTTTTCACTGCGTGTTAATTATTTGATTTTGTCAACTGCACAATATAGTCGGGTAAGTTGGGATAAAGAGCACTCTGATGCACTCGACCAGAAAGTCGGAAATATCAATGTGTTTAGATGTTAATAAGTGGACAGTGCAGAGGTTTTAGGAAAGAGTTGGGTGAGTATAAAGATCCTTATGAAGGCAAGACCGCTCAAAAATCTCACTCTGATCATTCGAATATGAAAAGTACTCCCGAATATTTCAACACTCAACACGTCACGTAGGCCTACATCTCTTTCCTTTAGGAGTGATGCTCTGGGTTTCGGTTCCAAATACCAAACACATGAAGAAGGCCAGAGAGTACAACGGCCGAAACGTATCGAATATGTCAATGAAAATGAGGATAACAGTTCAAATAATCTAAATAGTATAATTTATATATATATATATATATATATATATATACACATATACATATATATAAAGCTACATCTCCTAACGCGTGCAACCAGAACTAAATAAATATATAATAAACAAAGGCGTCGCCTAAATTAGAATACCCCCACACACACCTTCTCTCTCTTTTTTGTACAAACACACACATATATATATGTATGTGTGTGCTTGTTGGTGTGTTGAGAATGACAGCAGGAGCTAGATGAGTAAGTACTTAATTGTTTGTCATAGTGTGTAAAATTGTATGTTTACAACGTCTGATTTGCTTTCATACACGCGATAGTTTCAGATATGAAGAATGTCTTAAAAGAAAATGGATTCGTCAGAGTTTGTCGTTAAGAGCTGAAAGAGCGTGTCGAAATGGTTTCAAAGCAGCGGCATCAGATTTCGTGCCCAGATGTCTTCAGGACTGAATCACATTCGCGCACAAAAAAAAAAAAAACGCTCTCAAGCACCTCCACCCACAACAGTCACTGGGCACCATTTCCCCACATCACACGTACTTGATAGATTTAACATGTGTTATCGCATTTTCTCTCCCAGTAACACTTTGCACGGCCCAGCACTCATAAAACCTTTACATTAATGGCGTCTTTTTTCTTAGAGATATCTACGCCATATGACAAACAATGGCAATTAGTCATTATTAGGTGGGTGAAAAAGTTCCCAGGACATTTGTTTTCTAAAATGGAGATTGAATATATATTGCATTAATAAAACACGGTAGACCATTTTAACACACAGACACACATACACACACACACACACATACACACACAGACACACACACACACACACATTAGGTTGGTGCAAAATAATGACGTAATAATGTCAATTTTTGACGTTAATAATACGTCAAAAATCGTCATCATTACGTCATTATTTTTGCACCAACCTAATGTATATATATATATATATATATATATATATATATATATATATATATATATATATTAAGGGTGTTTTATTAAGACGGATCAAAGTAAGCATTAAATAAATCAGTGTTATTTGTGAACATTTATTTAATTATTTCTCTAATGGATCATGTTATGTCAGTCATGGGAATTATGTGTGAAAAATAATATCGTCCCAATATCCATCAAATCTGAGAGGAAAAGGAAAAAAATCATTAGACGCTTAAACATAATTTGCATTCAAAATTGATCCAAGTATATTTGGGACACCCTTTATATATATATATATATATTTGGGACACCCTTTATATATATATATATATATAAATATGTGGATCCTAGTAAGATAAAATATTAAAATTGATCCACAAAAAGAGCTCAATGTATTTATTATTACAGAACAGAGACTTTATTTATATATATATATATATATATATATATATATATATATGCAATATATTCGTTGATAATACAAATATAATAACGTAATAAGCTTTATAATTAAAAAAGAAGTCAACACTATCATCACCTACGAACACCGCCAAAATGTGTTGATCATGTTTGGAAAATAATAAAAAAAATTTAAATAAAAATATACATACAATAAAAATCCATAGATTCATTTAAATGTAAAATAAAAACCCTTTTTGAAAATTGGCTAAACACATATCCGAAAGTGTTCGTACATACAGAACATTCGGCAATTTTTACCTAATTTATGTGCAGAAAAAAAATTATAAGAATCAAGATAGAATTAAATAAACACTTAACCGCAGTACCATGTCGGTCGTGTTTTATATAAGAGAGGGAACGCTGCCCAAATACACAAGCTGGGAAAATATATTAACACTTTTCGACGGGAACTAAGAATAAAATCAAAAAAAAGTTGCAGTATAACTATTATCGG
This sequence comes from Acanthosepion lycidas, assembly GCA_963932145.1. Taxonomy (NCBI): domain Eukaryota; kingdom Metazoa; phylum Mollusca; class Cephalopoda; order Sepiida; family Sepiidae; genus Acanthosepion; species Acanthosepion lycidas. The sequence continues at coordinate 104,390,644 of OZ010583.1, forward strand.
CTTTTTAAATGTCACTCACTTTCTTTCTACTTTAATCACAGGAATCGTGAGCTTAAAGAAAAAGTACTATGACGCATTATGTAAGCATACACACTAATAAACGGACAAATGTTTTTCTTTCGTTTTAGCATCTAATGGGGCCTAAAATGGCGAAATGCGTAATCAAATCTAATGGCAGCGTGGACTGAGATCGGGTCAGAAACAGAATTTTAAACGTGAAAGCAAAATAAAGAAAACAAAAAAGAAATAACAGAAACAATCGAATGAAATACCCATATTTGAGTAGATGTTCTGTTTTTCAATTATTTATTAAAGTGTATATTTATTTCAATCTACCAGTCTGAATATTCGAGAAATCTTCTTAGAAAATATGCGCCCTCCGGCAAGGTTTTGAATTATGTTTCCCGAATGGAAATCGTCAATAGATCTGATGTGCCTTTGTAGCGATCATCTTCGTCATCACACACACATACGTACATACAGAACATACGGCAAGCATCCATTCGCTAATCTCCTCAAAACTAGCTTGCTGATTGGTCACTTCCGACCAATCAAATCGCCTGCACGCGAAGAATAATTTTCCCGCAGATAAGGCTGGAGCCTGTCACGTGAGACACAACCTTATATAAACAAAACACGAATAAGCCTCTCTCGTGTTCTCTTCATTCATCGTTTACCTAGCTGCCAAGATATAATCTTCAAGAATTCCCGTGTTAACCGTGCGGTCAGACGTTAAAGAACATTGCTAACAACTTTTACCGACTTTCTCGCAAGTAGAGTACAGATATTTACAGCTGTCTACACAAATCCACGACTTTACTCACAACGCACACTGACACAGATTTTTGTATCACATTATACATATTCTCCCTCTCTGTGACTAAGCCAAGTTCATGAACCAGCTATCTCTTAATTTCTCAAAACAACACATTCCTTAATTAACTCTATTCCATTTTAACAGCAGACTCTATTCAACATAGAAGCCTGAACATTCTTATTCAAGATAAACTCTTTCGAACATTCAATCATAAATCAGAATTTTTTTTTGTTTTGTTTTTTGTTTTTTTTAATTGTTAAATGTATAATAGATAAATACTCTTAGAGCACGCAATTACATTTGATAACCTCAACAAATAAATCAAAGCATCATTTACACCTTGACATCTCAAAACCTGGAATAGTGCTTTAAAACAGATATCATTCCTGATTCTCGAAATATACATATCTGGTCTGTTTAGTAGACAGTTTTTAGAAATGGATTTGTCATTTATTAATCCGACTTTTTTCATTTATTTGTTTAAACGTTATTTTTGATGGATACTCATATTTGAGTGAATGCTCTCTTTTATATTTATTTATTAAAACGTATATTTATTTATTTATTTCCATCTACTGGTCAGAATATTCGACTTACTCTGTAGTTTAAACACACTTAAATATAATTTTTAAAAAAACACTCATTTGAATGAAAAACACCAGATTCTATATGTCATTATGATATAAAAGAGCAACTGGAATTAAAGAAAATATACAACCTTGTGTAAATTAATTGAAATAATAGCTTTATTTCCATTGATTCACCCTACTGTGAGTTTTAAACACATTGGAGTGAATGAGTGTAAACAGTATTTATTTTTTCCTCAGATTGGGTGATTTGAAGTGGTGTGCATAATATGAATCTATTTTCGTGGTGTATGATGAAACGCATTTGGCCTTCAAAAACATTACGTCATCCGTGATTGCTTCTGGCTTTTATCACGCCGAGACACTCTTGTCTTGGCTGTGAATAGTGGTCCTACGGTCATTGTCTGCGCCGGACGTTACTTCAGTAAGCGTACGAAAATTGTAACGCTGCACGAACCCGCTAGCAAGCTTCACCAATGAGCAAATAAAAGCATTATACTACGTGCCACAGCGTCCAAAAAAGACCCTCCGCAGGTTTTCAATTTCCTTCTCTTAGATCAATTGCTCTTCAAAGCTATAGAACCTAGTCTGTCCTGCTATTTAGCTATATATATATATATATATATATATATATATATATATATATATATATATATATATATATATATATATATATATATATATATAATAAAAAGGCTTAAACACTAATATTCCATGGTCATAATTTATTCCATTGGAATCGTAAATACGATCCAATTGATCAGACCTACAAATTCAAAAAGAAAACAGAAAAAACAACTCCGGAAATAAAAATAGAATTTAGAGAGAGTGTGTATTTGGAATTTTTTATTCAAAAAATATACTTGTATGTGTATGCACCTATGTATATATATTTATATATTTTGCATATGCATGTGTATATTTACCGCTAATATTATTTATATATATATATATATATATATATATATATATATATATATATATATATATAGTTTGTCTGATATATATATATATATAGTTTGTCTTTTAAAAACATGCATGCACAAAACAAAAAATATAAAATAGTGACAATTTCCCAATTGGAATCAGTAATATATATATATATATATATATATATATATATATATATATATATATATATATATATAACTAATGGTCAGATTTGAATCAAATCAGGAATAAGTGATATTAAAAAGTACTCAATACACGCGTAAAAAAAAAATATAAAATAAAGTAAAAATAACAAGTAGAGCATAAAAAATCAGGGGTTCAGTTAAATCCGCTACCTTGGTTTCAACCTTCCTGTATCCTCAGGCGATTTTTATCAAATGACATCTTAACGACTTATTTAAAAAAAAAAAACAATGACCGCTATATTATTATTATTATTATTATTTTTTAAAAAAAAAAAGAAACAAACAAACGTACGACGTTGGGTGTAATAGAAAGGAGGGTGTGAAGGATGAAGTAGAAAAAGATAAAGAAGTGGGAAGAAATGAAAAGCAAGGATATTATAAAATTACCAGTGATACATATATATATATATATATATATATATATATATATATATATATATATATATATATATATTATATATATATATATATATATATATATATATATATATATATATATATATATATATATATATGTATATTCATGTTTTGTTCTTCATAGGAAAAAAATATTGGAATATAAATGTTTATTTCCTGAATAGATGAAGCATCTGTCTCTGCAAGTTTATACACGTAACTTCGTTTATTTCATGTTCATGACTCATTTGATTTTCACCTCTCATCAATACCATTTGAAGGTGATTTTAAAGCCAGATAACGTTTTAAGATTGTATATTTTTTTTAGAGATAATTACGACTTATTGAAATATTTTTAGATCTGATATATTTACTGAAATTATTTTAGAGATATTAATTATTTGCTGATACAAAAAGAAACTTGGCGCAACAGAAATCTAGTTCTACAGAAACATGCTGGGGATAACATAGAGCGAATATGTGAGCAACGACGAGATTTGAGAGAAAATAAAAACAAGAATGAAACATACATATAACATCAGGAAGAGACAGTTGAAATTTCTGAGGTACGTAGTAAGGAAGAGAGGCTTGGAAAATCTGATACTCAGAGGACAGGCTAAGGGAAAGAGAGACAGAAGGAATCAGTCCGTAACATACTTGATGGGCTTCAGTAAATGTATAGTTGAACAGGCTTTGGGAGAAATAACATAAAGACAAAATATATTAAGTGCTACAAAGGACAGGAAGATGTGGATGGCCATGAATGCCTACAGCCTGAAGGGACATTGTACATAAAGAGAGGTGGAGATTTATAAAAGGCCTACGAATTAACTAATATTTTTGGGGGAAAAGGTAGATCCATACCTTTCCCAATTGTATATTCGCATAAATGCACATGACAAATCCGACTGAAATAAAAATTGACCTTTTCGATTTAGAATTCTGAGTCGTTACATAATATTGCCCGCACATTCATGATTACATCTACTGGTATTACCAAGCGGTGACCTCTCAAGATATAACCAGGCTAGTACAGTTACAAATTTACTGTAACTTCAGGGACACCTTCGATAGTTTTAAGACAAGCCTTTTGAGAATATTTTACATATATCCGTGTCTAATTTTCAAAACAACCAGATTTTATCTGGTTTGTAAATTTCTGTTAGTGAAGAAAGCTCGAAAAAAATAAAGACATTTGGACCAAAATCAATAGAATATATACAACCGAATCGAAAAATACAAATTTTGGAACCATTTTATTAGCCGTCGAATTCCATGAAAGCCTCTATGAGCAAAATAACTACTTGGAATCCATCGCAAACAGCACCGTCTATTTAAGTCGTCAACAAAGCGGAAGAGGTCTGATGTTTGAGGCTGGAGTTGTAGGTTGTCAAGTGTAATCATGGTGAGGTCTACATGCTATGAAGGTTACAGTTCGGCCAAATATTGATTTTGGGTTATGATACAGGACAAAGCAAAACACTACTCGAAAGATAAATTTCATGCATGAAAATCTTCTATAACAATCGGCACAGGAAATCAATCAATACGGGAATAGAATGGGTGTAAAAGACATTACTTGAAAACTGCCGCCTTCTTATCCTTACCATAAACCAAAGAAAAGTTTCGAGAGCATTTATAAGCAGAAAATTTTCATTGGCTGACTGACATTTATCAGCAATTTCGAATTTTGAAAACCCATTCAGGATGTTTCTCAGTTTGTTTAAGATGAGCAAAATGAAGAGCACACAATCTATGGTTGAATGAAGTGTAAAATTAGTTTCAGGATATCAAAAAGAAATAGGTATATATATCGCATTTATTATAATGCCGGCAGTATAAAGATAATATATGCAAAGATTACTTGGTTTTATAAAATAGGCGTGTATATGTATGATTATACAACTACAAAGGATCAATATAAAGATAAATAAACCTATAATGACTGCATTATTCAATGGAAAATCTTTCAATGTGGGATATATATATATATATATATATATATATATATATATATATATATATATATATATATATATATATTTCCCCATTTTTCTTCTCCTCCCCTCTTCACCACATTCTCCCTTTCTATTAGACCCAACGTCGTGTGTTTTTTATTTATTTAAAAAAAAATAACAATATAGCTTTTATCTGATTTTTTTTTTAATAAAACGTTAAGAGTTCATTTGATAATAATCGTCTGAGGTTGCCAACTTATTCACGATGATCTTCGCCCACTCTAACCTTCTAGCCAGCTTTTCTGCTCACGGGTTTCTTACAAAATATATGATGTCAAGATAGCTAAACGTCTTATCTGAAAACCTGAAATAAAGAAATTCAATTAGTTTACTGTTTTTTTTTTTTTTTGCTAGATATTCTAGATAGATAATTATGCATTAACACGTTTTGAACAATTTTGTTGTCACACTGTGTATATAAACACGTGCAGGTCAATAAATGCAAAATTGCCTTGCACTAAAGCTACAGTTTTCGATTTCTTTTTTTTTGTTTGCGATTGTGTAGCGCCATTTCACAATGTTCGTACAAGTACGGTCTTCGCCAAGATGCACAGGATTCCTGGTTGAAACATTTTAACAATTGATCTAAGAAAGCGAGTGTAAGTTTAAATATTTCTAATTAGATTTGACTCCATGTACGTATGTGTGTGTGTGCGTGTGTATGGAAAATTATACGCATTCTATGCCTATTAGACGTAACCATTTTCTTTTTAAAACTGCGAATAATCTTACTACCGTCATAGGCATGATAATAAACTACGTCTGGTAGAAAGGGCTCTGATCAGGATGTTTTGAGGAACGTGGAACGACTTCTTCAATGCTGTTTTTCCCAGGTTCAACCATATCCGCGATGGTAGTGCCAGTTAAGCCTCTAAATATAGGCAAAAAGATACCTACCAAATTTGTGTCAAGTCACTATGAAAGTACAAAATATATTTTTTTATTAAAAATGCCAGCAGTACACTTTTATAGTAAAATTATTACCTGCAATATATTTTGGAAAAGAAAAGAAATCAGCAATGCATAAAAGTAAAGAAAAAATGACCAGCAATACATTTATAATATATATATATATATATATATATATATATATATATATATATATATATATATATATATGTGTGTGTGTGTGTGTGTGTGTGTGTGTGTGTGTGTGTGTGTGTGTGTATATGTATGTATTAGGTTGGTGCAAAAATAATAACGTAATAATGTCGTTTCTTGACGTTACAAAATACGTCAAAAAACGACATTATTACGTCATTATTTTTGCACCAACCTAATATATATATATATATATATATATATATATATATATATATATATTAATGGCAATAATTTTTTGAATAGAATATTACAAGCAATACATTTAAGAAAAATACCCGCAATATATTATTTTAATAGAAATAACTAATGCTACCAAGACAATTACATTTCCGCATGAAAGATTTAATCTGGTGCTGAAAAATAAAATATTCTTTCAAGACTCTGGCTGTTACACATGCAGCACTAATCCAAAATCAAGGTCGTATCCAAGCTTCGACTCACACGTGAAAGCGCGACGTTAAAGTATAATAACCATGTAGACAAAGGCGTGTTTTGGTATATGAAAACAGTGCGCGGTCCAAATCTGATGACTCCATTGTTGGAAGTACAAACTAAATCCAAAGGAATACAAGGCATTACTTTTGGGGTCAGCGTAGCTACATGTTGACGAGGAAGTGTGTAATTACTGACCGCCAAACGTCTTCGGGAGTCCACTCAGCGCCGGATTTTCTGTCTGGATTTACAACTATAGCCTATTCGTCAATGAGCCAACAGCTGTGGATGCTCAAAATACGATTTACATATCATTTTTTAATATAATAAGTGACATTAATGACTATACTATGAATATATTACACAAAAATAAAACGCACTACAACTAAAAAAAATTATGAAACAAAAAGCTATGAAAAATATTATGCATACTTAGACCTATTAAACCTATCGAAAAATAAGCACATATTTATAATATGAAATATTTAAAATCAGTTATTTAATTATCAAAACAATATTTCCCAATAAATCAAACTATGTAAGTCTAATGCAGTTTGTAAATTAATTGTCCAATTGAAGATTGTAAATAATAAGCCATATATGTCTGATATGATCATGTTAACGGTAAAATTAACCATTTCATTTTAAGAAAAGGTTCGACATTATTGACTGAATGTGCTACTGTGGATTAAAAAATAAAATTTGTCACCTAAAACAAATTTTCCGGAAAATAGTTTTCTCGAATCCAGTAGTAATCATTGGTCTTTTCAGTACTGATGTGTATTATCTTTTTAATATTTTATTTCAAATTGTGTGGAGCGTCAAAATCATAATTAAGTCATTGTTTTCTTTTCGAGTATCCATTTATTTGTCACTATAGTTTAAAGAGTCTACAAGTGATATCATTTCTGATATCTTGTACAGTTTTTCATTGCTTGCGTTTGTGTAGCGACATTTCATAATGTACGAAGAAGTATGGTCTTCGCCAAGCTCCACAAGATTCCCTGGCTCTAGGTATTTTAACCACTGATCTTAGAAAGCGAGTGTAAGTTTAGATATTTGTAAATAGATTGGACGTCATGCACGACTACCCTATGAAACTCACAGTCAATCAATTTTTAAAAACATGACTCGAGTTTTCTGATTATGTTTTTTATTTATAAAAGTTTAAGGTGTTTGTCAAAACTACACTTTGTGCATCCTTTCCTGTATTTAATTTCTTATCTTCTATACTAAAGTGGTTATAATACATCCATACACTGAGAAGTGTTTAGTATATACTAAGTTCACACCCGGTATTTTGGTGTACCTGTCAATACATCTTTCATTCTAATTTCAAATCATTGATTCTGTTTTGGAAAGATTCATCTTGGGTTCTATATTGTGGAAAACCTGGTAGTGGATGTTTATTTTCTGTTCAAGATCATTCTTATCCCAGCTATGAATAGGAATGTCATCAGCATATACCACAACATCAGTATATTGGCGTCGAGAGGTTAAAGCAGGATCGCTGTCTTCTATTCATTGATTAGTTTGGGATGTGATATATAATGCTTAAATAATAAATGCCCATCTCTTCATATCTATTCTTGTAAATGCGCCACGCAAAGTATAGAAAAAGATGAAATAGACCGGGACTGTCTTTTCCACCATGTCATACTCTTGATGGGGTTTGAATTGGTTTGATGCGGAGGTCCTCGCCAGACACGTGATTTTGTGGATGGATATAGTTTTTCTATTAGATCGATGCATTCGGCGGACTCAAAGCTTGGAGGGCGATTTCTCATCGAAATCACTATTGATGTTGTCACATGCTGCTGTTAGGACGACATAAGTGTGCAGTTTGCTACGACGGTAGTATTGAATGACTCGTAAAGTGCGCAGGCCGGTAGACGAAATAATCTTTATTTCTAGTATTTTTCTAGCATTCCTCCATGCTTTTAATATTACTCCCACATATGACCCAGTGCTCTGGCTGTATGCTTAGAGATTCTTGATGAAATCCGAAGAAGAATGTTATTTTTCTTTATCATTTAATTATTCCCAGGGCATCGATCCGTCTGTTCTCCTTACCTAAGTTATGTATAAAATAGCACGGTAGACTGAGTCTTGCGTGGTAACAAGTTTAGAGAAAAAGAAAACTCTGAATTCCAAAGAGCGGGAAATGCAATGTTGATTCAGGCAACTAAATGTCTCAAAAATGCATATCAATTCACAGATTATATTATGAAACTATAAGAAGATTGTTTATCGAGACAATATGCTACAACCAGATATTGCGCATCGGTTGGTTTAAACACAAATTCCAAGAGAAACCGTCCCAACCATAAGGAAGCTAAAGGTACTATTTTTGTTCATGCCATCCCGAAACATAACATATGAACCCACATTCACATGGAAGAGTGCATGTTATGACGATAATCTACATCCGGCAGCGAGGTCTCTGATCAAGAAATTGGAGATTTTAAGGAGAGCGGAACCACCTCTTAATTGGTTTTGTCCGCAGCACCACCCTGATCCGGGATGGTAACACTTATTAGCGTCCAAGCTATGGGCAAACAGTGACCCCCCCCCCCACTAAAAGATAGAAAATTATAAAAATATAAAATATAAGCATTATATATATTTTTTTTAAATATGACCACCAATGCATTTTATTCGTAGTGAAGCTATAAAATTTTGTTCAAAATATGTAGATTTCGGCATTAAATAAATCAGAGAGGTTGAGATACCGCCAAAAAAATCAACCAGGGACATATTATGGGAAGACGAATTGGCGAGATAAGATCGGCCTGGTGATCAAGGTGACGTACGAATTTTCATATGAAAGATGGGGTAAGATTGGGATCGAGGCAAGCAAAAGTAGACAGTGGAGTGTGTTGGTGCAATTTCGGCTGATCGTTGACCCTTAACAATGAGGATGTACAGAAGCAAGCAAGAAGAGAATAGTTTTATTCTCACACGTTTGCTAACTTTCTAATTTTTATATAACTTTTCCGGTCATTGTAATCCCTTTTTAATGTTTGTTTTTTTTTTCGTCTATTTGCAACTCATTATAGATATTACATTTGTTTTTTAATAATTTCACCCCAAGCAAGGAAAAAAAGCCACTAAGATACAAAGTGTTACAGAAAGGTGTGAAATAATAAGAAAAAGAAAAACATTATTAAATAAATATAAACATATTAGGTTGGTGCAAAAATAATGACGGTTTTTGACGTTAAAAATTACGTCAAAAACCGTCATTATGTTTGCACCAACCAAATAAAAGAAGATGAATCTAGAAGACGGAATATAACTAATTATTTGCATTTAATTTTTTTTTAAATCGTAATTGATTGATAAACAAGGCACCGGAAGAGGTTTCCCCATGTCTTGAAAAGAAAATGCTAGCTCTTAACTTACATCTTACCAATTCAACTATAAATTGGTGAGACATTGTTGCTAATCTAGTACTACGGCTAAATTCATAAAGTCTACGTACTATAGCAGAAAACGATATTTATTTTGTTTTGTACGAAAATGTGGCGAAAGGTCAAGAACAATCATGGTGAAGCTTGGTCTTCATCTGTCTTATCTTAAACTTAGGTAGTCATAATCACTAATCCAAACAAACTACAATATAACTAGCACCAGACCGATGCATTCTTACTACAGCCACCACAATACCTCAGAATCTCAATGAAATCCTAACTCGTCTGCATATGTACATATAGAGAAAAGTCTAGCAGAAAATTAATATGAAAGTACTTAGAGAAAAGACACATGGATCTGAAGTACAACGGTCGGAAACTGACTGAAGCCAGATGCCAGGTCAGTTTCAGTAACATTGTGGATTCTTTTAGGGAATTTTACCAAGAATCTTTAAATATACACCAGAAGTATCGAACCATATGTGGCAGAAATATTCAATTGATGGACGGATAGTAGGCTTATACCCATACAAGATGTTCTCTAGAGAGAAAAAATTATCAAATTTTCTCTGATATTCAATCTGCTTTACAGGCACCTTTGACTTTTCTTTTTTTTTCCTCTTTAACTTAACATTTAAATTTCTTCTACATCTCTCTCTCTCTCCCTCTCCCCTCCTTCATTCCATCCATCTTCTAAATCGCTTATCATCATCCTCTCATTCCATACTCTTTGATTTTTTTTCAAATTTGTTAGTAATCAATTCTCAAATTTTACTCTTAAACATTTTGGCTAGAAAATAATTTCTCATATATTTCCCAGTTCTTTCAAGGTTATAAATTAATAATATCAATTCAATTTTTCTATTCACAAAACCCCAATTAATTTTTTTTTTTGTTATCACAATATTTTTAAATCGTTTAAATGAATTTGGTTTACCGTATATACTTCAGTATAGTAGCTGTTTTTATTAGCAGATTTTTTTACGCAAAAAGCAAGGGTCATATAATACGCAGGTAATATTTTAAAGTAGATAAATATCATGTATTTTCCGTAACCGATCTTATTATACACAGGTAATTTTTGTTAAAATTTAAGCCACAAAATCAGGAGTCGCACAATGCATAAAGTCGAGTTATATGCATGTATATACGATAAACTTTATTACAGAAACAACGCATTAACGTTAATTTTATTTCATAAATTTCCGGTTGATATAGCGAATTTACTTGCAAACTAATAACAATAAATGCGTTAAATGAGGGAATTTTGACAGTGCCGTGTATTAGTAAAGAAACACTTCAAAAAAGTTTCATTGCAAACTTATTTAAACCCTTCGGTACGTTCATGCAAAAGCAAGTATATCTACAGAAATACCAATCAATATTCTCCGACGTGAAATCAGATTTTCAGACACTGCGTATCTATTCTTATGGGAATTCAGGGAGTCTACTTTGGCACAACGGTGAGAAGGCACTTCTCACATCAAAGCTGACAAGACCGACTTTCATTCTCAGTGGGGTAACCCATCAAACTCCTTTGCAGCATGCTAAATTTACTGTGTGGCTATAGCCATGTCTGAAAGAAAGATTCAGTGAGAAAAGCAGAATGATTAAAAAAAAGTCTCGATTAAATATTTCACAAAAAAGATTTTTGTGAATATACATACTCACAGGCCCACTTATATCTATCTATATATCGATAGATATATATGTATATATATGCATACATGTATATATCTCTAAATATGTGTTTGTACATATATATATACCTATATATATCTATATATATATATCTATCTATATATATATATATATATATATATAAATTAATAATTATTATTATTAATTATTATTATATATAATGATTTGTTGTTAGTGAATATCAATATATCTAGAAAATAAATTTTATTATTATTAATAATAATACTAAATTCACTATCTGCCTATATAAAAAAAACTACTAGCATATATTTATGTACTCTTAACTATATAAGTGTATGTCCAAATTACCATAAAATAGCAAATATAACAAACTTAAAAAACAGTACAAAAATTAATTCATCTACAAAACAAATTTTCTACAATAATCTAAAAATATAAAACAAACTCTTATTAGTAATCCTTTACATCTATGTGCCTTGTCCCTTCAGGACGTAGTTGATCATGGCTCTCCACTTCCCCCTGTCCTTTGTAGCTCTCAATATATTTTGTCCCGTTGCTACTTCCCTCAGGCCATGTTCTCTTTTCCACTTGCTTCAGCCCGCTAGATGCTTTCCTTTGTTTCTCTTTCCATCTATTCGACCTGTGAGTATCAGATTCTGCAAGTTCTCTTTTATCATTAGTTGTCCCCAAAATTTCAGCTGCCTCTTCTGATGTTAATTATAACCTTCATCTAAAACCTCAACGTTACTCACACGCTCGGTTCACGATATCTTTATCATCCTTCTGTAGAACTAATCCTCCTTTGTCACGAGTCACTTCTTCATATTTGAGGAGACCGTCCAACATTCGCTGCCGTAAAAGAGGATAGATGAACTGCTACGTGACATCTGTCCTACTTTATCAATTTTCATAAACAAATAAGATGTCCTGTTAGAAATTTTAATATAAAGGAAACAAAATATAATACTTCTTTAATTATCCTTAAACGTATGACTCATTTATATCGGTGGAGTAATGGATAGCGGCTCGGATTGAGGAATCGGAGAGCCAAGTTCGAATTCTAGTTGAATCCATTGCATTCACCTACGTGCTAATAAGCTTGAGAAAATTATGTATCCTTTTCTCCACCCCCCAACTAAAGGTAATAGTGGAACAGACCGAGTTCTATAGCCTTGGTTGGCAACTGGTCTACCGTGGTAAGTAATGGCAACCTCGTCAGTCATGTATCGAAGGATACATGATCGACTAAACGTGTGTAACGCATGGCACATAACTGCCTGATCGTAATCAAATACAATCAAATTATTAACAGGATGAAAATATCAAAAAAATAATAAATGCTAATATATCCACCACAGATCCTAATAAAAAAAAATAAATCATACACTATACTCAGTACATATATATCCAATTTAATCATTCATAATGAATCCCCTCATCAACTAATCTCAGCAGAAAACCAAAATTGTATCGTATAAAATATACAAATAAATACATTTAAAATGTCCCCATCGGAAATTGTATTTGCAACAAAAATAATATATTTGTTGGGCATACCACTACTACTATGCATCAAACATATCACAACATTTACATCATCATACCTGCCCACATTTGAAATTTAGAAAAATTCTTGTTGAAAATACATCTATACTTTTTCATAAAAATGATAAACATATACTAAGAATTATTGAATCTATCAATATCAGAAAAATGAAAGCAGCCTTTATTAAGATTAATTATGAATGCTGCCTAAATTTTTAAAGTGGATAGTTTAAAATATCTAGGTTTTATTGTTTGTTTCTTTAAAAAAAAATACTTCGGATATCCCAATAAACCAGTCACCTCCCTTGACGTTTGCACGTGTGTCTGCAAGATAGAATTATGCAGTACATAACCTTAGCGTTTTTACATTACACGTAAAAATTTAATTTTCAGATGAACAGAACAATGTTGTCTTAGAAAAAACCACCCCGTGATGACAGCATTGTGCTAAGTACTCGGAATAAAAGGAATATGTATCAACATGGTAATTTTATTCTTTCTTTAATAAGAATACTAAGAAAATTATCCATGAATATGAGAGGACTCTATAAAAAATATGTAGACAAAAGTTGCCTAAATTATATAATGAGACATGTCTTAACGAAAACATGTTGCTACTTATTGCTTAAAGCAAATAAACATATATATATATATATATATATATATATATATATATATATATATATATATATATATATATGTATGTGTGTGTGTGTGTGTGTGTGTATATTGGATAAAAACCGTTTTGAAATACGATATGTTTATGAAGTAAAAAAAAAATGTCCCGCACACAGTATAAAGCCTGCATGAATATACACAGCTTCGAAACAGGTATCAAAACTGTGTGCAGATTGCGTTTAAGCCCGAAACAGATTTTCAACAGTGATGATTCCTGTGCACACACACACGCATCAATATATATATATATATATATATATATATATATATATATATATATATATATATATATATATATATATATAGGTAACTATACTCGTCTCGAAAAACTTTCGAATTTTTGATTTGTCAATAATCAAATCAATCTCGAAGGAAAAAAAAGTTTTAAAAAAAGAGCCGAAAACCTGAAAGTCTGTCGAAAAAATCGCACAGATACAGGTTCAAAGCTCAAAGAAAAAAAAACCGACTCGAGTAAACAACTAATTAAAAAGAGCTCAATGCAACCGTAGAGCAGACCTAGTCAAACCTAGTAAGCCAAACAAACCTACCCAGGTTTTACCCAACCTTAGGTGAAACCTGGATAGGTTTGTCTGGCTGACTAGGTTTGACTATATATATATATATATTTATATATATATATATATATATATATATATATATATATATATATATATTTATATATATACGTATATGTGTGTGTGTGTGTGTGTGTATGTGTAATTAAATGCTCACTTCCTGCGTATTTACTGAGTTCGCAGTGATTACTTTCAGCTTTCATCTTTTAATCGTAAATTCGTATATATATCTTTCTTAAGTGTCGTTAATTAATTCAACTGAACAGAAGGTGATTAAGAGCCTAAGTGTATTTCTTATTATTTAAAGGACATATTATATATATACATGTTATATTACGTAAAACCTAAATTCAAGAATTTGGTACAGTATAAAATCATAGAAAACAGTACTGGTCCTAATTGAATCTCAAAGAATGAATCGATTTTGTTTTCGTCATGTCGAGACGTAAAATGAAAAATAATTGCCTTATTGGGCTTGGTGATGGAAATTCTATTGCCAATGATTGTAAGATCTCCAATTGTACGTATGAGATGTATTCCATCGATGGAATCATGATAGTTGTTCCAATATAGTAACAGAAATCATGTTCGCTTTACTCTGTTGGAAAGAATATTGAATTTCAGCATGACAATAATCCACTTCCAAATCCGCTAAGACCTTTCCTAAAAAAAGCAAATGTTCGATTAGCCTCGCATATCAGTAGATATAAATCTATCTGAGCGCTTGTAGAAACTACAGACGCTAAAATTATAATTAACACGCAGCAAAGTTTTCAAAGAATACCAATTGTTAAAGTTGGAACAATTCAAGTGACTGTTAATATAATATTATCAAGTTTAACAACATTATTAGAAAACTAAGGCATTCACATTAAATATGTTTTTTGAATAAAAATTTTAATTGTCTTCGAACTTATACAAGTTGAGATTATATATATATATATATATATATATATATATATATATATATATATATATATATATATATATATATATATACAAATATGGATAACTAGACTCGTTTCGAAAAAGCCTCGAATTTTTGATTTGCCAATAATCAAATCAATCTCGAGGGAAAAAAGGTTTTTTTTTAAAAAAGAAAGAGCTACAAACATGAACTACTGCCGAAAAAAATCGCACAGAATCAGGTCTGAAGCTCAAAGAAAAAAACCCGATACAAGTAAACAACTAACTAACAAAAGAGCTCAATACAACCGTAGAGAAGACCTAGATACACCTAGTGAGCCAGACAAACCTACCTAGGTTTCCCCTAAACGGATCGTCAGGGAAAGCTCGTGGAAGCTTTCCCTGACGATCGGTTTAGGTGAAACCTAGGTAGGTTTGTCTGGCTCACTAGGTGTATATATATATATATATTACGCGGGAGATTTACATCACTAAATTATAAAATCGAATCGAATTAAAAATTCTCAAAGTATTATTTTTAGTTTAATCCTTATTCGAAGCTTCGGACTGCTTATGAAAAAGTGTAAAAAACCTCACATTTTCGATTTTTCGATATAAATAACTTCAACGTGTCGCGTAAGGTATCTTCAGATTTCTTCATGCTGGTATATTTATGATATCGAACATTTTTAGTATTTGAAAAAGCTATATATAATCCTCACCGGCATCTCGACCAAGTGTTTCTAGCACAATATTTACGTGATAAGCAGAGACTGAACGTTACATAATTTAAAATATCTTATTAAACACAATGTTGGCGCAGCTTATATATTATACGGGATTACTGATTTTTTAAAAAGAAAAAAGATTGTAAATAAAATACATGGGATTTATATTTTATCTTAAAAGTTACGGGGATTGATGTTTTTTAAAAGCTTTTTCTATTAAAATAAAAGTACCTATAACTCTTAAGAAATAAATATGGTTCAAAAAGAAAAGTAAACAGAAGAAAATTAAAAAAGGGAATAGTTATAATCTACAGTGAAATTAATCTGCAACAACGTATTACACCTAGTATTACTTTTTTTATCCATACGTGTGACTATCACTTACTTTCTCTTGTTTATTAAGTTAGGGCTATTTCAGTGTTTCAAGACAGCTATTTTTGTACAAGGCATAAATTACATTTATCACCTTATGCTGTTTTGCAAGTAGGAAATGTGACACACATAGAGAACATGAGAAGTAATTTATTCGGGAGTATATGGTGCATAGACTAATGTAATAAACTGTTAATCGTTAACTCCTCACAGGGCGGGATATGGCACACGGCCGGTTTTTGACCAGGGGCGTCCCGAGCACATTGGCTCAGTAAAAAATTCCCTGTATACCACAGGGTCGGGTAGCTCTACAACGCCAACGCCAACGTCCCCCCACCCGCGGACGAGACTGCCTTCGGCATAGCGTCGTCTGAGATCCTCTCTACCCGAATTAATTGTTATATCCTCAATATTTATTGTGTAAATGTACAAATAAGCCACATGAGCAAAAATCCGTACATTGTTCTTTTCACCAAAGTATCTCATCCACACAACACTTCCATACATATACACCACATTATTACATTAATTCTAAGAAATCCTACCTAATCCCATTATGTACAGTTTTTATGGCGGGCTGGGTTGATAAAAATCTAAAAATATATATCCCAATGTTCACGATATAAAAATAACCTATACAACTAAGAAAAAGTAGTGTTAGTAACAAACAATTCCCACAGTTTAATCATGGTAGAGAAAACAGTTAAAAGGACGAAACATTACTGAGGGACTAATAAAATGTTTTCTATTCACCTGTTCTACAATCCCCGCACTAACGCACACACATTTAGATAAAATAACTATTACGAAATATCACTCTCGAAAATGAAAGAGATCCCACCGTTTCACTGCAATCGTAGCCGCCTAAATTGTGGGAGAAGAGGGAATAAATCAAAGAAAATTGAAGCGGGGAAAAAAAATAAAGACGCCGATGATCATCCATGCCCTAGGTAAGTTCAAGTCAGCAGGTTGAACAAAAAAGAAAAACGACTTACACTAATCTAACACTAAATGATAAATATTTAATCCGGGCGACTAATATCCTTAATCCTATATCACCTCCAGATGTCACTACAAGTTAGCTCCTCTCAAGTGAACCAAACGGGAAACACTCAACCATCTTTCACCAAATCTTAATGAAGGGAATCGCCTCTCCGCTCTAATTTTGACTTTAAGATGGTGCTTAAAACTTTCACTGCTACTCATCCGGCCAGCCATTTTTAAAGATAATGCCAAATTTCAAACTACATATTTTATTACACAGAAAACTGGCACCAGTGTGTTTTACAGCATTCCATTTTCATGGATATACCTGGGAATGACTTACCAGATCAGTAATGGATATACACATGATATCTTTTGAAGCATTGTCCTTTGTGATTTTAAAATAGATGGCGCAACGGGTCACTCATACCAGCGGTATGCAAAAAAACGTAGGTTTCCTGACTTAGCGAGCTGGAGCAAGATAAGAAAAAGATCTCCGTAGTTAGCAGCGGAAATGTTAAAGAAGAAAATTATTTGAGAAGAGGAAAAATAGTCACCTCCATAAAACTCTTGTCGGGTCCTGCAAATCACGACATGCTTATGCTTGTCGTGATTTGCACGAGCAAGGACATACAGTGTTCATTCCTCTTCAGCTGTGGCACAAAATTGCTACAAACGGAACTGTTCTCGAGGACAAAGAACTTTCCCCTCAGAATGCGAACCATGTAAACTTCAATCAGTTCGTACAACGGCCGGACGATGCTACAAGATATGCCCCAAGTACTCAACCACCCCACCGCAACGCACGTACTTTGATGTAACTGCCAGCCCCGCTAGGCAGATTTGTCTTTTGCCGACCTAGTGGACATTCTCCAACACCCACCAGGGGAATGATGGCCCGTCGTTATTAAGACACCACCACGCGGACGCCCATGGCCACAGAGAACTAAGTTCCTCCTTCAGCAAACCGAAATCATGTAGCTCGAACAGCTACCGCTTTAACACACGATATAATCCCTTACGGGGACCAATGTCGGGGGTCAGAGGGGCTATCCTTAACCTGTATGAAGTCTTTCAGACAGAGTCGACACTCGCGATAGAAAGAAAAATCAGCCCTAAGGATATGGCGGGTCTCCTCATCAGGCTCAAAGCCGGAAAGGCTTTCTTAGCTTCTTCCTACCAGAAGAGGCCGTTACACTCATCATCCTGACACATTTCATCCAGAAACTTGAGCCGTAACTTCTGTTGACGAATTTCAACGTCGGGCATTCTTAGACCGTCATCAGACGGATGGAGGCAACAGAGCGGCTGATGCCCCTTAGGAGACTCGTCACTTCCCAAGAGGCAAAACAAGACTCATATCAATAAAATTAGCTCGGTAAACGGGATTAGAAGTACTGAGAATCGGTAAAGAAGGATGGGGTATATGTCCGAGGCACACAATTCCAATCTTTCTTTTATGGAAAGCCTCTCTCCAGACCACAGACGAACTCTAGACTCGGCCTTTTCTCGGACCTCTAGCCATTTCTTCTCCAACTGGATGTCGTGGCCAACCCAAACACTGTGTATCTTGATAAGCTCGGCCGTCAAACTGAAGGGTCCGGGAAGAGAGAAACTCACTTCCACACACCCAACAGCCAGCCAACAGACTTGTCGCGGTTGATCTTGGTTACTGTCATCTCCTCCTACGTGCTGATTCCCTTGCCAACTTCGTCAATCTCGGCCTTGCTTTCACGAAAGCGCTGACATCATCGGCGAAATATCTGGCCGGGGTGTTCGAGTCAGGGAGGGAATCATGTGGGAATGGATTCGCATTTAACTTGCGCATGATGGGCTCCAACGCAAGAATTTACAGCATCGGCGGAAGCGGGCAACCTTGACGAATGGATATAGACCTGAAAGGTTTAGAGCATAAGGCATTCACTTCCACCTTCGCATCGGGGGATCGATAAAAGTGACGAATCCAGTATCGAAAGTACGACCCGATGTGGTCGATACGATCACAGACCCGAGAAATCGATGGTCAGTCCTATCAAATTCCTTGGTTTGATCTAATTTAATTAGCGCGGTCTCTCTGTCGCCTAGTTCTACGATCAAGCGTACCATATGAAAGTTGTTCTGAATATTTCGGTCTTTCACATAGCAAGTCTGCTCGGAGCCAGTCAGACTGGGTAGGGTAGCCTGCAGACGGTTGGCTAAGGCCTTGGCCAAAATCTTAATCATAGTTAAGGGCCGAAAGTTATTAATCCCACTCCTCAGTGTTTATGATTGCGAAGTAACTAGATCACACCTCTGAGGAAGCTTTTCGGGAAAGCTCCTTTTCTTCATCCATCGGTTAAAGACTAGTGCCAGCAGAGAGAGAAACATGTACGATTGCCTCAAGTACACATCATAGAGGATTCCATTCATACACGGAATCTTGTCTAGACCTACATGCTTCAACGCTTCCTAGATTTCCTTCTCTGTTATCGGAATATCGCAACCAACCACTTCAGTCTTCTCGAGGCGAGAAAAGTTAGCCAAATAGGTGTCGAACTGATTTGGGCTCAGACCGTGATCCCCGATAAAAAAGATTCTGAAAATAAGATCGAAAAGCTTCACACATGCCATCGTTTGTAGTCACGTTACGCCCATCCGGCAATGTGATACTAGTGATAGATCGATCTGCGATACTTCGAACTTCTTCAGCTCGCAATTCAGCGGACATATTTGTTGCCTCGAAAGATATCCTTTTTAATCTAGCCCTAACTACCACATTAGATCTTTCTTGATAAGCAAGGAGACCGACTCTTCCCTAGCTGCAGCTATTTCCCCACAATCTCCCGATTTTATAGTCATTTCTACTCAAGATACTTATGCCGTTTTCTCAGCTAATCTATCTGGGTTGAGTGGCTTACTATAATCAACAGCAAACGACCTAATGATAGCCATAATGTGAGCTCACCACGTATTCCCAGTCACCGATCCCGTCAGTTCCCGCACCGACAAAGTTACGCGTGAGCTCGTCAAGCACAAAAACTGACACTGTATTTTTGCAATGAGCTCTTGTGCATCGAGGTCTACTAAAAGACCGGCATCGGTAACCTGATGAGCGTACTGTTTGGCTCTATCAACGAACACCGAAATATTGACTACGCATTTCCTAGTGGGGAGAACCAGAGGGTGATTCTCCCACCGCTACACCAGTGACATCGATCGCCGCCTTGCTAGTGTCTTTCCCAGTTTCTTTGTCCTTAGCCTTGTCTATAACAGGAGTGGGTAACTTTTCATTATTAAGGCCCACGTTTACCGGGTTTTCCTTTTGTTTTGTCGGTTGTGGGGAACAGCCTCCCTTACTTTGTCTGGTGGATCTGCCGTAGCGGCAGATCGAAATAAATATTTGATGGACCGATTATGGTCGGCCATCTTTGTAATTTTACTTTTAACAACAGGAAATTATACTTTTTTTCCTCCGGCCACAATGTTCAATTAATGTAAAAATCACAAACGAAAATAAAATCCAGAACAAATTTACAAAATTAAAAAAAAAAAAAAAAAATAAAACCAGCAGAAAAAACAAGTCTGATAAAAAACAACTTTGACGCAAAAAAAAAAAAAAATGTCTAAGGTAAAAAGAAAAATGTATGAAAATAAAAACAAACAAAAAATGTAAACAAAAATTAAATCAAATTCGGCGGCAGCTGAAAGAAAGTAGAAAAACTGTAAACGAAAAATATAATCACCAAAAATGGAAATAAAGTTTGTTAAAACAGAAATAAGTAACTTAACAGAAAATGCCCCCCCCCCCAAAAAAAAAAGGTCCTTATAAGGTCAAACGATTGTCTGGGAAGAGAAAACCTCCAGAAACTTACGTCAGCAGTCGTCCGTAATCGTTAACTCATAACTTAGTAAGAGAGAGTGCTAAGAAGTCTTAGAACAGTTCATGTTGTGGAGTTGTTCAGGGCGAAACAGCACATGTCCCATAGTAAGAGTTGGTTTTAGCTATAATATCCCACATAATTTGGGGTGTATTACCTCCATTCTTTATTTGCCATAAATGTTTGGAGAGAGCCGTGTTATTTATTAATCTTATATTACTTAAATTCATTCAATGATGTTAAAAACGAAATTTCCAATTGTCTTGAATTGACCCAATATAAAATTTGACATGAATAAAAGTATCTCTTACAAGAGGGAAAGGTGATAGATGTAATTTATATATACTGGAGAAGCATTTTGTTAATAGAATAAGCAAAGCAGATTATTGTTTTTTAAATAGATAAATATTTATCGTGTAAAGTTAATATTACTTCAGTCTTTAATCATTAAGTTTATGTAAATAAGCGGTTATAGAGAGATAAATATTTAACACCAACTTCCTTGTAGCAATAGCAAGTGTTTTCTTTGTTTATTTTTTTAAAATGAAATTAGTTTGCTATATTCAGAAATCATTTCGAAAATTTATAAAATGTGAAATACAAGCATTGTTCAGAAATATTTAAACTGCAAACTGCAGCGGCATATTGTTGTAACCTAGGGAAGATTACTGATTAGAATAATCACACAAAGATTGGTAATGTACAATAATACTTAAGACACGAACAACACATATAAGATTCACCAGTGGCACCTAGAAGAAGTAGTCTACTGCTACAGGGGAGACAAATGGATTCCACAACGAATCTCCAACCGCAGGATGACTACCAACCACCCCAGTCAGATGTGGCACAAGGCCGAATTTAATGCGTGGTATACGAGCCTGTAGGCTCGGCCAAAACTTCCCCGTATAAAACGGGGTCTGGTAGGTGTTTCCCGAGACGAGACTCAGCCCTTCGATATAGCCTCGTCTGGAGATCATCACTTTCCGGAAACCAGAGTTTGACCAACTGGAGTCGAATCTCCAACTGTAGACTATATACAGTATTTCCTATTGTATTTATGTGAATGGGGATATACTCATTACCGTCCTGGCATATGCTATAACACTTATGTAACATAATAATGACGGAATCAAGATTCCACAGTTCCAAAAAATAGTTAAGCAGCATGGAAGTATTCTATTTATTTATTCGTTTTCTACGGAATATCAACTTGTAGCAGGTTTTTTAAAGCCAGATAACATTTTTAGATTTTAAGAATTGACTTTTTTTTTTAGATATCAGTGTGTTGTTTAGGCAACTATTTCTAATTAAACCATATCAAAGGGAGAAAAGGTGGATTCATACTCTTCCCAAGAATATTTGGGGTGTAAGTGAATATACTAAACTCAACTGTAATTAGAACTCGGCTCTCCGATCAACAATTCCAAGCTATTAACCATTACACCACACGCACACCCAGGTTTAGAGCATCTAGTATTCCCAAGCGTTCACCCATCTCGGTAATAACAAGGATCGTTGATGAACTTCAGTGATCGTACGAGAACAGACGTTTCATCATGATGTGGCCACAAGCCAGTGCTGGAAAGAGGAATAACTGTTACTGGACTTGAGAAACCTATTCCTCTGAAAAAACCTGTTAATATTAGGTTGGTGCAAAAATAATGTCGTTTTTTGACGTTAAAAATACGCAAAAAAAACGACATTATTTTTGCACCAACCTAATACAAGGATTATATAATTTTCACACAGAAATAGCATTGGCTGTTCGGTCGGTTGATATCGAATGTTTCGATAAAAAGGAAAAGACTAATATTAACACTTTCATTATCATATATAAAAGAGATCGTTCATATTGATGTTTGGGTAAGCAGGAAATAAGACGAGTTTCAGGCAAAATGTTATATGTATAATGGTAAGTCGTTGTAAGAAATGACTCTCTGTTGCATGATTCATGACTCCGAAGTAGGACAGAAATGGCAGGGACAATGAAGTTTTAGTGAGGAAAAATAAGATTTTTTTTTCTTAGAATCAGGCACATAAAAAGAGGATAAAAAAAGTTTTCGTGTTATCTCCGTTTCTGCAAAAGGAAAATTGCTGCTTACAGCCTTTTTATAATTCACTTGTTTATTTCTGTCCCCCATATTTTCTAGCTCACACGCCATTGCTTTCGGATATGTCTGGCGGTTTTTGTTCGTTTTTAACAGCCTTAAGCTACATTCTTGTGCGGATTCTGCAATGGGCAGAATATTCTATTGGTTTCCTCTATTACAAGCATACACATTCGCATACGTATACATATACATATACATATATATATATATATATATATATATATATATATATATATATATATATATATTTAGTATGTATTCATATATATATATATATATATATATAAGATATCTATGTATGTATATATATATATATATATATGTAGATATATGTGTACCTATATATATATATATATATATATATACATACATAGATATCTTATATATATATATATATATATATATATATATATATGAATACATACTAAATATATATATAGAGAGAGTGAGAAATAGACATATGCGTATGTACACACACACATATATATATACACAAACACACACACACACATATATATATGTGTGTGTGTGTGTGTATCTATTAAAACTCGCGGGGAAAAAGCTAAAAAGAGATAGAAATATATATACATATTTATTCACTATATATATTATCGTATTCATAGATGCATATTTGAGCATTATACACACAAAAGCACACACGCACGCACACACATATATATATATAGTGAGAGAGAGACATATGCGTGTGTACATACATATATATTAAAACTCTTGGGGAACATATAAAAAAGTTAGAAATATATATACATATTTATTCACTGTATATATTATCGTATTCATAAATAAATATTTGAACGGTTATACACAAATTCACACGTATACACACACAAAAAAACACACACATACATATATATATATATATATATATATATATATATATATATATATATAAATCAGATGTAACGAAGAGTAATAAACGATGCAAAAATGACGCGTTAACAATTAAAAAGAAGAAACCATCTCTTAATAATATTAATTATGAACACACTCATCATATGATTGTGTTCGGAAATTAAAACATTCCCATTGCTGTAAAAAAAAACGAAAAAAGAAAAAAAAAACAAGAAAAATTGTTTAGATTAGCAGAAATCTTACGGAATCAGAAATCATTTGGACAGTTCTTACACATTCCAGAAAAGAATCATTTGCAGGAAAGGAAGAAAAATATAATAAAAAGGTTAATGGTTCTTCTCTGTCAGTTTTCGTCAATGGAAACTATAAACATACAATCCGTGAACATACGCATATATATATATATATATATATATATATATATATATATCAGTGAGGCAAACTTGTAATTCAGTTTCAGAGGCTTCAACACAGTTCGGTTGAAAACAGTAAAATATCTATTCAACAGCTACACAGTATTATATATATATATATATATATATATATATATATATATATATATATATATATATATTCATCTACTATCTATATTTCTCATGTTATCTATCTGTGTGTCTGTCGTGGGCGTTGTTACCTTTCCCAGGCCGCATTTCTCACCCGATTTCGATGCGGTTTTCACCACAAGTTTGCAAATGGCTGCAGTAAGAACATGGCGGAGCCCGATTTTTGTGTTTGTGTCTAAGATTCCGAAAAAATCGATAATCGAAAAACTGCTTACAGAAAGAATGATCGCATTTCAACCAAATCTGACAACCTTTTAGAGTCTGCCATTAGAAGTGTTGTCCAGAAGTTTCATGACCACGGACCCCTAAACAGCGCCAAATATCAATAAAACATAAAAACCGATACGCCCAGATTACGCCTGAAAAGCGTGTCGTGTTTTAGCGAAAACCGACCGGATTTATGAGGAGGCCATTGGGAGTCTTCATGGGAAGCTTCAACACTGAGCGACCCCTCCCCCAAACAGAGTGAAAATCGACATTCGGTCAATGCAAATGTCAAATGCAGATTAATTTAAGGTCACGCTATATGCGGGAAGAAACAGGTCAATGCGTGCAGTGAAGTGGAAGAAAACATTTGACCTCAAATTCTGGAATGGGTGCAGGGCCATTGAAATTCGGTTTTTTTATCCCTGCTACCGGGTCTGACTTTGTGCACAAGTGACATATTCGACTTTGTCAACACTTTTGTTTTAATCGTCGCATCTAACCAAAAATAAGCACTAACTTTATTCGCGTCTTTACTGGAAAAAAACCCGCATACGTACTGAATGAAAATGGTCCCACCCTCAGCAGTCCATTTTCCAATTCTTTAAACCGTTTCCCCTAGCCCAGGCCGCATCCCAGACCTGACGAGGAGTTTTGCGCTAAAACAGCAGGGCTTCCTCCCAATCCATTTCAAAGCTAATGCTGGCAAACGGTTAGCGGATTTTCCTTGTCACACAAACCAAACGAGCAAACGCTTCATTGCAGCTCCTTGCATTCTCATTGCCGGCATCACGTGCGTTTGAGCCGAGGTGCATATGCAGCAGGCAGCTTGACCCCGTTTACGGCCAAGCCTTGCGATTGCCAAATAATGCGCGCTAGCTTCTTCCATTTTGCGTGAGCTCATTCATTGGTCTAAGTCATGGCCATTGTCCAGGCTACACCAATCAATGACAAGTCACGCTCCCTTTAAATACCTTCAGCGCGGCTGTATCCGCACTCATGTCTTTATTTGATCGCCATTAACGCATCTGTCCTTGGATTAATTAACAGCTTCCTGCTACCACAAGTTACCTATTGCTTAAACGTTTGCATTACCCATTTTATCTCCGCGTGCTGCCTCTACTGCGCAGCCCAGTCCATTTTAGCGTTCCATACCTATTTCTACCTTTTCGTAATTCAGTTTTGCTATTAGACAGTTAACTGCTGTCGCAAGTTATTCCGGAGAACGATACAGGCCAGGACAATCATCCTCGCATGGATATTGTGACGGGTATTGAAAGCAGATAAGCTAAAAAGGCATATACGCACATATGAAGGTTAATTTCCGCCTAGCAACAGAATAAAGATTACGTGAAGTCTTATGACATTTTGGGAAGGCAGGTCAAAAGGCTCGACTGACCCAATTACCCGTAAAGGTAAACGTCTAGACAGAAGCTAGACAGGGGACGGAAGTAAGTTAGAATTCGCGCCCAAAACCTAAGTCACGTGACAGTCAAAGATTCACTCGAGGATCAGTTGTTCTCTGGACTTTGAAAACGAACGGAAAGATAAGACGCATTTGATAGTGATGACTTATCCAGTTCGATCCAGGCAACGATCTGAGAGAGATAGCTTGTATCTCTCCACAGGTGTGAGAGTGTATATATCTCGTAGTCGGCGTATGATCGCCCTATAACCCATTCGTCGACTGGGGCATATGACAATATAATAATGAGTCTCTAACAAATGCTCCACGTGACAAACAGCTATGTCCGCAGTTTTAATTAGGCTCTCGAAAATAACACTTCTGATTTCATTATTGTAATTGATGCTGACAAACGGCCTCAGGAAGAGCACGAACGTCGTTACAATGCTCCCGCAAGTAACGAAGTTTCCGTCATTGTCAGCGGTGATCAGCACCACAGACGTGACATTGTTATCGAATCGCACGGCAGTTGGCTCCCAAGAATCAGTGAAACGCCCTGGTCCTACGATGCACTGCAATGCCCACTTCTCTTCCCTTACGGAGAAGATGGGTACCACTTTGGCATTCTGCAAAATGGGTCCACCATAAAAACAGTGTCTTGCAAGGCTTTCTACGCCTACCTATTGATGGTACATGAGGGTGCATTCAATCATCTTCATCGAAGCCGGCAACTTTTACATTAATTCATAGTAGACATGGCTGCGAAGATGGAATCCGAAAGACTCTGTTACATCAGATTGAATCAGACCAAGTTGCGCTGCGACTCTTATATTCAACTCCGGGATTCTTTACGAAATGACGCTGATCCACGCAATATAGGCAAGATGTGCATACTATCTGCAATGTTCACAGGCAGTCCACGATACATGCACGCGAGGTAGCAAGACGCGATGACATACGTTCGTAAGTACGGCCGACCAGACCTATTCATAACTTTCACGTGTAACACAATATGGTACACGATTGCTAAAGAACTTATGCCAGGGCAATTGACCTACGACCGTCCAGACCTCATTGCACGCGTTAACCATTTGAAGTTAGGAAAGCTAATGGAGGTGATTACAAAGGGCCAGGTTTTTGGGGGTGTTTGCTGTCGCATGAACACTATTGAGTGGCAGAAACGCGGCCTGCCTCATGCACATATACTAATTTGGCTGTGCGACAAGATTGAGGCCACAGAAATCAATCATCTTATTTCTGCTGAAATTCCTGATCCGTCGGCTGACCCTGAATTGTACGAAATAGTGACAACTAACATGATTCATGGTCCCTGCGGGTCGCATTACAATTACACCAGTTGTCACAACAGCGACGGCAAATGCACCGGGCAGTACCGACGAGATTTCGTGAGCGAAACCAATACAGGGAGCGATGGTTATCCACTGTACCGGCGAAGGAGTCCCGCTGAGGGAGGATTTACAGCCGTGGTAAAGGGCCACAAAGTGGACAACAGATGGGTAGTGCCATACTGTCACAGGCTAACAAAAGTGTTCAATACGCACATCAGTGTCGAATATTGCCATTCAGTTCACCCCATCAACTATGTACGCAAGTACATCAACAAAGGGACTGATGCTGCAATGTTTGGTATTAGGCAGGAAGATTCCGTAGACGAAATCCAGTGCCTTCATACTACGTGTGGACAAAAAAGAACACCTGGGCTCGGCGGAAGTGCGGGGCCAACGTCGAGGTCTATCCAGGCGTCAAAAAAGACGCCACACTCGGAAGGGTATTCACGGTTCCCCCATCGCGACAGGAATGTTTTTACTTGCGACTCCTTTTGCACGAGGTTAGTGGTCCAACGAGCTACAATAACTTCAGCTTTTTGTGAGGCTGAATAAAGGAACAAATCATCACGCCTGCCGACTCGATAGCAGGCTACGTAATGTTGGCTGTATGAGAAGCACTGTTCCTCTAAGTGTACACCAGTGACAAACAGTGTTTGTCCTTGGGCCTTATTAATTGTCATAGCAAAACAGGGTGCGAATGGGAATGGGATCTTCTAAAAGTGAAGGGTACATCGGCATCTGATGAATACAAATGAATCCTTCGAATAAGGACTTGCTCCCCCTTACAACATTACTGTGAAGCATTGAACTCATCGCCAACTAATGTATAGTTACAAGCATCAATTGTCTCTCCTCACATCACCCTATGTACAGAAATGAATGACCCCGACCAGATTACTGGCCCTTTCAAAAAATGCGTGTGAGACCCCTTCATGCAGCAAAAAATCGATAAAAAGCCCCGGTTTCACCCTGCCATCAGCTGTCAGTTTTTGCCTTCTTTTAACGCCCAGGCTGCAATTACCATCAAATATCGATTCAACTTCCGACATTTACGGCGTCAATTCGTAACGGAGACAGATTTTCAATTAGTAAATCGGCTGGTACTCCGGTATTTCGGCGGATTACATTCTAAAATTTCGGGCATTCTTTACAATTCAATCAGAAATTCCTACGCGGCCCAGTTAGAGGTGCTTTGCATAGAATGCCGTGTGACCCCGCCGTGACTCGAAAGTCGATACAAGCCTCCGTGTTGACCATGCCCTCAGAAGTCCATTTGCCGACCCTTTAAACTTTGTTCTTTCTCTCAGGCCGCATCCCAGATCCGATTTTTCAATTTACGTCATTGTGTCAAGCCAGAGCCCGTTTTTTTTTTATTTGGGAATAAAACTTTGTAAAAAAAATACCCGATTAATTCACAGGTGATACAGATTTTTTTTTTGGGGGGGGGTAAGTTGAATGTTTCGCCTGCACTACGTGGCACAGTACATCTATGCTTTTCACCTCAATTTGGACTCTGTGCAGTTGACTTCGCGTTGTTAAACACTTTTGAGCTCTTTTTATTTGAACTTAAAATCGGATCAATGTATGGTTTCCAAAGTGCCGGTTTAAACAAAACAAGAGCAACAACAACTCCGCCCAAGTAGTATGACCAGTCTCAATATTTCAGGAAACTGGGTTGGGTGTGAAAAAGTACTTGTTCTTAACATTGTTTTTTTCATTCAGTTTTTCCAGTTGCGGGTCCTTTTTTTAAAGCTGATCGTTTTGTGTTCATTTTGTTTAGTTCTTTTTTCGTAACAGATTTAATGTTTAGTATAGAGCTTAGAAAAAATTCGCAGTGTGAGATAGGCAAGAAGTAAGGCATGTAGCAACACCAGAACGGCAAAGGGCTCTCCTTTAAAGGCAAAGAAGGGCAAAAATATTTTAAGTCAAGTGATAGCGATTGCTGTATGAGTCGTACGATTTTTGAATCAAGCACGGGCAACGCCGGGCCATGCTGCTAGTATATATATATATATATATATATATATATATATATATATATATATATATATTGTTATGGGATCCACCCCTTTTTCATATAATGGGACTCTACCAAGTGTACCTGGACTGCTGCCGTTAAATACCCAGAGTTACAGTCAGTGAGAGTAGTCGGTAGACGGAGAGTGAGAGAATATACGAACGGAGATAGTGTGAGGTAACCTCTTGTAGAAGTCAGTTACAAGCACGTAGACTCTAAGGAAATCCTACTTCGAGACTGTTTATATCTATCTGTATTTGCTACTAACCACGTTCATGGACTTACTAACAGTATTACTCTTTGTATGATTGTGTAAATACATTTTATTTCTTATATTTAATTATTGCGTTTGTCATTCCTTGGAGACCGAATTCATCTCGGAATCTACAACAACTTGGCGAACGAGGATTCGAAACTCACGCGGGGAAAGAAAAAATTTTCGTACGCCTAACCACAACAACTTGGCGACGAAGATTCGAACCCAAGCGGAAAAGAAAAAATGAACAAAAGAAAAATCTTTCCTCGTCGTACAAACAACTTGGCTTCGAGCGATTCGAACTCACACGAAAAAAAAAAAAAAAAAGAAATAGAAAAATCTTTCCCTCGTCGTCCACAACAAATTAGCGACAAACAATTTCGAGGAGTAATAATACATGAAATTGAGTTATCATGGAAGATTTTAAAAATATGTTGGTACAACTGATAATAAATCAAAATGAGCAACAATTACAAATGCAAAAATACCAAAATGATCAACAGTTACAGCTACAAGAAAAATGGCAAAGGCAAATATTACAAACGCAAAAGCAAAATCAAGATAGACAAACAGAGCTCCAGGAACTAATATTGAAAGTAGCGGGCAACAAGCAATTAGATATTGAAAAAGTAGCAACATTTTCGCAAGATGCAGTGTGGAATACCATAGAGATTTTCAAATATTCTCTAGATGAGGACAACAATTTTGGAGATTACTTCAGAAGACATGAAGACATCTTTAACATAGACTGTCAAAATTGGACAGAAGCAAAAAAGCTACGTCTATTGCTTAGAAAATTAGGAACTGAAGAATATACAAAGTTGGTGGATTATATCTTGCCAAAAAAGACGAACGAATTAAAATTTTACGAAGCAGTGACATATCTTAAAGAACTCTTCAGCCCCAAAACATCACTCTTCCATAGGAGGTGGAAATGCCTTAACCTGGTAAAGGGCGATAATGAGGATTATTCCACGTTTGCCGCAATCGTAAAGAAACATTGTGACGACTTCAAACTAGCGGAATTAACCCCGGACAATTTCAAATGTCTCATCTTTGTTCAAGGGCTAGTTTCTACAAAAGATAGCGAAATGCGTAGAAAAATGCTTGCAAAATTACAAAATGAACCGGGTCTAACATTACGGCAATTATCGGAAGATTGCCAGAGATGGTTACGGATAAAAGAAGACGCAAAGGACATTGAAGGTCAGCTGTTTCTCATATACGTAAGTTAAAGAAAAGTCTACGTTCTTCACTCTCTCCGGAAAGAAAACTAAAATTTTACGACAATGAAAAAAGATTCTCACCCTCTCTGGAAAGAAAAATAAAATTTTATGATAAGAGAAAAAGTACAACATACAGGACAAACTATGACGAATATCGAAACAAATATAAGCCCCCTCCATCAGCATGTTATCGATGTGGAGGATTACATTGGAACAAGGATTGCCGCTTCAGATATAAAAACTGTCTTGCATGTGGAAAAAAAGGGCACAAGGTATCCCAGTGTAGAAATAGAAAATATACTAATAGAATAAGAGCTACAAGGATGAATAACGATGACAACACCATGTAAGGAAATATGTGGAACTGGAAATTTTAAATAAAAAGATTAAATTACATCTGGTTTCGTGTTCCGACCTCACGATAATCAACTTACAGACATGGAAAAAAAACTCAACAGTCCTACCATGTTACACACTCAAAAAATTGCCAAACCGGTTACAGGAAAACGAATAAAATTTAAGGGAGAAATAATAGTGAATGTTAAATTTCACGGCAAAACAAAAAGAACTTAAGAAATACGTCATGAAAGATACTGAAAATTTAGTTGGTATCGACTGAATGCAGAAATTCAACGTTTGGGACCTACCTATCAAGTCGTTTTGCAAAATGTTAGAGGTTGAACCATCAGATACTATAAGATTGAAGGAAGAGTTATATAATCAATTTCCTGAGGTATTTTCAAGCGGGTTTGGTCGATGCAACAAATTTAAGGCCAAAATAGAATTAAAAGAAAACGTCCAACCAATTTTCAGAAAGAAGCGAAATGTATCGTTTGCTACTATAGAAAAAATAGACAAAGAATTGGAGAGACTTGAATAAACTGGGATTCTATCAAAAACAGAGTTTAGTGAGTGGGCTGCGCCGGTGGTTTATGTAAAAAAGAAGTCATGAGAAATTCGCATATGCGCAGATTTTTCGACGGGACTCAACAAGGCAATAAAGGACCACCATTAACCACTACCAAGCGCAGAGGAGATATTTACAAAGCTCAACGGCGGTAAGATATTTTCAAAAGTAGATCTTAGTGAGGCTTATCTACAAATTCCAGTACAAGAAGAGAGTACGAAAATCCTTGGCATTAATACGCACAAAGGGTTGTACAAATTCAACAGACTACCATTCGGAATAAAAGTTGTACCTGCAAATTTTCAGCAAACGACGGACACAATGCTTACGGGCCAGAATTTCGCGACCGCTTATCTGGATGATATTCTAATTAAGAGCGACAATGTTGAAGAGCACACATCACACATAAAAGAAGTTTTTAGAAGACTTCAGGACTTCGACTTCAAAGTAAAAAGAGAAAAGTGTGATTTTTTCCTAAATGAAATTAAATATTTAGGTCAGATAATAAATGAAAATGACAGGAAACCGGACGCAGAGAGGGCATCGGCAATTAAAAATATGCCGGAACCAAAAAATATTAACTTGCCCAAAAAAGGAGAGGGGTGTTATGGGGTCCACCCCTTTTTCATATAAGTGGGCTCTACCAAGTGTACCTGAACTGCTGCCGTTAAATACCCAGAGTTACAGTCAGTGAGAGTAGTCGGTAGACGGAGAATGAGAGAATATACGAACGGAGATAGTGTGATATAACCTCTTGTAGAAGTCAGTTACAAGCAGGTAGACTCTAAGGAAGTCCTACTTCGAGAATATATATATCTATCTGTATTTGCTACTAACCACGTTCCTGGACTTACTAACAGTATTATTCTTTGTATGATTGTGTAAATACATTTTATTTCTTATATTTAATTATTGCGTTTGTCATTCCTTGCAGACCAAATTTTTCTCGGAATCCACAACATATTAGGTTGGTGCAAAATAATGTCGTTTTCTCACATAGTAACACATGTGAGAAAACGACTTTATTTTTGCACCAACATAATATATATATATATGTGTGTGTGTGTGTGTGTGTGTGCGTGCGTTAAACCTTCAATTTTCACCTGTAAGATCAACGCTGTTATGTGTTATTCTAGTCGTTACTATGTCAGGTTCGGAGCCGGAATAAAATGTCTCCACAACAGAAATAATAATAATAATGATAATAATAATAATAATAATAATAATAATAATAATAATAATAATAATAATAATAATACTGAATTCAAGCTTGACGTTTGACGTAATATTTCAAAAGCAAAAATAAATCCTTAGCGTTGGTTGGCAGTCATCATCGTGAAGTTATCTTAGTGAAAATACTGGTCTTTTTGCAACATTAAATTCACTAACCTTCATTTTATGACTGATATGTCTAATCAAATTAATGAAACGAACGCCGTGAATGATACTTAAAACAATGATGAAGATATCTTGCTCGATAGATATCCTATTGTTAAGAAGGTTGGGTATCGTTGTTATCTTTTTATATTTAGAGATAAGACGGGGAAGTGGTCCCAAGATTTTGAAACGACCATGATGGAGGGTTATTAAAAGAATGAATAAACAGCAATATGATATAGAAAAAAAAGATGTGCGTAATCTGGAAAGAGAAATATATGTCCATTGTAGAAATCAAATCGGGAACTGAAGGTCAATCTGAAAGGGCTCACTTCTACATGCTTTCACAAGCCCCTCAAGGTTATATCTTGTGTCCTACGGTGTTTCTGATTTTCATCAATGATCTTCCTGCTGTCATCAGTTCCCAAGTAGACATTTATACAAATGGCACTACCATTTACTTCTGTCTCAATACCAAATACGTCAGAGCTGACAAAGTTAACCTGGTTGCTGTTCTTGAAAAGTACTGCCATCAGCATGGCTGATGCTAGATCCTCGGAGAGCAAGACATTGCGCCTACTTAGCCTCTCTTTTTCATCTGAAGTAGAACAACTACATCGAATAAATAGCTGCATCTACTGGAAGTAAAGTTGGGCTACTGTGTCATACCAGAAAGGTTTTTTTTTCACGTCAGAGCCCATCTTGCACATTTACAAATCTACCATTCGCCCGTGAATTGAATACTGTTGAAATATCTAGTATGGTTCTCTTATTAATCATATCGAGGTTCTTGACAAAATTTAAAGAATGATCTAAAATGTAATCAATCCTGATTTGGCATCTCGACTTCAGTCAATTTTTTACTGACGTGACGTCGCTTCCCTCCATATTTTCTAGAAATATTTTTGCAGTAACTCTTCTGAGGAGCCTTATTCCTTGCTGCTCCGTCTAGATCAATTTAAGTGTGCTACTAGATTGGCATCTTAGTCTCACCCATTTACTCTTGAAATAGTTAAATATAACCGATATGTCTTCTCCAAAAACTTCTTTTCTCGCACTTCTGTGGAACCCCCTCCCGTTTACTTGCTTCCCTGATAACTGCAATCTTCAAAAATGTAAAGGCAACATCAATCGCTATCTTCTATCTTCTTGAATCCCATTCATCTTTTAGCATTTCATCAATCTTTACTATACTCATTCTTTCTTTTTGTTTCACTTTCACTCTATGTAACCTTCTGCGTAGTAGTGGCATTTCCAACTTGCTTGGAATTCCCGACTTGGTGGAATGATAAAAAAAGGCTTTTAGTAGTAATTTATTAAAAAGGATTTGTTAATTACAGTATAATAATAATGATAATAATAATAATAATAATAATAATAATAATAATAATAATAATAATAAGTCGAGACATACAGGATGTGGAGAATGAACATTTATCAATGCAATCAATTAAATTACAAGCGTCCTATAGGGTCTAAGTACCCTAGTTTGCACCAGACTGTAAAGGTTAAAAAGCAGGACACCTAACATATATAAAAGATAATAATAATAATGTTGTTGTTGCTATTATTATTATTATTATTATTATTATTATTATTATTATTATTATTATTATTATTATTATTTAACTTGAATCAACAGAGCGGGGACAAAAACGGGGTATAAAATATTTTTGGGAACAAAATCAAAACCTATAACGACAATATACGCCCAGTATAAACTAATATAAATAAACACAAAATCGATCAGTATCGCGAAAATAAGAGACGGGGTCATTTACAGTGTCTGCATAAGATCGAGATCGAATTTACCTGATATTTAAACACAAACCTAATAAAAATGATTATAACCTAATATGCAGAATATGTGAGGATCATGCTGAGACTATAAATCAACTCAGTAATTTTCTAATCCTTCCAACAAAGGAACAGAATGCTAGAAATGATAAAATTGGGAAGTATTCATTGAAAGCACCACATGCTGCAACGTATTATGAATATTACACTTAAATATTAAAAAAAAGTTATGAAGTCAAAATTCTTTGAGACATTACCATAAAATTGATAGACAAATAAAAATAAATAGGCCAGAAATAGTTATTAAATATCACGTAGATCTGGCAATGTCATCAGGTAAAATATATTTATTAAAATATGAGAAAGTAAGTTAAATGTTGCAAATGGAAAAAGAAATATGGCATATTAAAAACAAAACTTTCATAGATATAATAATTGGAACACTGGGTATGATAAAAGTAATTGGAACACTGTTTATGATAAAAATACTTGAAACACTGGGTATGATAAAAATAATTGGGACACTGGGTATGATAAAATAATTAGAACACTGGGTATTAAAAATAATTGGAACACTGGGTATGATGAAAATCTACAGACAAGAATTCCTCTTAGTCCCTGATAACAAGAGATTACAATTATTACATTTTGAGAGACAACTCATCTCGTCAAGAGAGTATTTGTAATATGAAACATAATACATAAATACATACATAGATACATACATACATACATATATATGTATATATATATATATATATATATATATATATATATATATATATATATATATATATATATATATATAAAAGTGAACATAGAAGTCAACATTTAGAGGCTGACCCGTATATATATAAATAGCCGAGAAAAATAACAGCACATGTGGCCTGACGATTGCATATAGCATGAAACAGACTGTCGCCTCTAAGTGTTGACTTCTATGTTCACTTTTATATTTACACACGCTCTATCTCTGAAATTGAGCACTTTATCCCATAGATATAGCACACCTTAAGACTATATTTCTTCATATATATATATATATATATATATATATATATATATATATATATATATATGTCTCATACTTTGTTCGGTAAATGAATGAACTAAATATAAAGCATACGAACGAGGAAAGGGAACTGCAAGTAAGTGTTATAAAGGTAATCCAGACCCAATTACAGATATAGGATTGATAGCAATTTTATGAGACGTTCCAATACACACAGAAAAAAAACTTATAACAGCTAATGTCTCAGACATCGTGATCTGAGACCGCAAAATCAAAATGTGCCTTCTTAATTACATGCCAGTGCCTGTACACTCTAATTTACCTTTGAAGATTTTATAAAAATCTATCAAAATACAAGGAGCTTGAAATCGATATCTCAAAGATGTGACGGATGAGGATATCAGCAACTCCAGTTGTAGTTGGAGTCCACAGATTAATTGGACAATGTTTCGAAATACTAATTGAAGAGATTTCTCGTAGCCTAAGCCTTAAACAAATAACAAAAAATTGTATTCAGACGTACAGGACAAACCTTACAAAGACTTTTATCTACGTAAAATGTTCATGATCTTAGGGGGTTATTTATCTATTTTTTCTCAAAAAACGCTTAATGTAAAATGTAATTTCTCATTTATAACCTTAGGTCTATGATTCGACCCGGGAAACAATGAGTATACACCAGAAATCAAAGGAGATATTAATAATAATAATAATAATAATAATAATAATAATAATAAAAGAGTACTACAGGCGTGTACGTCTGATACTAAATACAAGAGTACTACAGGCGTGTACGTCTGATACTAAATACTGAACTAAACTCAAAAAATAGAATATCAGCTATAAACACATTGGCTGTCCCAGTGGTGCATTACAGCTTTAATGTCCTTAACTGGACCATAGCTGAAATTAAGCGAATGGACGCCAAAACGAGAAAGCTTCTCACTTGCTATCGCATGCATCATCCCAAAGCTGATGTTGATCGTCTGTATGTGCCCAGATCCGAAGGAGGCAGAGGATTAGTTCAACTAGAACTGTCCTACAAAACTACAACAATTGGCCTCCAAAAATACTTGGAAACTACAGAAGACTGGATGATGGTATGCGTCAAGGAACATGAAAGTAGTAAGCGTCTTTACTCCGTAATGAAAGAAGCCAACAAATTCAAACTGGAGCTTCAAATGGGCGTAGAGATGCAACTACAGCACAATACACCGGCTGAAACTGCAAAATACTTGAAAAAGACAGCAAAGGCGAATGCAACCGACCAGATACAGAAGCGATAGCAAGATAAACCGCTTCATGGCCAATACTCTGCCCGTATCAAACAAGCTGATGTAGACAAAACCCGTACCCATCAGTGGCTACGCAGTGCAGGGTTGAAAGCGGAAACTGAAGGTTTTATCCTTGCTGCGCAGGACCAATGCTTGCTAACTAGGAATTATCAAGCACATATACTAAAATATTGTGTCAGCCGAAAATGCAGATTCTGTGATAAATATCCAGAAACGATTGATCATCTTGTATCAGGTTGCACGATGTTGGCACCCACTGAATATAAAACCCGACATGACAGAGTGGGCCAATATCTGCACTGGAAAATCTGCAACTTCTACGGGAAGGAAACTGAAAGAAACTGGTACCAACACCACCCAGACCCAGTTACGGAGATAGGACCTGTTACAATTCTATGGGACTACACAATTCACACTGACAGAACAATCAAGGCCAACCGACCAGATATTGTTATTAAAGACCACAAACAAAAACGGTGCCTCCTTATTGATATGGCAGTCCCTGCTGACTGCAATGTATCTTTGAAGATATTCAAAAAGCTGTCAAAATACAAGGACCTTGAAATAGAGGTCTCGAAAATGTGGCATATGGGAACATCAACAATCCCTGTTGTAGTTGGAGCCCTAGGACTGGTTGGAAAAGATTGCAGTAGACTAATTGCAGGGATTCCTGGAAGCCCATGCCTCAAGGAGATACAAAAAATTGTTCTGACAAGTACAGCCCACACTTTACGAAGGGCTCTATCTATGTAATTTTTTTTTTTTTTTTTTTTTTTTGTCAGTGAAAAGTGTCATGATGCCATTTCTAACCTTAGGTCCCTGGGTGGGACCCGGAAAGAAATGTGTAAACGCCAGAAAGCAAAGAAAATAAAAATGATAATAATAATAATAATAATAATAATAATAATAATAATAATAATAATAATAAACTAGAAATTATCAAGCACATATACTAAAATATTGTGCCACTCCAAAATGCAGATTCTGTGATATCAGGTTGGTGCAAAAATAATGTCGTTTTCTCACATAGTAACATATGTGAGTAAACGACATTATTTTTGCACCAACCTAATAAATATCCAGAAACAATTGATCAACTTGTTTCAGGTTGCACGATATTGGCACCCATTGAGTATGATAGAGTGGACCAGTAACTGCACTGGAAAAATTGCAATTTCTATAAGAAGGAAACTAAAAGAAACAGATATGAACACAACCCAGACACGGTTATGGAGATAGGACCTGTTACAATTCGGACTACACAATACACACTGACAGAATAACCAAAGCCAACCTCGCAGACATTGTTATTAAAAACCACAAACAAAAGAAGTGCCTCTTTATTGACATGGCAGTCCCTGCAGACTGCAATGTATCTTTGAAGATATTCAAAAAGCTATTAAAATACAAGGACCTTGAAATAGAAATTTCAAAAATTTGGCACATGCGAACATCAACAATCCATGTTGTAATTGGAGCCCTAGGATTGGTTGGAAAATATTCCAGTAGACGAACGGAAGGGATTTCTGGAAGTCCGTGTCTTAAAGAAATACAAAAAACTTGTTCCCAAAAGTACAGCCAACACTTTACGAAGGACCTTATTTATGTAAAATAAAAAGTTTTTTTTTCTTTTTGTGACAGTGGAAATTGCCATGATGCCATTTCTAACCTGGACTGGTTAGAAATGGCTGGACCCGGAAAGATATGTGTAAACGGCAGAAATCAAAGGAAATAATAATAATAATAATAATAATAATAATAATAATCAAGAAGGAATTCAAGAGAAAGATAGAGGAAAAGAGAACGGTATAATTTCTAGGAAAGGGATTGCATGGTCGATTTGAGAGAGATAC
>OZ010583.1:104430301-104472801 GCA_963932145.1 Acanthosepion lycidas
GGCTGAATTGTGGTGATCTGAAACGTGCACCTGAAAGTTTGATGAAGAAAACACAAGAACAAAGCCTTTTATCATAATGCTATAAAATACCATACACCCAAAATATAAATCGCGCGAAAATGTAGGTTTTATGGCGAACACTATGAGAATGTGACTCCCTTTATGAGTAGATGCATAATGTTCGCTCAAAAAGAATGTAATCGGTTCTATGGTAAGTTATGTTATTTTTTATATACATTGGTTATTGGGTGGAAAGTATGAACAACATGTTGCAGAAAATTGCTACGAACATATGCCCTGCAGAACAATTGAAAAATTTGCAAGCCAAGATTATTCTGGAATCATGATTTTCAAATAGAAAGAGTGATGCACCATCGCTGTACAATTAATGTGCCAAATAATAGTTCCAAAAACTTGTCATATTATTGACGTTGTCATACCAAAATATACAAATATAGAAAAAAAAGATGATTGAGAAAATTACAATCTCTGTTTTAATGTTGAGATGACAAAATTGTTTGGAATGCAGGAAGAGATTGTCAAGTTTATTCCAGTGGTAATTGGCGTATTAGGATCGATCCCATTAAAGCCGCGTGTCTTCCTTGAACAGCTGGGGATACCATACCATCTTGGTCATCGAAAAAATGGCTTTTTTGGACACTGCGCATATTTTGAGGAAAGTGCTTTCTCTTTGAGGTTCTTGCGGCTGGACTGATAACTTAATGTACATGGGGGAATTCAAAACTTACTCTGTGTGAAAAGACATAACAAAAAAACAACTAAAGTAATAATAATAAAAATAATAATAATGTAAAATAATAACAGTAGTAGTAGTAGTAGTAGTAGTAGTAGTAGTAGTATTAAAAGCTTAAAAGCCAGGTTCTATTCTTTTTTCCTGTTGCACACGGCCAACGTCTATTAACTAGAAATTATCAGTCTGTATATTTTTGAGATAAGGTATTATGTACACTATTTAAGGACACATGGCACAGTGGATAAAGGCGTTAGTTAGATCCAGTGACAGGACCCAAAGAGTGTGAGTTCAATACCTGGTTAAGGCATTGGAGAACTTTCAGTGGGGAATTAACAGGAGATAACTGACATCAATTAGACATGGCACGTGGAACTAGAACAGTTTATCACAGCGAGCGAAATAAAAGTTTCAGTTCGACATTCCAAGAAGAAGGCCGAAGCGTACAAAGGCCAAAACGTTGTGATGAACATGGCGACAGAGATGATGACAATAGTCCGAATAATGTAGAAATTATCAAGCTAAGATACTGACAAATTGTGATGAGCCCAAATGCAGATACTGTGATGAATATCCCAAAACATTTACTTATTTTGTTTCAGGTTTCACGTTATGAGGATTAGATAATTAGAAAACTGGACATGAAATGTCGGGCCATTTTCTGCATTGGAACATCTGCTAATTCTTTAAGATGGAAACTGCCAAAAAAATTGGTAAGAACACAACTCAGACCACGTTTGAGTCATAAGGCCTGTAACAATTTATTGATTTTACAATCCACACCCGATAAAACAGTGGACGCTAAACGCCAAGATATGGTGATCATAGACTAAACAAAAATAGAATGTGCTATGCCATTGACAAAGCAA
The DNA here is from genome assembly GCA_963932145.1 of Acanthosepion lycidas. Taxonomy (NCBI): domain Eukaryota; kingdom Metazoa; phylum Mollusca; class Cephalopoda; order Sepiida; family Sepiidae; genus Acanthosepion; species Acanthosepion lycidas. Next base: position 104,431,922 of record OZ010583.1, read on the forward strand.
AACCTCAGATTGTAATGTAGTTTGAAGATCTTCAAAAATATAAGGACACCGAAGTGAAAATCAAAAAAAAAAAAAAAAAAAAGAAAAATTGTGATGGCATCCATGATTACAGTTGTGGTTGGGGGCATCTGTTCAATTGAAAGTGATTATGGAAACACATGTCTCAAAAAATATCAAAAAAATCTCATTACATGAATTGCACACAGCCGGCAAAAAAGTGCTTTATGTAAAATGTATGTGCTGTCTTCGCGCAAAAGTGCAGTGTAAAATGTCATTATGCCCTTTGAAATGAATTTACAATCTAAAAGGAATAATAATAATAATAATAATAATAATAATAATAATAATAATAATAATAATAATGACGACAAAGACAATAACAATAATAAACAAGACAATCTTCTTGAAATTAAATGTAGGAGTTTAAGATCCGTATCGACTAACCACCCAACCGAGAAGACAAGATCTGATAGGCACAAAGAAGAAAGAAAATATCTTTCAGATTTCGCATATGGCATTGGCAGCAGAGCATACAGGAAAAATAAAACAGCACAAACATATGGAAAAAGGAAAACATAACGGTTCTAGAATGCTGATGGAAAAAAAAAGTTTTACTATACTGTTCATAATATCATCCCCAATGACTCAATTTCGATCCAGAAAAAAATTAAATATCACATTTAATTTTATTTTATTTTTAACATTAGTTCAAACATAATCAGTTCCCTAAAGTCAATGATTTACGAACTACTTCATATAGTTTTTTTATAGTCTATTATTTTCTCGTCAACTGATGCAACGAGTTTTCTATAAAAGTATAATAATCTGCTATCAATGTCTACAGGGATTTCCCAATTAAATCATTCAATCGCTTTAGATACGATTCCTGATTTATGAAGCCGTACATTACCTCAAGGATTTTTAAACTGTGGCCTGCGGACCACAGGGGGTCTGCAAGGACAAGATAGGGGGTCCGTGGACAGCAAACACTTTTTTTATGGGTGACGTGCAACTTCTAAGTGCTTATAAGTAACTTATAGGCTGATTATGAAATAAATTGATTCAATAAACTATTTCATAGATTTGATATACTAATATAATTTGTATCTTAAATTGATAAAGATAATGGATTCTATTCATGCAGAGAAGGAACCAAAGGATTTGAATTTTGGATCTATTTTGCGATTTCCGGCTTTCACATTGGCTGTTAGGCGTTTGCATTAATGCAAAATTATATGTTATATTCAGCAAATATTTATGTATAAATGACATAAGCGTTTATAAGGGGGTCCCTAAGGTAAAGCCTGAAATATAAAGTGGTCCGCAAGTCAAAATGTTTGAAAACCCCTGCATTATCTCATTATCCCCTATCACCACGAATGACCAAACCGGACCAATTTTAGTCATATCACTAGCTACTAATTTAGGGAATTGCTGATTAAATGATTATAATTAAAGAAAATGTGACTAGAGGTGAAGATTTTGAGGATATGTAGGATAGATAAATGTTGACATTTTGACTTGATGGGTCAGTTGAGTGTCTTCTGGCTTCCAAATAACGTAAGTCAACCAATCCAGCAATACGTGTCTTCTGTTCCCTACAGCAATCGTAGTTATGTCTGCCGCCTCTTTACGCGCATTTTTATAGAGTGAGTAACAGTAAAAAAAAATGGGATTAGGTTAAAATATATTCTGGCGAAAGTCTATCCGATTTCTACATCTATCTTTTTTTTAAATATGTGAATCGTAAAGCCACGATTTCCTTTTTCGCAATATTTCACATGTGAGACATGTCCGAATCCCTTTTCGTTCCGGAGGGAAGCCATTTTCTCTAGTGTTACAAGAGATTGATATTTTATTTTTTTCTTATATTCCTTATATTCGCAATACTGAGGCAATGACGGTGATTCGACTCTGTGGAAGTGGTATGTTGTGTCCGTACTGTAAAGGCCTAAGCTAACGAATGGAGCTCATCTGAACATTCGTAACAGTAATTGATATCAAATCAACCCGGTTCGACCTGTACGTAATCACACCTACACGCAAAATTTATCTTCAATTTGGGATACTTTTGAGATTTATATGATAATTATAGTCTCCATTAATCTGTTTTATGCATCACTTATATTTTCTAAACTACCCATATTAAGAATTTAGTGATGTGTCCGCAAATGTTGGTATGTTTTCGGGAAAATCAATTCAAGTTCAGATGTAGAAGCTTTTCGATTAATTCAAAATAATGGTGAAACTAAGTTCTAGCATTAAGGAACTGAAATTATGACTGGCTTGAATTAAGATATTTATTTAAATCGCCAAAAGTAATAAAAAGGCTATTAGGATTAGCCAAAAGGAAGTGTTTTTTTAAATCTACTGGATGAGTAGTTTTTGACTCTTCTCATAACTCTTCGATTACCAAGAAGCTGACTTCTATTAAATGCCACCTGGGTGTAATGGACCCATTTAAAATATTTACATTATTCGAACTATTGTTCTCATCTTGGTCGACATATTTATTACAACGTTTTGGACGTTGTACACTCCAGCCTTCTTCAGGTGGTTGGAATGTCGAACTAAACCCTTCATTTCGCTCATTGTGGTAAACTGTTCTAGTTCCACGTGCCATGTTTAATGGATATCAGTTATATCCTGTTAATTTGCCTCTGAAAGTTCTCCACTGCCTTAACCGAGTATTGAATTCACACTCTTTGGGTCACTGGATCTAACCAACGCCTTTATACACTGTGCCATGTGTCCTTGAGGACACTGGATAAAGTCGTTCGTTAGATTCAGTGACAGGACCCCAAAATTGTGAGTTCAATACTTGGTTAAGGCAGTGGAGAACATGTAGGCAGGGGATTAACAGGAAATCACTGATAACTGGCATCCATTAAACATGGCTCGTGAAACTAGAACAGTCTACCGTAGTCCGAATAATGTAAATAGTGTACATAATACCTCATCTCAGATATATAGACGGACCCATTTATATTTTTTAAAGTATTGAAACGTTTGCATTTTTTGAAATTAAGTATGTATAATTATAGATGGACACATAAATAAATAAAATAAACTTTATTCACTAAAAAATAAAAATGATAATACATATTATTTATAATACATTGGAATTATAAGCCAAATTCAAATTACATTTTTTAAAAATACAATTTGTCGCTGCATTTTGCTGAGAATACATACAAATGTCTGTGACAGACATATGTTTTGCAAATAAGACATTTTACGTTTTTCTATCCATTATATGACAACACAATGGGCATTTTTTCCTTCTCTCATTGGATGATTCATGGACGGTGTATTGCTCATTAGACTTTTTTTAGTTTTATCAATACCTAGGAGACTCGAATTCTTTCAACATTTGTCCATTCTATGTTTATTACCAGGGGAATTGTCTTCATGAACAAGGTGAAAGTACCGAATCGCAAGATCTTCTTCAAAATGCGAAGTCACAGACATTTTATGTAAAACTTTTCAGAAGGGAGTTCTTCCTTGTGCCCAATCAATTGTTTTAAAAGACTAAATTTTATACTTATCCTTCAGATGATACTTTCATCATTGAAGAGCTTGAAGAATCATTTCTGACAGATTTTTAACATCATTGATATTATCATTAGATTCTGAATTAGTAATGCTGACATTATCACTTGCATTACTGTCTCCAGAAAAAACAAAGGTTACCTATTTAGAATGAATGATATTTTCTACGTAATTAAATATTTCAAACATGGGTCCAATTGACCCGATCGCTAATAGAAAAAATCACCCAAGAAAATTTTATTTTTGGTCTAAATTTATTTCCTTTATGTAGATGATAGAAAAGGAAGAAAACATAAAAGTCAAAACAATAATAAGTGTAAGAAAATAGTTTTGAAAATAAATTGTGTGTCCATGGAATCACTGGTAAACTGAGGGTTAAGTTGAAATCAAATTTTCTAAATTTTTAATATCATGTTTGTCAATTAAAGAATATTTCGTATTAACATCCAGGAGAGTTGTTTGTATCACTGCGTCTTTTAAATGTATACAGTATTGCATATCTTATGGGCACACCAGACACATTTATCTCTAAGATGGCTCTTAATAACTAAATGGAATTGTACTGTCATGTCGTAATTTACTCGTTTAAAAACGTACCAATCCGAACAAGCGAATACTGTAATGATGTAGTCAATATAGAATAAATAAACATTCATTCAGTGTATCGCTATCAAGATTACGGACATGACGTTGGATGATTTGATATTTGGTGGTCTTGGAACAATACCAAAACATTAGATTGTAGATTAAGAAGAGAAAGAATTAAGATTACCCACAATGCAATAGTGCTGATATCTGTGTGGATATTGAGAAAAGCCCTGGGATTTGTGTCGAATTGCTCTTATTCAGGCTTCAGAGATAACATACAAACATCTGGTGTGTGCATGAATATTTGACTTGCGTACGACAACGTTTGAGCCATAAACCAACTGGATAGCCAATGCAAAGAGGCAAATCTGATATATTGGTTGGGTATTAGATATATAGATTCAGTTAGATCGTAGGATTGTCTATTTAAGTGGATCACAAATAAAAAAAAAACTATCATGACATCAGTCAAAATCTGTAGAGAAATTGCAACATTAGCCAATGTAAATTGACTACTGTCATTAAAGAAATATACATGATTTCATAAAAAAATATGATCGTACGAAAACAGGCGTTTAATAGCATTTTCTATTATTCAGGTTCGTGCTGCAAACAGCAGATAAATTTGTCTATATCCCTGAGATGACGTATTATGATTACTTGTATTATAGACATTAGTCGGACTGTTATCTTCATCTTTATTGCCGTATTCACAATGTTTCGGCCGTTGTACTCTCGGCCTTCTTGAGGTTTTAGGAATTTCGAACTAAAACATTTAATTCGTCAACCGGGGTAGACTGTTCTAGTTCTATGGGCTATGCGTCTTCTAGATGTCTCAGATTCGGACAGGGATTTTGCCATATACATTATCGTCAGACAGAAATTTACAAAGTCTAACTTACTGAGTTAAGATCCGAGAGTTGTCGAAGCCAGAAAAGTGTAAAAGTTTTCCTGTCAAATTATATATATATATATATATATATATATATATATATATATATATATATATATATATGTAAAAATATAGACTTAGTCATGGGATAAAGTGCTCACTATCAGAGATAGAACGTGTGTAAATATAAAAGTGAACATTGAAGTCAACACTTCAATGTTCACTTTTACACACACACACACATACACACACATACATACATATATATATATATATATATATATATATATATATATATATATATATATATATATATATATATATATATATAGGAACATATTTGCCCTATATCCGTGTTAAATAGAAGCCCCGTTCTTTTGTGTAAGAGTGTGCATTTCATGTACCGGCCTGTTCGCAACTCGATCCAACTTAATAATGATAATCCGGGATGTTTCGAATCAACACCCTACCTTTATATGACCACACCGTCAAAAACAGTATGTTCTCGACATCTCAACAACAGGAATCGACACATGCCGGCAAGATATTATTTTCAATTTTAAGGAATGCACACCCCGTCGTTCATGTTTTGAACCGCTCCGCCTCAGCACGCCGAATAAGGCACAGGTTTTTAAGTTATAATTCATTTAAATTCACTCTAATGAAAATGTAGGAATATTTTTCGTTAATGTAAAAATATGATAATAAATTGCACACATGTATCATTAACTAATTTCAATATTAAATTAAATTAAACGTCTAAGTTTTTTTAAACGTCTAAGTTTTTTTTAAACGTTTTTATTCTGGCGTATATATGGCAGTATTATCACTAAATATACAGGGGAGATATCAAAAATACTTTTACAAACTTTTTTTGTCGGGGCGGGTTCCTCATACCAAAACACGGACACAGGTCCGTATAATCATATGTCTGCTAAGCCTTCATTTTTTAATTATTAACTGTAATGGATTTGCGGACATATGTTTACACGGACATTTGTCCTTATTTTGGTGAGTGGAACCGACTGCAATGTTTGTAAAAATATTTTGATACTCCGCGAGCTGGAACCGAAAAAATGGAGTACATTATAATTGGAGTTGTAACACAAATAAATGCAGCTCTATGTATGAATATACACCTTAACCTTCTCCCGGATCTAGAAACAAAATAAAAGTGTACTGAACTGTTACATAATATCAGCCATCCTATATGAAATTGCTATGAATTAACACACAGTTGAGTGGAGAAGCGTGTGATTCAAGTTTCCTTTGCATATTTGCCCGTTAGTCAATATAATGAAACCGAAATAAATTGGAATTCGATTATCCGATTATCAATACTAAGCTTTTAACTGTTACACCATTCGAGAATCAATAGTGTTTCAACATGATGTGGCCGTAAGCCGAGACTAAATTCTAACTTAATTCTGTATTCATTAGAACATAATTTGCAAAAGATATGAAATCTGCTTTCCCTTTTGCTGTGTTTTGTTGCTCGACATTACGAGAAAATAATTCGCCAATGTTATGCCAGTAGAAATTAATGCTTTATGACCCCCACGACGATCCTGTAAGTCGAAGGGGAATTGTTGTGTTTATCTGTGAGACACCTGCCATTCTCTTTGTTCAATTTCTGATTTTGAAGTAATTTGAGGAAAAAAAAAGCGTCGTGCGATTAAAATCTTAAAGAAAATATCTCCACATGGATGAAACCTGCATTTTTTTTTTATTCTGGCAAACCATGTTTTAGACAGGCGTGCTTAATCATTCAACCACGGAGGTACAAACAGCAAATCGATGTTGAAGTATTCAGTATAGCTTAATAATAACTTAGACGGTAGTTGCGTATATTAACCATGGTATATAATTTAGGTGTGACATGATAAATAATAACACAAAATATTACTTTCCAAATCGTTATCGTTTTTTGAGGAAACGATTTTAAAGATTAAGCTTATAATTTACTGAAGTTTTACACATTGTATATGGATAAGATGCATGATACAAGCAAATTATTTCTAAATATGTGTACCGTTAAATAAGGCCTTAATTTGCTTCAGTGGGAAAATATACTGAATAATTTAGCTGTTTTTGATTAATATATTATATAGTGTAATAGTTTTAGCGTGATTGTCAATAAACAATGTAAATTTGAAACGTTTTGTCAGATATTGGGTGCCCAGCCGTAGTATGGTGTTATATCCATTTTTATTTAATTTTTTCATTAATTATCATCTAACAAATAATCTAACAAATAACGGAGTAGCCATTTTTGTAGTCTTTTACTATTTTTTACACAGTTTTTACTTCGAATATAGTAAAAACAATTGCATTTTTTCTTATTGTGGTTCATAATTAGAATTCTGAATTGAATATATTTTTCATTCAATGTATCTCATGCAAAAGATGTCAACTTTATTGGGATTTATTCTGGAAATACTAAAGATTTTGAGTCAGTTTGTAAGTAAATTAGGTATTTCTGTAACAACTTTCAAAACTAAATACTCAAAGATTAGTTAAATGTACTATATTTAGGTGTCAGTAGTTTGCACACCAAACTAGTGAATTCACGGAAAGTGCAATGTTGCTTTCCAAAAACAAGTGAAAAATCAACTTGAACAATTTTAGTGTATTGCTTATACAAACCATTTAAAAAAAAATATTTAACATAGAACATCACTGGAATATACAAAATGTTGAGGAATCAACGCATTTGCTAGGTCACAAATATCTTTTATTCTGACCAAGCATAGCCATAAATACAATATGTGAATCAGTAATACGGAGAGGTAGAGAAAAAACAACAATAACACCAATTTGTAATGTGAAGTCACGTAAAAAAATGGCCACTGGGATATTAGGATTATAAGTCCCAAAGATTCACTCACTGCTGTTCCCAAGGACGCATAGCCCAGTGGATAAAAGTGTTGGTTGAGTGATCCAGAATGTGACTTGATTTGATTCCAAAGAGTTCACGACCTTGCAACAAAACCAAAACTAGGGAACACGAACTTAGAAAGATGAGTCTGTAAAAGGGTATTAACTGAAACTGAAATAACCACAACATGCATGGAACGTCGAAGTATAAAACAAAAACATTCCCCCATCCCTGAACTAAATAAACATTTGGTCGAAATTGCACCTCATATGACCTGAAGAATTCCGGAGCGCACAACGCTCGAAATGTCCTGAATATGGCAATTCAGATGAGGAATTTGATTAAAAATACCGACTTTTTTCTTACTTTTTAATTTATAATTTTTCTTAAGGCTTACTTATTTTTTATTGTCCCTTTCAAATTTTAGAAAAATATTTTGTTATATTCAAGTAATTACGAGAGTTTTAGTCATTTTCATCAACATTTGTGGTGTATGTGAAGCACAAATCATTTGTCTTCATCCTAGAGTTCTTAGAAAAGCTGAAAGTTTAAAATACTGTACGATGGCGTCTTGTGTAATGGTTATTAGGAGCGAGGCCGCAACAAAATGAACGCAATTTTCTAATTGCATAATACTCTGTGTGATTTTTTATAGAGTCACCACATCTAAAAAGGTTGCCATCCAAGGCATGAGAATCCATCTTAGCCGAATATATATGATAATACCATCTGTCTTTGAGTTGTTCCATGACTTGGATGTTGTATATTATTTTGGTATAATCAACTAATATGCCTTATGTTGATGCTTGTATTTTTGATGTTATATATACATTACGTTTGGGTACCTCGGCGTGGTGTAATTGTTATGACTGAATAGTGAGTTCGATCCTCCGTGGGTGTCCCATAGTTACGGCATTGTGCCACATCTAATTACTCTTAGAAAATCGATATATATATTACGTTTAAGTGAAATACATGCCCAGTACATTTGTAATTGTACCGGACAATGTCCTTACAGGAGAAAAATGGTTTTATTTTTACTTCTTCTTTTTTTTTTCCTTTGCTGTTGTTTTTTAACGGCATATTTACCCTTTGTTGGCTATTTATTTAAATCCAAACTCGTTTCCCGAACTCTCCATTCCAACCCTCTATACATCACAATTAACCCCCACCCCGGACTTTCTGATGAAGAGGAGACTTGAGACAACCGAGAGGTGGTTCTACAAAAACATGCTGAGATTAACTTAGACGGCGTATGCAAGCAAAGAGAAAATTTCAATGAAAATGGTAGCAAATCGGACACTATAATGAGGAAAGAGGACTTGGAAATTTGATATTCATATGACATATTGAAAGAAAGAGTGGCAAAGGGAAGCAACGAATAAATTATCCAACATGCACGCGTTAATTGTTGATAGGACGGGAAAAACCTTGCTGAAGAGTTGCATAGAAGTTACACATAAAAGAAGATGCATATTTCTGTACGATAGCGCTTGTAATTAAATAAAATGTAAATACGATGAACATTTCAAATATATCTAATATTGAATAAAATAGAACTGTTCAGTATAGTAATGACGTTTATACATTCATCCGTTTCCATTCAGGAAACATTAGGCATACATCAGCCGAACAGTTAGCATTACTGTCGGCTAAAATGTATAAATATTTACCTTAAAACCGTTTTTTAATCATATCACCCAATACAAGACTGTAATGTAATATGACCCAACTGATTAATGAGTATGAAAGAAAAAAGAAACATGGAAACATTAATACGTAGCATAAAGAGAAGAGTATTCAAAAAGATAGTAGATAACGATTGAAATTGCGTTTAAATTTTTCAAGATCAAATTTGGTTTGAATGCATGAAGCCGGAAGAGAGTTTCACAAGCGAGAAGTTTAAGAAAATATATTTTAGCATAGAATTTACGGCTACGTCTAACCATATCAGTTTAGAACTAATGAGATTGTGTCTCCAATCTAATACTGCGCTTAAATTCAAAAAGGCTAGGTACTATAGCTAAGAGTTCATCCAAACAATTAGCATAAAAATATTGATAGAAAGGCAGAGGGAAGCCATATTAAGGCACTGGAAATATGAGTGAAGCCGATATGCCAGATCAGAATTAATAATATTACTGATTCTTCTTTGTATTTTATCAAAATTCTCAAGAATATATATCAGGAGCACCGGACCATATTTGACTGCAATATTCAAAGCGTGGACGGATGATAGAATTATAAATATGTAAGATAGTTTCTGGAAAGAAAAAAAACACGACACAGCGAAATAACTTTCCTATCAGCAGAACTTGCAATGGATTCAATATAATCTTTCCATTTGCTGTTAACCGAGAATGTCACCCAAAAAAAGGCCACATGGAGGTTAGGATCGGCAAAGATGATGGGAGGGAGAATGGGGTTATTCAGGCGATTTTTTTCCAAAGAATAGCGTTCTCCAGTCCAATATCTGTTATCGCCTTTCTCTAGCGTTGGTTGGAGATTTTGTCTTAATATTTTAAACTTAAATGTGGAATGTTAATATTTGGATAATATCATTATTTTCTATTTGTTTTATTTGTCGCTACTTACAGCTGTTAGGTTATGCGCTTCGTTACTTTGTATCTCTTGACTTAAATTTATGATTTGATTGTCATATCATTCTAATATTATTCTAAATTTAACTAAAGTGGATATAGACACGGTTACTGGGGCCAAGTTCCAATTCCGATGGAATATATTGACATTCGCTTCGCACTAATTATGTTAGAAAAGGCAAGAAACTATGGTTTAAATAGATAGGTAAACTAGGCTCTCTAGATATGCATGGCAGCCACTCCATGAAAAGGACTACTGTAATTCTAAACATTGGAGAATAAGAGAAAAGTAACCTGTTTGAAGCCATCTTCTGTTACGTCCGGAATTCAGCTGCCATTAAGAAACGGTTCCGAATATTGGCCTCTGTCTCCATTCGAACAATATTATGTGAAAGTATTTGAAAGACGCAACCAACTCAGCCAGCATGAAAATACGAAAAAAAATGTAAAGTACATGCTCTAATAAGTCTGTGTGTGTGTCCCTAAAAATTCTCTACGCAGAAAGCTTCAATCATTTTTGTCATTAATTATGTTGACCCCTTTTTATAATCTATCTAATGAGAGTAATATATGCTTGCTTAGCAAAATTGGTTTTATATCTTTGACCAAAACTTTGAAAATTCTACGCATCCAATCATAATTATTTTTCTTACGTACTCGTTTCAAGTGTAAGACTTTCTTGTGTATGTCATTAAATACGTCAATTCATGCATAGCACGCGTACCATCTAATATTTACCTAGTGGCCTCAATGAGTGGTGATTAGACGATGAGAAAACGGAAAAATAAAGGGTTCCATATTGGACCCTAGGATCTCCTATAATTTCCAGTCAAAACTCGGTTAACAAAGATGAAAAAAAAAACTTGTCTTAGGTTGAATAACCATAAGATGTGTAGAAAAGATTTCAACTGATTTGAAGCATCAGAACAAGTTTCTGTCAGCTTGTGCTTCTCTAAATATTTCGTTAGATATTTTTCCAACGGTTCAGATTTTAATGGCAATCGTAATGGTGGGATAAGACATTCAATATAAGGACATTCTCAGCATTCATTGGCGGATCAATTGCCTTTAACTTTGACAGAAATGAATAAAATCTTTCTCTTAAAATATTTTTTTCGGGAAAATAGTTTTTGGGGTATACTGTCACCACTCAGTTCAGTATTAATGGCAGCACTCATTTTTGGTTAAAATAATGAGATTCATGTGCCATGCGTGATACAATCTAAGGCTATCATATATTTTTCGATACATTACTGAAGCCGACTTTTCCCTGCAGTAGATTGCCATTTCTTTCTGCGGTAGACCAGTTGCCATCCAAGTCTATAGAACCCAGTCTGTCCTGCCATTTGCCTATAGCTTGGGGGAGAAGAAGATGATTCATAACTTTCCCAAGGGTATTAGCACGTAAGTGAATGTAATAGATTTGACTCGAATTCAAAATCGGCTCTCCAATTCTTCAATCCGAACCGATTTCATTACTCCACTGTGAACTTCTAGTAATGTGGACAGTCTAAATCTTGATTTTTTTTCATTATTTTCTTTTTGGCTTAGGCGTTCAACTCATTTTAATTTTACAGCTTTTGAAAGTGTTTAAGTGATGCGGCTTCTTTTATTTGCTTTAATTGTTTCTGTAGCGGCAGTCAAAAATCTCCGATAAAGGGGAGATGTTTTTTATGACCCACTGCGTCCATTCGCTTGAATCAATTTTTAATCATTGGGCAAATTTACTCGAACATTTCAGTGTAGACTTTCTTGCGGAATGATGACTTATTTTCCAAACTACAACCAGGTCTCTAGCTATTCTCTCGCTATTAATGTAAAGTATTCAGACTAACTACATTTGTTCGTTTGTTCTCTTCTAAATTTCACGACTAGAACCCGCCATATAACGAACTATTCTTATTTCCTTCGTATTACATTAGTGAATCAAAGTTCCACTCGAACAGCTTCTTTCCACGAACACCTGCTTAGTGGAGACTCTGAAGAGGATCATTAAAATCTTAAACAGTTTATATCTAGGACTAACCGTTCTCCACAAAATATAAACTCTGCCCCTTTCTTCTTACTTTTTATCACTCTACCTTAAATGGCTTTTGGGCCTTGTACAGGGTGAATAATATTGTAAATAATGTAAAACTACTGAATGTTTCAGTGCACTCCAGAGAAAATTTAATGCGGTTGATTGTCTATAAATTTGAGAATATTCTTTGTAATTGGAACTACTGTAGCAAAATATAATTTCTTATGAGTGTCTTTGATCTTGCTTGCTAAATATTTCAGTTACTCAACTTTTTTTTAACTATTCGTAACGATAGAAAAGCATTTTAATTCCCGTAGAGAGAAGCCAAAATGCAAAACGTTAAATCATCTGAGCAGATGCAATTATAATTCGTGTTATTCTGTATTTCTTTATACTGCTTCCCCGTGTCTTCTCTTATATATTTTTACAACACCGGAATACTGTGTTCGCAAGATCATTTATTCAAATAAGACATGAATTTACCCGGAAAACGTTAGAATGTCTATGCAGGAATGATACATTCGTATAAAAAATATTTCACCGAATTTATTTGGGGAAACTAAAATCTTATGCTACTTAAAAGGTTTAGTCATTTCGTAACATTTTATTTTCAACTCACGGAGCTTTAAATAATTGCGGCAGGATTTGTCTGACCTCATTTTTTTTCTCATTTCACTCGAAGCAAGGTAATAAAATATATTACGACTCAAGATGTTACTAAGAGTTAAACAAATGGAGAAGACAATAACATAACACGATTCAAGGAGGAAGAAAATAACGATAGACTTAGCATTTAAATTTCTTTTAAGATCGTAATTGAGAGATTGCCACATGCTAGAAGTACGAGAGAAGAAACTATTAGCAAAGAACTTACGGTTATATATATATAGCAATTTCAATGAAGAAATTATGCGATTTAGTGGAAATCTATTACTCTGTTAAAGTCGTGACTTCGACACACAAACGAGGAACGTTCCTCAGGATAATTAAACTGAAAATATTTATAAACAGTGACTGAAGCTTATCGGGACCGCTAAAGTCGGAGTTTCCTCTTTGCCTTTTTTTCTGGAATCTCTAGATTTATAGCAATAGCTCCAGACCAGATGTCGCAGCAATATTCATTGCATAGATGAAAGATAGACAATAAATGCGCACAATACATTCTGTCGAGAAGAATGTCTAAGACGATATAGTGAACGAACTTCAATATATTATTTCCCATCTCATTTCAGTGAAAACAATGAAGACATAAAACTCGTAATGACTTGTTTTCCTGGAGGTCAGCATAAGCCATGCTGACCGAGGGAAAACAGATTTTCTAACATGATCAAAATTTTGGGTTTGAAGGCGTTAAGATATTATTTAAATTATTTTTGTACGTAATTGCAACTTTCCCCATGCATGCTTATTACAAGAAGGTTTCATTACAACACGATTATGACGTGGGAGAGTAGATATTCGCATATGGTTATATCCTAGAAAAATGCCATATAATTAGAAGAATTCAAACCAATTGACTATACATTAAAAACATTGGAAAACAGTTCTAGACACTCAAATATCCCGGTTAATGCAAATAGTGTCTCTTCGGTGTGCAGTAACTGTTACTAAATCTCGTCTGGTAACACTTTTTGTTAACAAGTTAATCCTTTTTGGACTCCTGTAAAGGTGATAGCAGAAAATAGGCTAATGCAGGCAAATTACAAGAAACCCTATATTCGTTTCATTGCGAAAATTTTTTGATTCCTTGTATCTCTCAGAAAACTCCTTGCTCTATCTTTTTATAAGTCAGATTAGACGAAGAACAGGATATTGCTACCATATCTGCGATAGTCCTGCTCAATCAACACTGTCCAACGTTGGCAGATTCAAATGCACTAACGGGATCTTGTGGTTGATGAATTACTCTCCATCCTGCCATTCTTATCTCACATTACGTTACTAGCGTCTCCCTTTTCTATCGCTATTATTATGTCGGACGTTCGGACGTGTTACATTCCTTAATGACTACGGAATAATGATATAAATCTTCACTTGAGTTCATATATACGGCCATGTACCAAACTAAATTAGACTTACTAAATAAAATATTAGTAAGAATACTGGAATGTTTTCAGCAAGTCCCGGAAATCAATTTTGAAGAACATTTTTCGACAGTCTGTGTGTATTTTTTTCAATTTGCTTACAACCTAAAACGCATAAGCATACACACATTTATAAGCTAAAATATCCTACCAAAGTCCTTAGTATTTTTTTTATTATACTGATAGTTCACCCAATGCAAAGTTCAAGGCCCTCTCAATGAAGAAGTTTACAGAGTGAGCTTGTTGCAAAGGAGGGAGAATGATATATTAGGTTGGTGCAAAATTATGTCGGTTTTTGAAGTTACAAATACGTCAAAAACCGACATTATTTTTGCACCAACCTAATAATTAAGAAATGCATATTAATAGGACATGTAGTGGAGATATCGGTTAATCCTGGACTGAAATTATGATAGTAATTGTAAGGGAAGCATTATCTCGGGAGTCTCTTCCACAAAGCAACAGTTCTGGTAAAGATTCTGTATAAGTGGAAATTGCATTCCTATCAAATAAACATGAAGAGAATGGGGTTGGTTTTCCACTGTGAACATCGCATTGCGGATCCTATATGCGATGATCGAAACAAAAGAATTTAACTCGTCCGAACATCCATGATAGAATAGTAATAGTCTAATAACGTTTCGTCTGTAGGATGAAAGTGGCAGGGCCGAGAAAAATTTATCACCCTCAAGACTGCGTAAGCTGGACAGTGAGGATTCAGCGGCATCAGCCCAGCAATGCTTAGTTCTGATCTGGCTTTTGTAAATATAGATCATGTCAGCGTGAGTTATGTACTTTTTGGCGCGATATAAAGAACCGTCCATCCTTTTGCGATGGCACAATAATATCATTGCTTATGAATTGCCTGCACTAATCATTTTTTTCTGCTATCACATTCGCATTAGTAATTACAGGTGTAACTCGCTCACAAGGGATATTACTCAGAATACTTAATGTCAAAAGGATATAATAGATATAATTATCAGCTAGAATACAAGATACGCATATTTTTTGGATGCCTCTTAGTGTGGAACAATAGAGATAGGCTGAAGGATGAAAACGGTTTTGGCTTTGTGTTGTTGTCATAGTGGTCTATTAGAATTTGACACGCGTATATATCAGCATAACATAGCTACATAAAAATCCTATATTTTCTGTCTGTTGATATCCACAACGGACGGGTTTGTTCAAATTATGTTTATTTCTTACTAATACCCAACGCCTTTTATATTTAAACCTACAGCAATTCGTATGTGACGTGGCTGTTCCAGGGTCCTATCCTGTGGTCACGTCACACGTGGCTGTTCCAGGGCCCTATCCTGGTCACGGCGCCAGTTGCGACGTCGTCCCCTGGTCGTAGCGCCAACTGTGTCGTTGTATCCCAGTCTACCACGGCACCAACGGTGACGTCTTACATTTATTCCCAGTCTGCCTACCCACGTTGTGATTTGATCTAGGCGGAGGAAATCAATCAGTCATCGGGGCCGTACTGCAAACCGAGTCCAACGGGAGTGATACCACAAAAATACGCATAAAAGGCAATAAAATGAAAACTCAAAAGTTCAAAGTATCAACGAAAAAAGGTAACAAACTTTATGTCTAGTTGTTCGATACATAGGACTGCATCTATCTCCCAACCCGCTCTATGGATTGTGGCACGTCGTTTTCCGCTAGGCAAGTTTTAACACTTCAAGTCGTCTGCTCTTTAAGAAATTGGTGTTTCGGTGGGTCTTTGGGCGAAAGTCAAAAGAAAAACTTATTTCGGTGGTCTGGATCTAAGTCGCTCTTCAAAATAATTGTTCTTGGTTTGAAGATATGGGTCTGGAAAATGTGCGGGAATCTGGTCAGCTATCTGCGAGGCTTGCCTTAAACGAAGACTGCTGGAACTCGACGCTCTGAACTTGCTGGGACTCGACTCTCGGAAATGCTGGAACTGACTCATTTCTGCTCGTTGTGGCTTCGTTTATATGGGCGCCGACCAAAACCGGGGTGGGTTTGTCGACGCTGGGGGGTTCCTCGATAATTCTAAATACATATCCACCTCTCTGGTTAGGAATTTCCACCCTTTTCCATTTTTGGGAACCTTTCCTCACTCCCACCTTTTCATCATACTTCAGAGGGGCGTGAACTGCCCTCCCCACATCTTCGTGGCAACCTCTCTTACTCATCCTCCAGATGGGCGGCAACAGCCTCCCTCGTGCATCACGTGATCACCACTCGACCAATGATGTCTCAGTCGGGCGTGGACGAATCTGCGGCTTGTTTCAGAAAAAAAATATCTTGCTTAAAAAAAAATGATCTCCTTTTTCTTTCGTTTTTTTTTCCTTTTTCTTCCCCTTAATGGTTTATCATGTCTCCAGCCGCGAACGGGAAAATATGACAATGGCGGTCATAACTCTTGTTCTACACGTGGTTTACTTCAAGTATTTTATCGCTAATTATCAGAATGTGTGGTCTTTTCGACATGGTCTCAAAAAAGGACATCTCCAAAGCCCCAGTGGGTCTGTCGCCTCGAAGAAAGAAAAAAAATCATTTATTTTCTTTCGGCACAATTCCTGATAACAAAATTTTATTATCGCAGGCCAAGGATGCTCGTGGGTGGTTTTTTTAAATTTTTCATATCTGTCTAAGTCTTTTTAGTTGTATGGTTTTCGTCACTTAACGAAATAACATTTTCATTTGAATTTTTCTTTCTCTTTCCCTGGCCAGCCGGCCTGTAGCTGATAATAAGATGTCTTCCGTACCAATAGTTTGTTTTCATATTTTTAGATAACACAGCCGATGCCAAAACATATCTGATTCTTTCCTTCTTTCCCTTTCTTTTTACTCAGAATTTCCCTGACATTGTAATGACACTCCTTCGCCATTTGTTACTTATCAAAATATCCTTTTATCCATTGTCTCTTAGCTGTGTGTTTGTTCTTGCTTGACACTCACGATTCGGTTCTTAGCCTCTCCTTCTCTTCCTCTCTTTCCTTTTCTCTTTCTGCCTCGTTAAATGGTGCCACACGTAGCCGAATAATTAGTTAAAGTTTAGTGAGCAGCTTCCAATAAATGAAAATTTAAAAAATTCTTTCTTTTTCAAAAGCCGCGGCACTATATTAAGGTTTTGGTTGCTGTAACTTATGAAAGCGTTGCTTTAATTCTCGGATCGAATATATTGATCTAAAACCATATGAATTCATTGTGTTTTCGTATCTTGTTCTGGTTTTTTTGTATGTTTCCTCTTGATTTAGCAAGTATTTAACATCAACAATCTTTAGAAAATATACTGATACTCTTGTGAAGTTTGAATGTTTTCATATATTACCAGTCCAACGTTAATCTCGCCTATTATATTCTGCCCCTCTGCTTACTGCTTGGACACATTTATAATGTATATGCCTCAGCTATGCTAATTACCATATAACTACAGACAATTACGTTCTCAGATTTTAATAGAACTATTTGATTTAGTTCCAAACACCACAAGACTACTGTAAATTAAGACAATATTAAAATCTTTGATGATTTCAAAAATATATTCATTAAAGGGAAAATACTATTAAACAAACATATTTAATCTAGAAATAACGCAGCTTCCCTGTGCCTTTTTTTGTTTTTTAATACTTCCATGGCAATTCTTCTGATGATCTTTCTTCTATATTATCTAGATTTTAGGAATTTAAGCGCAGTAATAGATTGGCGGCAAACTTTCATTAATTTACACTTGAAATCGCTAGATGTAACCGTCAGTTCTATGCTAACAGTTTTTTCTATTCCACTTCTCGCTTGTGGAACTCTCTTGCTTCCCAGTAAACTTTAATCTTCAAAAATGTTCATTATTTATATTAATTCTTGTTCTTTTATTTTCTTCTCTCATTAATAGTAGGTTTTGCATATTTTCTAACACAGGGTAACCTCTTGCGTTTTAGTTATTACATTGCCTTACTTGGGGTGAAAATATTAAAAGAATTGTTTGAAAGAATTATGCACATGAGTGTTCAAATATTAATCTAGTTTGTTATAATTGTAATTATGAAAGTAGGCGTTTCCATACAAGAAATTTTCGATATTCATTGACTGAACAATTAGTGTTTCAGTCGGATTCCATTTACATATATTTTCTCTTAAAATTGTTTTACTTTTTAGAAAATTCAACTTCTAACATTTATTGCTCTTTCTCGCACTGATGGACGTTTCCTTTGAAAAATTTAGTTTAAAGTAGTTTGGAAAACTGACACTTGATGACATCTTTAATTTCCCTTACATAAACTATCCATTTTTGATATAGTTGCTCATGAAAATCATCAAGTGATGATGGTTTGTTTATTTGGTAACTTTCATTGGGCTTTTTAACTCTAGTCTATAGGGACTGCTGAATTAAATCGAAACATAATAGTATTAGGCTGGTGCAAAAATAATGACGTAATAATGTCGTTTTTTGACCTATTTTCTAACGTCAAAAACGACATTATTACGTCGTTATTTTTGCACCAACCTAATAATAAAATGATCGGCAAGAATTAAAGGAAATAAAATTTGATGTACATTATTTTATTCATTCATTTATAGTAGCGAGACAGTAGTAGTCATAGAATAAGGATGATTTTGGTCATCCCCATGCTGAAAGAAAAAAAAATGACATCAATATTGATCAGAAAATCTGAACAGAAAGTTTAAAAGTGATATATTATTGACGTTATAGTTGCATTACTATTAATGAATGAGTTAAATTTAATGTTTTAGGGACATAATCAAGGAATTCTGCAAAAGAGGTGAAAAAATTGTAGACTTTCTATATATCAGATCATTGCAAAATTTTATGTCCGACTTTTATTGTTAAAACAAAATGTCCGCAAATTTAGACTGATGTTCGTTTTTTGTCGATATCTGCTGTATTCTAGATTCCGTTTGAGGTCAGACTTTATTGAATGTTGACATTCTGTCCATAAATGAATTCCTTCATGACGGTTGATGTAAAATTGTAGTTTCATCATATTCTGCTCTATGAATTTCCGAAAAGATTACGTATCGGGTCTGCGACTGTAAACATTCAGAAGGTTTATTCTGATTTTTGTCCAGCTCTTCAGTCTGTCAAAAAATGGTTTGACAGATTTCGTCTGGGAGATTATAACCTAAAAGATCAACAAGGTCCTGGCCGTCTTTGCGGCGTCGATGAAGCGCTTCACATCTTGGAGAATGAACCAAATATTTCAACAGAAGCGATTTTTAAGTGATTGATAAATGATATTCCAACTGCCTTTCACCATTTGTAGAAATTCAGGTTGAATAAAAACGGCCGATTTTGGCCAATCGAGAAATGTGTTCTTTTTCCACCAAAAGAACACAGCATGTTGAAAAATAGATATGCAGAAGATTAAAGTTTTCAAATTTGAAATCCTCAAGTGTCCATCGTATACTCCTTATTTGGCTCCTTCGGATTTTCGTCTTTTCTGATCTTTAAATGACAGAAAAAATTGACGCTGTACAGCCAGTTGAAACTATGTCCCAACATTCTTTCAATAACAAGGACGAAGTTTCTACCAAAGTGATTTAAAAAGAAAGGTTGTATACCGTTTCGAGACAGTTGTTTAAAGAATGGCAGCTATGCAATTGACAAATAAATGCGCATGCAAAATTTTGTATTTAAGTTTTTAATCGAGTACTAAAATTTCTATTGATTTAATATATCCTTAAGCGGCAAATATGCTATCTGATATCATTTGATCGATGCAAAATTTCCCAGCTACAGGTATTTTTTTATCACTTCATTCGAAGAAAGCCAATGAAGCCCCTAAGACGCAAGTGTTTACTGAGTGTGAGAGAACATGAGAAAAAAACACTATTAAAGACACAACAACATGAGACCAAGAATTAAGAAAACTGGATGTAACGATGGACATTGCATTTAAATTTTTGTACTTCAAATTTGACTGAGAAACAAGAATCCCGAAAAGAGTTCAACCAGTGAGAAGTGCGATAGAAAATACTGTTAGCATATAACTTATGATGGCATCTAGCCAATTCAAGTGTAATGTAATGAGATCTTGCTGTCAATGTGGTACTGTGGTTAAATTCGTAAAGTCTAGATGTTATAGAGGACGGTTCATCAGAACAAATAACACGAAAACATTTATTAAAAAGGTACAGCTAAACTACGCTACAGTAATGGGAGAAGAACTTTAACATTGATGCCAAGTCAAGACAAAAACATTGAATATTTTTCTAAGAATCTCTAAATTTATAACAGATCAGCAATGAATGGTAGAATCATATATATATAAGATGGATTCTTGCGAGAAATATTGTCTAGTACAACTTGCCTTGCAGCAATTGATTTGATATATTTCTACTTCCTGTCAGCGAAAACAGCTACAGTTGCCATAAAATTGTGATCATTTGGACGAAGACAGATAGTCCGCAATTAACGAAGTTTTGTGATGATTTAACGCTAAATGGCTCTGTATATTTGCAGTGTTACAAGCTAACATTGTACGAACCTTGTAGGGAGTCTAAAAATGCGTTAATGCAAGGCAATATTTGCGCAACCTCTATGCAATGTTGCAGGAGATTTGTAACAACGTCAGTTGGTGTAAGAAAATAATTGATTGCGATGTTACAGAAACATCAAAAATATGTCCTATACCCTCCAACCAAAATGCAAAGAGTTTGAACCGTTTACAAGTACGTTCAGTATTCGTTGCATTTTAACCAGGATTACCAAACTTTCATTTTTACATTGCATTGTTAGACGTGATTTAAAGTGGAAACTGAAAAAAAGATATGGATAATAAAATTTATGAATCCAGTGAAAACACAAAAGCAAAGAATCCACTCACATAAGACTTTGCTTTGTGTTTGAATTGAACATGAAAGATTACGTCTACTACAACCGACTCGAACATAGGCAGCTGGTTATTGCCAGCAACTTGATCGTGTAAACGAAGCATTACGTTGAAACGGTCCTGTTTTGATAAACATAACGGCCATACGGCAACATAGTCTGACACTTAAGAAACCTAAAAATAAGTTCGTTAGGCAGATTACGGCCATATCACGTTGAATCACTGGTTCTTGTACGATCAGCGAATTTAAGCAAAGTCATTGAGACCAGTCAGGGCCTAGGATTGTAATGGTGACAGTAATATTATAAGTTTCCTTATGAGGAAACATTCGGAATTCATTGACCTAGCAGCCAGTACTGTTTTTGGTTGAAATCTATAAAATCATTCTTTTAAAACAATTCCTTTTAGGAGATCAAGTTTCTCGAATCCAGTAGATGTTATCGCTCTTTCCAACATTGTTTGGGGTTTCCTTCCTAACTTTTTATTTGAAGTTGTGCCGAATGATTATTTTATCTTCGAGTTATATGTGCAATCCATTTTAGTTGTTGCTGCTCTTGGTAGTACTTAAGTGATATGGTTTACAATTCTTTGTTTGTCATTCCATAGCGCCTCTTCACACTGTTCAAATCTGGATTATTTTTGCCAAGACTTGCATGATTTACTCCCTCAAAGCCTTTTATTCGCCATTGATCTTAGGAAGCGGTGGTATGCACCTAATAGATTAAATATTTCTGAAGAAGTTTCACGCCATTAATGTTATCCATATGCAAGTCTCGATCTGACAAAGCTATTTAAGTAAATGGCTTGAGTTTTCCGGGTGGGTGACCTCTTATGTATATCACGTGCTGTAAGCTTGGATGTGAGAGCGGTGTAATAATATAATTCCAGAGAGAGAAATCGAAGTGTCGTGTTCCAATCCCAGCTCTATTCGCTAACACACAAATACTCTTAGGAAAGGAACGAATTCATCTCTCCTTTCTTTTCTCCTCACCTATGGATTAATTAGTAAGATTGTATGGGTTAATCATTAGGACTTGGATTTATTAAATATTCTCCAAAGAAATCTAACAATCTTATTTATTGGTTTTAAATAACCTGCAAAATTTGGTACGCCGCAAAAATAAAGAAATTAGTCAATCTATCAATTAAGATCGTTACTATGAAAGAATCTTCCACATACTCAATAGACAACATATCTATTCCGACATATTTTCCTTTGTTTCGTTCACTAAAATTTCTGACGGAATATTAAGAAACAAGGAAGAATTTACAAACAATCTTCCAAAGAGTATCTGTCTAAATTTCTGAGATGAGGTACACCATTTACATTATTCGGACTATTGTCCTCATCTTTGTTGCCATATTTATCACAACGTTTTGGCCATTGTATGCTCCGGCCTTCTTCAGGGGGTTGGAATGTCGAACTGAAACCTTTATTTCGCTTGCTGGGGTAGACTGTACTAGTTCCACGTGCCACGTCTAATAGATGACAGTTATCTTCTGTTAATTCACCTCTCCAAGTTCTCCACTGCCTTATTGAACTCACAACTCTTTGGGTCATGTCACTGGATCTCACCATCGCCTTTATTCACTATGCCATGTGTCATTTTCAAGAAAATAAAAAATGATTTTTACGACGTGGAATTAAAAATGTTTCTTTCCGTTGGACCGCAATCATTGTAAATGAATTTGATCATATTTTAGGTAAATGATATTTCAATAAATTAGATTCGTTTTGTAAACTTTCTAGTAAAATGTAATTACTTCGCGAAGAATCTAATATTTTGATCTCTATGTCGTTTTCCTTTTTATTCTTTCCAAAATAATATGGCTATCAATTATAAAACTACAACAACAAAACGAGCGCCGCACTGAAAAAAGATATATACAGACATCTTTCCTCTAAGTAGTTTTATAAATGTACTATAACAGAAATGATAAATAAAACATCACTATACAGTACCCACGTTCAAAAGCGAGAAAACAAATACCGAAAGTTATTTTACACCCATTTTCATATAGAAAATCCCAAGTCATAATCATATTTACATAATATTGAATATGGTAGAATAATGAACAAAAAGGAAACGTTTATAAATTTAAAATGATCAGATTTATTTAAGATTCATAAGAATTTTTGGAGGAATGAGTTATGCAACATAAAGTTCTGGTATATTTTTCTATAACTTGTTTCACGCCCCCACCTAAATCCTCATGAAACTTAAATAAAAGCGAGACATGTTAAAATTATGAACGTTTCGTATTTGTTCCTTATTCTATCATTCTGTCTGATTGTAATCCATATTATATTCCAATTCATATTTTGGATATCACTGATTTTGTAGATAAGAGATTTCTAGGCGACAAAGAATACGAAAGCTTTAATCAAATTATTGAAACATAGTCGTATTAACCCGACCGTTCTCTTTGCAGCTTAAAGTGCTTAATGCATTTAGCAGACATGCAACAGCACTTGGTTTCCTCACAAAATATTAGAACATTCGACATAATAAGAAGATTCAAAAAATTAAAATAATGGTGAGGATGGCCAATTTAACTGAAAGATATTTCAGATATAAGTTTGACGAAAGATATACAGGTTTCTTTTTGCTGTTGTTAAAAGAATCTAATTTCTAGCTTCTGGTAAATTGAGAAAAGTAGAAAGATCTATATCATTAATTTGATGAGTGAAATGTTTAACGGTTAGAATAACAAAAGAAACGGGAAAAATAGTAAATAAAAGTGGCGCGAAGTAAAAATTTATGGGAAATAAACGAAACAAAAACATTAAGAAAAAAACAGCTATAAGGAATGACAAAAGTAGATTAATCTGGAGGAAAAAAAGAGAAAATGATAGGAAAGAAAAGAGAATCTATAAAACAGGGAGAGGGACAGCGAAAATTAGAGAGAGAGAGAGGGCAATGAAATAGATGTCAACCTTATCTTAATTTGACACAAGGCCACGATAATAGCGCACGTAGTGAGAGGTAAATTCACAAGTAACGAGCAACTGGATTAAACCGTTAAATTTTACTCTAGGCCGAGGCGTGTTATTATTTACGCATAATATTCACATGATGCAGTGGTTAGCGGTTTGTAATGAGAAATCCGAGAGGACAGTTTGAATTCCAGTCGAGTTTGTTACATTCACTTTCGCAGAGATACATTTTGGAAAGAAATGTATTATTTAACCTCTAGCTGTTGAAGAGCCAGTGGATTCATATCTTGATTTATAGCTGTGGTTAGCAAACAGATTAGGAGAGAGAACTCTTAATTCAAATCATGGAAATGCAAATGTTTAAGCCGTATCTATGTTACACGAGTTTAGGTGTAGCATAAACCTTAGGTTCGATTCGTGTTTTTTTTTTTTTTTTTTATGAAATACTATGGGCTTGAAAGACGGGCCTTTTCCGAAACTAGTAAGCACTTTAGCGACACGCCACAATGGTTTACATTGCGTCGTTAAGCAAAAAAATCTCTGATGAGAAATTATAATTTTCACAAAGCTGTATGCATGTAGAACCAAGTAAATATCGAACACATTTTCATGCACCGCATTCCTAGAGAATATAGTCGTTCATGGATCTCCATAACTTCCTATAGTTTGTATCTCTAAGTAACCTGTTTTATTATCCCACGCCGTCTATGGTCTTTTATTCACTTATACAAGATCATTAGTTACGTTATACGAAGTTTCATTCGTCCAGGCTCATCAATACGACTTATGAGTGTTAAATCCTCCAAGCTTTCTTTCTACATTATATTTCTCAGAAATTTTATATGGGACTAAGTAAAAAATTCCCTAAAAAATTCCAGGATTTTAAAACATCTCCTCGATGCTATTTTATTTGCAAGCTTCTGTAGAACTTGTTGGCACAATCATTCTCATTATCTGTGAGGAAATCATTCAGAATCCTATACTATATAAATAATGGTCCGAAAGTCTTGTCACCTCCAAAATTTAGGATCTCGTGTCCGCCATCTGAAATAGAAAATTGTATTATGTAGGGGTGACAAGACTTTCTGCCCACAGGAACCAACTGTTTCTTTTCTAGTAACAGGTTGTATGAATCAGCAAATTTGACTAATCTTTAATAATAAACGAACAGACGACCTCGCTACCCGTTTGTCAACCTCGAGGTACCCAAAAGTAGGAAGGAAATCTAATATAAATGATGAGATATAAGAAATAAATTAAAATTTATTGGTAAAAAAATATAAATAGAGACACGGGAATTAAAGGAGAGATATATTAGGGTGGTGCAAAAATAATGACGTAGTAATGTCGTTTTTTGACGTATTTTAAAGGTCAAAAAACGACATTATTACGTCATTATTTTTGCACCAACCTAATACTTAAAATCAGACAGAAGCAGTTGAAAGATTTGGAATGTATAATGAAACGGAGCTTAGAAAATGTATCACTCACAGAAAATCGGAGGGATACAGACAAAGTGTGAGTAACCTAGTTTAATAATTTGTAGTGACTGGATAGTAGAGGGGGGGGGACAATCAGAGGCGAACAGAACTCCAACCGTGCTGAAAGTGATAATAGAGTGGAAGTTGTGAAGAGACATAGTCGTCCCGGTATTAAAGAGACACTGTACATGAAGAATGAAAAAAAAAAAAAAAGAATGAAGGCAACAAGGGAATCAGAAAAACAGACTAAAACTGCGGGAAGAAGAACTAAAGGGAAATAAATAAAAAAGTTATTAGGTTGGTGCAAAAATAATGACGTAATAATGTCGTTTTTTGACGTATTTTTTAAGTCAAAAAACGACATTATTACGTCATTATTTTTGCACCAACCTAATAATAGTTGTTTGTTGTTTGTAGCGGCATGTCAATTTAGGTTATTAAATGCCGAAATTTAAATATTTTGAACATAATTTGATGCCACCAACTGCATATATGTTGTACATAATTTTATACATTGAGTATAGTTTGTATATTATCCACTATAGATGTTATATCTTTTAATATAAATCTATTTCTTTGGTTTGGTTGAATTCGTTTAGCGGCATATCAACTCGTATGCGTTTTTTCATAGCAAAATCTAAATATGAAATTTCGAATTTTATAATTAATTAAAGAGAATGTCATTATTTCACGATTAAATTATAATTACTTAGCAGCATTTTTGTTTTACCAAATAATCTTACATAATTGAACGATGGTGAAAAATTGTTTCATCTGAAAAGAAAACAGATTAACCATAGCAATTTAAAACGAAAATTTGTCAATGTTCAGTGTGCGATGTGTAAATTGTCGCCATTTTATATTTGTAATTTCGCATACGTGGGTTGATATCGCTTTTATTTTTTTCAACTGCGCAGTATGGTAGTATCAGATGCGCCACGTCTGTGAAAAACAGAGCACCATAACGCAAATACCTCTGCCATAAATTCGGTTGCTATTCGCATCGAAAGCTCCAATACGAACATTTCAGAGTGTTTGGGTGTCAAAGGAGAGTGCAGAAAATGTGGAATGAGTTAGATGGGTCTAAATGTAATTACGAAGATATTTGGAGTGGTTACTAGTAATGGCGACATTATCCCTCCATTCATCTTCACACAGGGCCTCAGACTCGACACGAATACCAAAATCAACTTGAGGAGGTAGTGCTGCCCTGTTTCAATGAGGTGGCTGCTGGAAGAACCTATATCTGGAAACAAGACTCTGCACCATGCCACACAAGCGGAAGAACCCAGACATGGCTGTCAGACAATTTCTGCGAAGACATCACACATTACATCTGGCCAACACACTTCCTAGATTATACCCCTTTGATTATTATGTGGGGGACCGCAGTTGAGAGAGAGACCAACAAAACTCCTTGTAACACCAAAAATGAACTGAAGGCAAGGATTGCAGTAGCATTCACCAACTTAAACAAGGACACCGCCCAGAAGAGATGCAGGTGATTCCAAAGTCTTCTGAAGACCGTGGTTGAAGCCAATGTCGATTTTATTGAATAAATTTAATCTCTAGTATTTCAAGATATGTTTGTGTAATTTCGGTAAAAATATATCTCTTAAAATGAGATGTCAGCGTTATTTTCATTTTTGTCTAATTTAGGCGACAATTTATCCATCGCATTTTAAAATGTAATTGATTGAAATTTTACTATAAAAATGTATTGTCAATAATTTCAATATAAAAATGTATTGATATTGTCACTACAAAAATGTACTGTTGCTATTATTATTATAAAAATAGATTTTTATATTTTACACTCTATCAGCATCTTTGCTGCTGGAATTCAGTTTATTGTCATACCGCGGACTAACAAAGAAAAAGGAGAACAGTCACAAGCAAGAAATAGAAACTTGTCGATAAACGAAGCCAAAAATAAAAAATATATGAAAGAATCAGCCGAAGAAGACAAGGTTCCAATAAATAAATATATTTAAAAAAAAGAAAGAAATTAAAACTAACTGGAAAAGTCATCAGGTTGCATTTCTAAAAAACTTAGATAATCATTACAGTCAATCGCCTGCGAGAACAGAAAGATTTCAACAGAATGTCTACATTTTATTTCATATGTTTTTATCGTAGATTATATTCGTATCACCAAAGGAGATGCTAATTATAATAAATTCTATACATTAAAAAAATAACAATAAACATATTTTTAAAAGATATAGAATTATGTAAAATTTTAAACAATAAACGAAACAATATTTTATTAAAAAAAAAATAATTCTTACAATGATTTTTTAAATGTCATTTTCAAAAACCGTTTCATATATAAATCACTTTTTATTAAATAAACACAGTAAATCCCTATAGTGTGAATAAATAAAAAATATTGATGTTCTACGTGTTTGGGTGTGCGCATGTGCGCGCGTATATACATTCATGTGGAAGATTGTTTCTTATTATAATATAAATAAACTCATTATCAAAACTGTATATTTCCTAAATACATTAACACCAAAAATAAACTATTTCCTCCATAACCATTAAAAAAAAACCTGATAGCTTTGAGATATAGACTACACACTGCTAACACACACACACACACACACACACACACACACACACACACACACACACACACATATATATATATATATATATATATATATATATATATATATATATATATATTGAATAAAAACAGTTCACTTTAAGTTTCCATGTAATAAGTTATTTCACCACAACCATTTAAAAGGGCTCTGGATCATCAGACTTTACTTCCAAAGGTTGAAATGAAAAAATGAAAAGAAACTTACACATTTTTGACGGACCGCACCAAGCGTATGTGGAATTAACGAAGTGAGGAAGTGAGGTGGGAGAGAAGATATGAGTGAGTTAGATGTACCATTTTCAATTCCTTATCCTTAACACCCCTCTGTGTAGGCTAGACGTCGCTTAACTTAACGCCTTCTATCTAGGTATAGATGGGTAAGGGGTGAGGGAGAGGACCGACTTAAAGGTTTATAAGTCCTGAAAAGTTTCATTAAAATCAGACAATTATTTTAATTTTACAAGAATTTCCAAATCAATGTGTTTTCTACGGGAAAAAAGCGCAAAAAAAAACCCAAATGTTATTTTAACGTCACCGCAAAGACGTAAACAAAACAAAATTTCGAACGTGTTAGAAAAGATTAAAAAAATTCAAAAAATAATTATAAAATACTTTGGACTTTCATCTTAATAATAACATAAGCATTTTGACGATAAAACTTTATTTTCGTTAAGTTTGTGGCATTATTTATTATGGTATGCTGTTTTCCCGCGAAAAAGTGGAGGAACCTAATATATATATATATATATATATATATATATATATATATATATATATATATATATATATATATATATATATACACCACACACACACACACACACACACACACACACACACACACACACACACACACACACACTGGATATAACAGCATAATTGTCCATCCCACAAAATGTTTAATATCTAAAAAAACGTTAATTTTCTTTTTCCCGGGTTTTTTAGATAAACGTTACGCCATCTTCGCATCATTTGTCGTAAGAATCACGGAAAAATGATTTGAGTTATTCAGCTAGAAAGAGAACAGGTCAAAATCGTTTTCTGTCAGCACCACTGTCTTCCCAACTGAGCAATGGTAAGAGGAAAATGATTATTGAGGCTTTCAGTAATGACACCAAAATTCATATTCTGGCTTCAAACTCCATTCAAGAACCATCCAGAGAACAGTGAATAAGTTTTAAAAGAGGGTACAATATAGAGGAAAACCGGACCAGGAGATCAGAACTGGAAGACGGATAATCATTTTAACTTAGAGCTAAAGAGATCAATTAGAAAAGATCCAAATCAATTGATAAGACGTTACAGTTATGACAGTCCAAATAGCAGTGAAAAAAACAACTTAAAAATTAAAGGTCAGACAAAACGAAGATAATCTTGTATGATTTAGAAAATGACCCTGAAATTTTACATATATATATATATATATATATATATATATATATATATATATATATATATATATATATATGTATGTATGTGTGTGTGTGTGTTTGTGTGTGTGTATTATATATATATATATATATATATATATATATATATATATATATATATATATATATATATAAGCAGAAAAGTTAGTGATATGTGAGATGTTCATTCATTATTTTCAAACACATTTGGATTGGGGGATTGTTTTTTTTACGTTTTATCAAACCTATGTGAGTTATTTAAAGCCGAAACCTATTTTTAGAAAGTTGTATACAGTCAACCATCGATGTAGTGACCGAGCTCGACGCCTCTTAGCTTCGATGATTGAACGAGAACAGGTGTTTCCAGCGCACATGTCGCGAATCTATCATACATGATATGAAACACGTGCATAATTTAAGTAAGGCTGTTGAAAGACTTTTGCCACGTCTCACTTCTCAAAATCTAACCACAGCTTTTAAGTCATAATTTTTAAAGCGATAGATTTCCTTCACCATATAACCGCCATAAACAGAGCCTCTAAGAAAACGTGGGCTGCTATTCTTAGTTAAAACAACGTTGATTTGAATACCGTTTCTCAGTCAAAAATACAAGTTGAGGTCTGGTATATAATGTCATTATATTTATGTTTCAGCCAACTTCCAAATACTTTCTTTCGAAAGTTTTCCTTTTAAAATCATTTGACCACTACGCAATCCAATAGCATTACATTAATAGCTATTCTTGTAACGTATTTCTTTGATTAGCTCTGAAAAGAGGTTAAACGATTTACAAGATCACTGATTATATAGCGATGAGTATATAGAATATTTAAAACATTTGAAAACCACATTGTCGATTGCCGTCCATATATATATATATATATATATATATATATATATATATATATATATATGAAAATTTCTCAGATTTAACCTGTAGAAATAACAATATTTATAAATATAAATGCCAATAGGAAAACTGTAGTTATTGCTGACGCATTTCGTCCAATGTGGACTTTCTCAAAGCAAAAAACGAAATGAATTTAATTAAAGAAAGTAACTAATAATAACAAAAAACAGTATTTGAAACTGGAGGAATGTAGTATTTTCATATTTTTAACTGAAAATAACTGATGTTATTTTCACCTGTGGAGAATATTGTCATTATAGCTGTGTTGACGGATTCAACCATTTAATTTTGTTTTTACGATATTGCTGTGTACGTTTGTGTGGGAGAGCAGTAATTTTATAAGATAGGTGAAATAGGGAAAAAGCCTGGTCGTAGATTAATATTTGGTTAATATTCTATAGCGGCACTCTCTAGAATTTTCCTTCTGAGTGACTTATTTTATTTTTTTATGAGTGTAGCATTTTTAAAATCAAAATTATAGTTGAATTTATTTCTATGTAATGCACTAGTAATACATAGAAATAAATTCAACCATAATTTTGATACAGATTATGACGATTATTTTATTTAATAAAAAAAGTAAATTTATTTTGTTTAATCTTAGTTTTTCTTCCATCAGTCACAATAATTATTACTATATTTCCTCTGGTAGCCCATAAATTTTATATGACTTATTTTCACTATCACGAGAATTTCACGTCTTTTTTCTTGCTCATCTTGAATTCAGAATAATGCGATGACATAGACGTGATAGTTTTTATCAGCCAAATGTAAGATTTATTTTGTTGCATGTAATTGCATCCAAAATCAAGCATGTCATTGGCTGAAACGTCAATCAAAGCATGTGGAGGACACGAAGTACCATAACTGAAAGTCTGGTAAGTCAAAAGTAAGCGTGTAATAATCAAGTTATATATATATATATATATATATATATATATATATATATATATATCCTGTGTTTTTTTAATAAAGGAATACTGCTTAAATTGTGATCAGACGTACCTAACAACCTATATAAACTGATGGCAGAACAAGGAATGCGATATTCAGAAGAGAACCTTCAAGTACGTCTTCGCTCATTTCCGAGGTGATTTCCTTTGTCCTTGATAGCTTTATGGCTCACAAATTTACCAACGAATGCCTGTCTGTCACAGTTGAATGTGATGCTGTCTTCACCCACCTTAATTATTAATACATCTTTATCAAAGAGGACATTATGTAAGGGAACATTACCTTAATAAGAATTGTGCGTAATCACTGAAAGAGAGTCCTAGCCAAAAAATGAAAAGAGCAGCTGTGCGAAGGCAGTCTAACCTAAATTAGCTAATAAAGACTTAGACCTCTCGTGTTCTTGAAAATCGCAAAGGCTATACACAGTAGAGGAAAACACTTACTGATCATTATTATAATTTCCTTGAGGCGATCACATCCTTGTCGGATAAGGCTAAGCTTTTCGCTGTGTATATTCTAACTCTTGATGACAAAGATCTTCCCTTACCTGACTTCCCCCAAGCTCCGTGATAACTCTAGATCGGCTCGGAAAGGTTCCTGTCTTAAGAAAACCTTGACTCCACGAAGTTTACGGGTTCTGATTAAATACATGTGGTTGCCCCCAAGAACCTTCATCCTGAAATATCATCAATCTTGGCGAAAATATTCAAGCATTGTCTTAAAAATAGTCTTTTTACCAAGCCAATGGAAGTTTTCTAGAGCGTGCGCAATTTCACGAATACAAGTATACCCTTGTACCTGTCACACTTGCGCCTCATCAAACTCTTCAATGTAATTAGTAATAAATTTTGTGGCTATCATAAACAAGAAAGCCGTTGAACACTTAAACGGAAAAAAATTCCTGAGCGACAAACAGTATTATCTATAAATTATTATCATGTACAGGATATGCGATATTATTAATCATAAAATATCACTCAAGAGATAGCGCTCTAGGTATCACGAAGGCCATTGAAAATGTGTGGCTCGGAGGATTGCTATGGATAGTGACGAGCTATTGAATCACTGGGAGAGTCTTCTCAGTTATCAAGTAGGTCAAGTAGGTCTATGAAGGTCGTCATTAATAGACAGTACTCTGATTCATGCTGACGTCTAGCAAGTCTCTGTCCTAAGTGCTACTCTCGTTCTATTTTATATCAACGATCTGAGCAAGAACACTCTCAGAGCCTTAGTAATATATGGTGTACCTCGAAATATCATGATCCCCAGTACCTGTCAGCGGTTATATACTTTGATCTAACCCTCACTGTCACAAAGGGGAGGAGATAGACTGTAGTAAAAAAAATGACAATGAGGTGCGGGTGTCAAAAAGGGCAGTGCGGTGCTCGCCGGTAGGCCAGCTACTTTTTCTTCTTCACTCGCATCAAGGAAATGGATTGCGTGGCTCCCTTTCTCAGCCGTTATATTGGGCACTTTTGAAACAGACACCAGCTCAGCCGCGCCTACTTCGACTTCCTCTTTGTCCATTTGTCAATCCGTACGTCCAGCTCTATTGTACGCTGTCCGCCAAGCCAAATGACTTCGGTTCTTTCGTGCTGCAGGCACACCGCTATGCTATTCCAATACGGCCAAAGTTTGCATGTGTGCAAATATCATCACGTTTTGAACGAGATAGGTGCGTATTTATTGTGTCTTCAATAGCGGACATATTTATTTTTGTCATCACAGGAGGCAAGATACGTTCGCGCTCGCTTCGAAATCTGTGGTAACATACACTAGTACAATTCAGTCCAACGAAACTAAACTAGCAAAATTTTATCACCACAGTTTTAGACCCTAAACCTGCACTAATAAGGATTAATGGCTATAACACCAACAAGTCTCTTTGACTCTAACAGCTACCGGGTCTAAAGCTTTACACCTTAAATGGAATGCAAAAGTTGATGGAAGGACGATCGGTCTTTTGTGTCGTTCCGGAAAATACATAACTCTCGTTGCAAGTATGGTGCATTGCTGCCACATCTAGGCAAATGCTGCTCGATCCTGACAGTCCAGACCCAAGAAAGTCTAAGCAATTACTAGTCTTTGTGAGTGATGAATTATTCTCCACGATGAAACCCTCTTCCCATAAAAGAAACGTTGCCAGCGTTTCATTACTTGATCGCTATTAATTTGGTAGATATTCGGAAGAGTTGCATCCCTTCGTTCCAACAAATTTAGACCTGCATACCTAGGACCCGCCATGCGATGGTCACGGTGTCAAATCATTACCATTCCCTTTGTGCTCCTGTGATAAAAATAAGTTCCACTCAAATAACTTCTTCTCCCGTACTTTGACTTTAAGGAAGAAACTCCCGAGGGAATGCTTCCCGGATAACTACAATTTTAGTTTATTTAAGTTCAGGTTCAACCGATATTTATACTACTCATCTTTCTGTTACACTTTTACGTACCTGTCTCTCACAAAAATCTCACTCAGGGAGTTCTCTATATTATGTGGCCCGTGTGCATTGTATTGGGGGAAGCAGCAGTAACAAAGATACACAATGCTAAGAGTTAGGTAGCATTGAAAGGTGTGGAGAGCCATGATTGTTCATATCCTAAAGGGATAGGTCTTGTAGCAAAATAATCATATTTATTGATGTATTTCGCTTGCGTACCTATTCGTGTTCGGTGACTTTCACGCCCATCTTACCATGTAGCTTAAACACTCTACAACTGACCTCGGTGGCATCCAAGCCCTTAACCTTTCAGTCACACAATCCATCACGCTAGTGGTTGACTCCCCTATCTGTTTCTCGAGTAATCGCGACGGTAAAGCCTCCATTCACAATCTCGTTTTACCTCCATCTTGACCCTTGTCGCGTTATGCATCTCTGCCCATTTGACAACTCTGGTTCCAACGTAGTGTCTTTTAACTTCTTCTTCTACTCCTCCCCCCAGCAAAGAATCTTCTACTAACAGAAAATATTTCTGTTCTGAACGCGCAGACTGGGTGTATTTCCGTGAATTTTTTCGCGACGTCCCTTGGAATGTGGTTTTTAATTAGCCCGTTCAAAAACGTGCGTCTGAGCTCTTCTCCATGGTTAAAAGCCGGCATCGATACTTTCATCCCATCAAAGAAATATAAAGTTAAATCGCTCTCATTTCCTTGGTTCTCAGCTGCTTCCTCAGCTACTATATCCCATAGGAATCACTTCTTCCGTCTGTAACGAAGAGAAATGGCTGATTGCAACAGACCTCTCTTTGTCTCTGCTCGTATCGTGTGCAAGCGTGTCCTCAATGAAGTGAAGTCACTATTTGCTGATGGAATGACACATCGTATTGCATCTCGCAAGTTTGGTTCTAAATATTATTAGCGTCTCTGCAAGAGGGTGCTGAATAATAATAAATCCAAAATCACTCCTCTATCCAATCAACCCAAAGTACTATAATTTCCTCCCCTGATAAAGCAGAGTGCTTTGCCCGGAAATTCTCATCCAACTCAACACTCGACTCATTAGGAATACCCACAACTTATTTCCCCCAAGAACTGAGGCTCTCGTGAGTGAGATGAGCATAAATTATACTCTTATAAAACAAAGTTGTGGTGATGGGATACCAGCCGTAGTCCTAAAGAAAAGTGATACTGAGCTGGCTCCATCTCTCTCCAACTATTGCCTATTGTCTCTGACAAACAATATGTTTTCCGCTTTGCCCGGTCTACCGCCGACGTGCTTACTTGATAATAACGGCGAAGCTCGAGCTATAGCTCTTGATATCTCTAAAGCATTTGATAAATTTAGGTATGCTGGTATTCTTCGTAAGCCCCAGGGATACCGTATTACAGGATGATTATTTCATTTAATCCAATCATTCCTGCCAAACAGTGAAATGATGGTCAGCCTAAATGGGTTTTCCTAGTGTTACTTTCATACGAACGTTGGTGTCCCCCAAGGCTCTATTCTGAGTTCTACAATGTTTCTGATCTTCATCAACGATCTTCCTGATGTCATCAGTTCTTAAGTAGGGATCTACGCAGAAGAGACTAACATTTACTCCAGTCTTAATAGTGAATCCGGCTGTTGTGGATTCCGAGATGAATTCGGTCTCCAAGGAATGACAAACGCAATAATTAAATATAAGAAATAAAGTGTATTTACACAATCATGCAAAGAGTAATACTGTTAGTAAGTCCAGGAACGTGGTTAGTAGCAAATACAGATAGATATATACAGTCTCGAAGTAGGACTTCCTTAGAGTCTACGTGCTTGTAACTGACTTCTACAAGATGTCACCTCACACTATCTCCGTTCGTATATTCTCTCACTCTCCGTATATCCTCTCACTATCCGACTGCCGACTACCGACTGCCAACTGATATTCTGGGTATTTAACGGCAGCAGTCCAGGTACACTTGGTAGAGTCCACTTATATGAAAAAGGGGTGGACCCCATAACACCGGCATTGCTAAAAATGTTAACCTGGACGTTGGTTTCAAAAACGACATCCAATCTGCGGTTGACTGGGATAGGAAATGTCTTGCAATCCTTAATCCATCCAAAACGAAATTTCTCTCATTTACCTACTGCCTAGAACCCCACCACCCATCACCAATCAGCATGGCTGATGCTCAACATCACGAGAGCGCCTCTATGCGCCTTAAGGGCTTTGCGATTTTCCATTGACCTGTGATGGAACAACTATATTGAACCCAAAGCTTCATCTTCCGCAAGGAAATTTGATTCTCTGTGTTGCGTCAGAAGTTTTTTCTCGTCTGAGTTCATCATTCAAATCTATAAGTCTACAATTCGATCTTGCATTGAATACTGTTGTCATATATAGTCTAGTGCCCCCGCTGTTCATCTCGAGGTTCTCGACAAAATTCAAAGACGGATATGGAGTGTGATAGGTTCTGACCTATCATCTCGACTCCGGTCACTTTCTAACAGGCGTGATGTGGTTCCCCTTTATATTTTCTACAGATATGTTCATGGCAGCTGCTCTGACGAGCTACTTTCACTGTTAACACAACTGCATGAATTTTAGCGTGATATTAGATTGGTAACTCGATTCAACAATTTCACTGTCGAAAGAGTTAAATGTACCCGCCTCTTCTACTCAAACAGCTTCATCTCTCACACTTCCCGAAAGTGGTACTCCCTTCCTCTTACTTGCGTCCCTGATAGCTATAATCTTCAAATATTTAAAAGTAATGTCAATTGACATCTTCTGATGCCATGATCTTGATCCCCGTACTTCTCTTCATTCTTTCATCAAACACCTTTCTTTACTCTTTCACTCTCTGTTACCTATTGCGTGCTTGTTGCATTCCCGCCTTGTTTGGTGTAAAATTATTCTCTGTGTGAACTTTATCATCAGTTTTGCGAATGTCTGAGGATGGCTGGAGCGACTGAAATATCTACAGCGCATAATATCAGGAAGTGTATCTATAATATAGAAAAATTCTTTAAAACTTTATAAAATATTTGTGTGGGTTTTAATAATTAAAAAAAATGGAAACATGGAACAAAATAGGACTATATATATATATATATATATATATATATATAATACTAATAATCTTATAAATATAGGCAGGTATAATCGTACGGCCAAACTTTAGGTGTTTTAGCTTGTAAATGAACAAACCATGACCCAAGGGAAAAAAAAAAGGATAAAAAAAGAATGAATAAGAACATGTACTCCCGGCGAGAATAATCTATCTATCTATCTATCTATCTATCTATATATATATATATATATATATATATATATATATATATCAGGGGTGAATGGTGACTTCGATCCATGACATGCAGTCGCAAATATTTTGTCATGTATGGCATGAAAGATTTCTTCACTTACTGTTTGTTTGTCAATAACTCTACAAACTACTTGCTACTTCAACGGCTGCATACGAAAAAGAATCGTCCCCGTGCAAAAAAAAAAAAGTAGTTGTTTTTCTCCGCCTTTTAAGAAAACAAAAGTAAGTAGTTTCATTTTAATCTCGTTCGCAATTCATCAAATTAACATTTTCTCTTAAAATGATACATAAATATTTTTATTTTAATTCTTAAAAAAATGTTTACATAAGTTTCTTATCGCTAGAAGACATGTGTCAGAAAATGGAGTTGATTGATGACTGGAAAATTGAAAATTCTTAATTTTGAATCATGGAAAATTAATAATTTTTTTATTTTGTTTTTTCATCTTTCTTACATTTTTTCCCTTATGGTGTGAGCAAGGGTGTACAAAAATGTTCCATATTATCCATCATCCCAAGCGCGTTCTCACACTTCTTTAGATATTTTCAATGAAGTTTGATTTAACGGTTGTCAATTTTTCTTCATGCATTGACTGTTTAAGATGTTAAATTTTATCTTGTATTGTTTAGAATAATAATTGTTTCTTATATATATATATATATATATATATATATATATATATATATATATATATATATATATATATATATATATATATATATGTATGTATGTATGTATGTATGTATAAAGAGAGAGACAGAGAGAGACA
This sequence comes from Acanthosepion lycidas, assembly GCA_963932145.1. NCBI lineage: Eukaryota > Metazoa > Mollusca > Cephalopoda > Sepiida > Sepiidae > Acanthosepion > Acanthosepion lycidas. The sequence continues at coordinate 104,470,185 of OZ010583.1, forward strand.
GAGAGAGAGAGCAAAAGAGTTTGTCTATGGATGACAACATATATATATATATATATATATATATATATATATATATCACAGACCAACAGTGTGGCTAGATGCCCGGTTGCATCAAGATAGGATCGAAACCCGACTCAACTGGAACCAGTATAGACTGACGAATGCGAGTGGACGTTATTATACACACAAAATTAATCTGACCAACAGTAAATGCAAAAGCTCCACTGCGTTTTCAAATTTCGATTGGAACACCATTGACAACTGGAACGAGGCACATACAATCAGATGGAAAATACGGGCCAAATTAACCCCTTGTGACGGAACTTGCAAAGACTCTAATTTGTGCCTGATGGAAAAATTAATAATACATCAACGAACGAGAGTTCATCTTTTGAATGAAAGAAGCGACATTATGGCAGCATTCCCGGAATATTTGCTTAAATTAGGGGCAGAAGTTACTTGTTACCCCTTGGACTATATAAGTTAAATAATAGCATGGTTCCGTAGCTTCATATATATTAATGTCTGTGTGTAGGTGCAACTCAGCACTGCTCTCTAAATTCATTGTCCATACAAAGTGACAAGAAGAATAAATACTTAAAATGAATACATCTTTGCAAAATCACATATTAAGAGTAGCAATGATTCTCTGACGGAATAATAGCCAAAATATCTGGGCACGTATTCGGACGTCCGAAAAACACCAAGAACAAATGTTCGGATGCTATGGAATACTGAAAATAAAATAGAGTTTCAGAAAAGCATATTGGAAATTATAAAGAAAGCAGAAAGACAAGACGAAAGACAGATGAAAAACTAAAGAAAATAAAGTAAAATCCCCAAAGAACGGAGGAAAACGAATAGAATATGTACATCAAAACGAAGCTAAAAACTACAAATTAAACATCGACCACAGAATAGGAGAATTAATTGGAAGCTATCGCAATTTTTAACGTGCTGATTTAATAACAGAAAGGAAAAAGATACCAGAGTTCCAATGTGTTATAGATAAGCGAGGAGTAATCTGAAAATTTACAAGTTTTAAAAATAAGAATATCGCCATCATTGATAATAATGAATTCAAAACAGATATATCTATGAGCAACTAAATATTACATGCATAAATTCAAAGACGACGATCGTGCTGGGTAAGACGTTAAAGTACATCTAGCAGCTAGATCAATAGGTTTTGAGGAGCGTGGAACCACCTCTTGATTGCTGGTGTTCCCAGGCCCACCCGATTACAGGGTAGTAGAATCTGTTAGGGCCCCAGCTATGAGCAAATTATTAACTATTACCAGCAATACTTTTTGAAAAAAAAATATTACCAGCAATACAATTTTGAAAGGAAAATATTACCAGAAGCAGGTTTTTGACAAAACAAAAAAAATGTTGTCGGCATTAAATAACCCATTGGGGTTGATATGCCGTAAAACAAAATAGGCCAAACCAATTAAAGGCGACGATGACACAGTAAGAAACATTTGATCGACTCAAAGAGAGAATTCTAAAAAAGGAGTACAAAAAATATTTACCCAGATCATAGAGTGAAATATGTACATCAAAAATTCAGTATATAAAGAGGTGTCAGAATTTATGAATAAAGAGCGTAATGTGATGCTTTCAATAAATAATGAGAATAATATATGCTCAAAATAGAATTGATTTGGTTTGGTTTGATTTGATTTACGGCATATCAACCTCAATGGGGTATTTAATGCCGAGAACATTTTTATTGCTGGCAATATTTTTTTTCCAAAATATATTGCTTGCGATATTCTTTTTTTTTTTTTTTTTTTTTAAAATGTATTGCCGGTAGTCTTCTTTTTCAAAAATGTATTGCTGGTAAAAAATTTTCCCCCAAAATGTATTGCTGGTATTACAACCTATTTTTATATTTTCATAGAGTTTTGACCCATTTTGATGGGGTTAAATATTTGCCCATAGCTTGGACCCTGACGGGTGCTACCATCACGGATCAAGGCGGTCATGGGAACACCAAAAATTAAGAGGTGGTTCCATGCTCCTCAAAAGCTTTTATTCAAAGACCTTGATGTCGGATGTACTTTATCGTCTTACACCGGAGGCGGATGTAGTTTATCGTCTTACCCAGGACTGTTAAAATATGGGCATGGAGTATATTATAAAAAAAAAAAACACAACTTAGAGTCAGAATGATTCAACAGATATTTCTAGAAGACGTAATGAGGAAAGAAGGTCTAGCGAATGTAACATTCATAGGCTTGCCCAAATCAAGAAGTGAGGGGAAAAAATGAATAGATTACAGAACAAAACAGAGGAATTGTGAATAGGCACAACTTTCCTAGAGCAACAAAAACGCTGAAGGTTGTTGAAAATATTTGAATAATTATCGCACATACCTCCTGAAATGACCCACTCATAAGAGGAGTTAATGAATGCATGTCGCTTGTTCTAAAATCCGAATGCGAAACTTAGTAATTAAAATAACTGTTTGCAGACACAGAAGTGCGTAATAGACTAATGGAAAAATCAACACTCAGAGACAGAATTCGGTTAACATCGATCAAAGATAAAAGATAAAATCAAGTAAACAACAGAAATTGAGGAGGGTTAGACACGCAACAAGAAAAAATAT
>OZ010583.1:104477801-104497801 GCA_963932145.1 Acanthosepion lycidas
CTGAATGCCTTGTCTAATGTCATTCAATCCAGAAAGAAATGACGAAATGTATTATGATTCTCAGTTCAAATGGAAACTTGCTTTATGTTGTACAATGATTAATAGCTGAGTTAATTAAAGCACAGTTAGTCATAGGTGTCAAATAAAAAAATAATCATAATGTCGGTAGTCGCCTTTTAGATTATGTGTGATTGATATGAACATGCTTAGTGGAAAATATAGATGCAAAGAATCGTGAATGGTTTAATGCTGTTCATTTCGTGATTGGAACAATTTGAAAATAGAGAAATAAAATCATTATATTTGATATATGATGAAATGCAATTTAAATGTTATAAACATCTATAATGAAAATGAATATTTAATCTCTTTTTCTGGATCTATGTATTATAGGGAAAACTACTTTTATTCCCCTGTATGATAACGAGTTCTGCGTGATCTCCTCAAAGATGAAAAGGAGACTTAAAGCAATTTGATATATGGTTCTACAGAAGGATACTGAGGATACCATGGACGGAACATGTGATTAACAACAAAGTGTGGGAGAAAATGGAAACAAAAAGGAAACAAATACTTAATTCATGAAGAGACAATTTAGGTTTATAGGACATATAATGAGAAGTAGGGATTGGACAATCTGATACTTACGGGGCAGACAGAGAGAACGTGGGACAAATGAAGACAACGCATAACATAGTCAGCTTTAGTAAATGGATGGCGGATCAGGGCTTCGAAAGACAAAGTTTACTAAGAACTGCAAGAGTCAGGAAGTTGTGAAAACCATCATCGCCTACATCCTGAAGGGAAGGTTCATAAAAAAAAAAACTTACATAAGATAAGTAATAGACAGAAATCATTTTTACTTTCAGCGAGTGATCTGTAAACTACGACTACAACCATATACACACTTTGTAATTATAATATTTCTCTTTCGTTCTATGTCATAAAATGCTGATTAAAAAAATGCAACAAAATAATTACTTTCTTAAATTCTAATGTTTGAACTGCAAAAATGACGAAAATATATCTTGGGATTTTTACACCGTCTGTGAGAAAAAAGTGCACCATGACGCAATAAACTCTGCTGGAGATATGGAAACGGCATGCTGTACTTCTTGGCATTCGCACTGGAAGCTCAAATACTAACATTTCACTGTGTTTGGGTGCCAATATGAGGGCAGTGTAGAGAATCCAAAAAGCGGTGGATAATAAATTAGCATCATGGTGTTTGAAATAATCACAGGTAATGGCGAAGTTATGCCTCTATTCATCTTCAGGTTCTCAAACTCAACAAGGAGTCCTACATAAAGTGCCTCGAAGAGGTAGTACTGTCCTGATCAAAAGGGTGACTGCTGGAAGAACCTATGTCTGGTAACAGAAATTCAAGCATCAAACCGTTTAAGTTAAAAGGTTTTGAAGACTGTAGACTGAAGCACCGTGATCAGTTTCGTCAAGCTCTGTAGCAGAGACGCCATCAAAATCCTGCTTTAACAAATTTCATTTGACAGTGTGGCATTGTCTGGCTCAGGAAGGCAGGGCTAGTATCACACTTAAGAAAGCACAAATGAAGTACTTTTTTCCCTTACTTGATTTTCTCCACAATATACACTACTAGCATGCATAAGTGTAAAACGAAAGGCGCCATCCCCGCTGCTGAAAATCATTTACAGTTCATGATAAGAATGTCCATTATGTGTGTGTGTGTGTGTGTGTATATATATATATATATATATATATATATATATATATATATATATACACGCACACACAGACGTTGGTACAGTTGGTATGGCATTTGCCTCTTGTGGTAACTTTTCGGGTTACAATTCTGGGTAGTGGATGCGCACTGCTGATGTGTCCCAAATATAGGACGAAACGTCCAGCACTTTATACATTCTGTTGAGGTTTCTTCTTGACTCAATGATTTACTTGATTATTATTATCTCAAATCCTTCTAATTATTTCTATCTATCTATCTATCTACACACACACACACACACACACACACACACATATATATATATATATATATATATATATATAGAGAGAGAGAGAGAGAGAGAGAGAGAGATAAATAAATAAATAAATATTATTTCTGGACAAATGCCGGTTGAGTATCCCTCCAATGTATAAAATATAATAATCCACTTACACATACGCTAAAATACAGTAATCTTTGTGTATGTGTGTGTGTGAATATGTGTGCGCGCGCGTATGTGTGTGTACGCATAAATGCGTGTGAGTGTGGGCGTACATAACTGAAATAATATAATAGACAAATGCATTTGTTGAATACATTAAATACGTATTTTAATGAATATCAATGATCGTTCCTCAGAAATTATTTTTCATGTTTAATAAATATTTATTTAAGATATGCCATATATATTCATAAAAATATATATTTTTAAAAGTCTTGACGACAACGTCAAAATTAAAAGAAAATCTTTCATCTTAACCTTTACACACGTTTTTTGTTTTTGAAGTTGATTTCCATGCGCTTGTCAAATGTCTTAACAAGCAGACGTTTGTTTAAATTGCCTTTGCTTAAAAGAAACCAATTATTAAAAACAAAACAATTGTCCGGGTATGTATTAGACAAAATCGGAGATCTTTGTCACATAGCGCCGTCTACATAGTATTAAAATAATTGTCGAACTTTGTCCATTTCACAATGGTGATACTATTTGTTTATATTTGGATAAGCATCGAGCAGATATGAATGTACGAGGAAAATCATGTAGAATTGTAGTTTAAAAACAGTAAAATATTGACCTTGCTATCTGATACGATCCTCTGTGGCTCAATCGCTAACAGCACGTCAGGGTATATGACGGTTCCGTATAGGATACAGGTTCATTTCCTGGCGGAGGACGCATATTTTCTATGAAAATTCCTCGGACATTCAAACCGGTTAATATTGTTTATTTTAAACAGATATTTTACTTAAATATTTGTATTTATAAAAAGAATCTTTATATATATATATATATATGTGTGTGTGGTGTATATATATATATATATATATATATATATATATATATATATATATATATATATATATATATATATATATATATATATCTTTATATATATAAATTAATGTTTTGAACGTTTGAATTTATGTTTGAGTCGTTCTCATGTCATTTCTGTATATATATATATATATATATATATATATATATATATATATATATATATATATATATGTATGTATATATGTATATATATGCATATTTAATTAATCAAATAAGGTAAAGGGATATTTCTGGTTCAGCAAGTCATGTGTTTCGCATCAATATGCTCATCAGGATCAGGTGGCTGTTAAACGCGTTACACATATTAATGGATCTCATATTCATAGAAATTGAAAACGAACGAACGCTAATTCCTTTTTGTCATATTTTATATCTCCTTACTCGAAAGTATCGTAATAAACTTCACAAGATTTTATTTTCAACCTATTTGTTTTCATTACACACACTCACACACACACACACACACACACATACGCACACATAATCACATACACACACGCATATATATATGTATTTAAGTAACGAAAATCTTGGTAATCCGTATGGATAATCACAAGGAGGCTGAAATCCTGAGAGCACAATACTAAGTCAGAGCGAACAAATTTATTTTTCCCTGGATCTTCAGATACACTTTCAAAAAGTAAAGTCTGAAGATCCAGAGAAAAATAAAACTCTCTGGTGAAATAAATAATAAGAGATGGAGCCTTAAAGTGGTGTGTTTTTCTTTAAATATATATATATATATATATATATATATATATATATATATATATATATATATATATATATATATACACATACACACATATATACACACATATACACACACACACACATATATATATATATATATATATATATATATATATATATATATATATATATATATAATTGTATCGTTATTTTAAATTTCTAAATATTATATATCTCATAATATTCAAATATATGGATTATTTATATTTTTGTAAATTTTTTATTTATACTTTGTTTATTTTAAATTATTTATTTCTATCTCTGCTCTGAACTGTTGTCTGTATGTCTCTAAGACTCAATAATAGGGCGAAATACTGAGGAATTTGAGAAAGGAAGACATTTTAAATATGTAAAATCAGGTGAAGCATGAAATAAAATTTTATTCAAATTAAATATATGCTAAATATTTATTTAATTCTCTGATTGGTTGGGCTCACGATAAGGACGGCCGAGTGGAGTATCGAAATCTCTCTGCCAATCCTTTTGAACGCTCCTTATCGGATTACCATAATTTGAATCGCAGACCATTCCTCGCAATATGGTGATTTGGTTTGTTTTGTTTTACGGCATAGCAACCTCGATGGCGTACTTAATGCAGATTGTTATCGCAACTAATTTTTTTTTTTAAATTTATTGCTGGTAATGCTTCCCCCCCCCAAAAAAAAAATTCTATTACATGCAATATTTGTTTCTTTAAAAATCTCTTACTGGTAATAATTTTCTTTTCAAAAATATTTTTCTGGTAACGTTTTTTTCCCTTCAAAATTTCATTGCTGGTCATATTTTTATAAACATTGATTGCCGGTATTAAACCTATTTTTACACTTTCATAGTTGATCCCAGTTTTGGTGTGGTCAACTATTTGCCCATAGCAGGGCGCCTAACAGTTGCCAACACTTCGGGCCAGGGTTTAGCTGGGAACACCAACAATTAAAAGTTTGTTCCACACTCCTCTAACAATCCTGATCAGAGGCGTTGCTGTTGAATGTAGTTTGGACGGGTGAGACAATGGTAAGTGATCAACAGTTTTGTAGGTTGTATCTATTTTTCTCATACGGAGTTTATAGTATTTTGAACTCTAAACAGTTTACACTGATTTTCCCTACGTAATCGTTTACTTTTGCACGAGGTTTACGTTAAATTGCACAGATTGTGGTGCTAGACAGTTCTTCTTGCCTGAACCTACCTTACAGATTTATGTTTTCAATTTGGCCATGCTTTGAATATTGCCGCCACAACTTGTGTAGTGTTCCTCCTTTCTACTTAGATATTCTTTATAAGATACGAAGAATAAACTGCAATGTTATTTGTCTTGACCTGGATAGAGAGCTCAGGCCTGTATATCCTACTATTTAAACCATAGGGGCGGGGAGAACAGATACATACTTTTCCTAAGCAATGAAACGAAGTCAGCCAGAATTTCAATTCGCTTATATACAATTTGTCTTTCTGAACATCCTGAAGGTAGATAATAACAATACTCGTATATCCGTAACGGTTTCTGTTTTTTTTTTTGTGTGTGTGTGTGTTTTTTTTTTCTTATGTAGTATTAAGTGGGATACCCTTAAATTATTCAATTCAAAAAAGCACTCATTATTTCAACTTGTCATATGATCGAGCATATTTTTTTTTAATTTTCGGGATGAGGAGTTATATATTTACAGTATTTACTTTCGTAATGTTGTCTTCATCTTTGTTGTTTTTATCATAACGTTTCGGCCACTGTGTCCCCGGACTTCCTCAAATTTTTATCGATTTTGATAGACTAAAGGAATTCTGAGCTAATCCCTTAATTTCATTTACAACGGGCTAAGTCTAAATTTTATTCAGTATTGTTCAGTTATTGCTCTCCTTTTTCACTGACTGCTTATACAAACTGCCAGATCGAACTCACAATCACTACATTTCCAAGTTAACAGGCCAAGCCTTTTAACCACTTGGCCATTGTTCTGTTGTCTACTAAAGGTAGAGTCTAAAAATTAATCTTGGCTTCAGTGTTCTTGGTCATGAATCTAACATTAAAAAGGAAATAATATACGCACTATTTTTTTACATCAGGTTTTCTCAGTTTTATGCGGTATAAAGTAAATGAAAGTATATTAATAAAAGATCTGGAAATTTTCTTTAAGAATGTCATACAAATCCTTGAGATTGCTTCTGATAGTTGAGGCTGATGATTTCCCTTTGAACGATGCCTAATCGTCAGCTACATGAACTGAGGTCTGTAGCGACCATTTTTAAACCTGACATCAAAATAATCAGCCTCATACAATACAAAAGATAAATAAGAAGTTGACTATCCAAATCAACCACAGAAAATCATTGGCACTAACTATATAATCTTAGTCGCTTCCATCTGCGATTTCCATGTGTGACAGGCGAGGAAATATGACTGCGTTTTTGCAATGTCGAATGGTAGGGGCGAGCTAATTGAACAACTACTAAACGTTCCAATGTCTGATCTTCAACCGCGAAGGCAAATGATTGATTAAAACAAACACACCTTCCAATTAAACGAATCAAAGGCAGCAATCAACGAGAAACGCCTGTGATTAGTTCTCAGAAGGAACGTAAAGCCGGATCAGCAGACGTGAAACTTTATACTATTATTTAAGGATCAAGGGACAATTGTGAGCCGTTTGATGGTAAATTTCATAATACACCTGAGATTTTCATATTTCTCTTTAACTGCAAATAGAACTTTGAGGAAATCTTTGTTCAGAAGGATAAAAAGATCATTTGAGTATGAAGTTATCTGAAAAATAGGAGAGGAGAGAGCGGCAAAGTAATAAACATTAGTAATATTGTTGAAAACTTCACGGTTTTCCAATTTGAAATTCTTAATAAATCGTAATTATTAACTGAATACTTTCGAGATCTCCGACTATAAAATACACCTGAAAATTCCCTTATTATCTGTTACTTATTTACGCATATAAACTTTAAAAAAATTACATTATAAATCATAAGTATTATTGAACATCATTATGTATGAACTAAGAGGTTAAGAATTGTCTACTATTTACACTATTCGGACTGTTGTCCTCGTCTTTATTGTCATATCCAGAAAATTTCGGTTGTGGTACATACTGGACTTGTTCAGCTGATATACGTTGGAATTTCGAAACGAACTATTCTTTTTTTGTCCACCGGGTAAGACTGTTCTTTTTCCAGGTGACATGCCTCTTCTGGATATCATATTTTCAGTTATTTCTCTTTAGTGGCTCAACTCTCCTGTTCACCTCTGCTCTCGCCAGGTATTGAACTCACATTTCTTTCTGTCAAGTCACTGGCTTACTTCAGCCAACACGTTTATTGATTGGGCGTTTTCTATTTTCACTAAAGATTTTAAACATATGACACCATTACCCTTTGTTTCTTTTGTTATTTTTTTTCTTTCATTAGTTCTTTTTTCCTTCTTTTTTCATTAAAATCTGACAGGGTCGCTGATATATATGTTTTATTTCCGTCCTTTCTCGCAATCAAAACGGAACGGTTCCATATTCATTTTATGTTATGTAATATAACTCGTTACTCACCAGAAGATTTTAACTGATAAACCAACCACAATGAGGCTTCATGGAAATAACAAAAAGAGGTTAAGTATTTACTCTGTCCGCTGATGCTATGAAAATAATTTTAGCCTAAAACACTGAGAATTTATTTACAGGGCGTAAACCACATGTTAACATACTAACTAATAGAGGAACAAGCATAATTATTCGAATAAATTAATGCTGAAAATAAAGGATTTGTGCCTTATTTTTATATGAAATAGCCGAAGTATTTATGTGACTGACAGAGAAAAACTATATCCCTATGAATAGGCAAATAGGAGGATTAGAAATATTTATTTTATTATCGCAAGGCTTAATTCTCATGCAACTAAACTTATTTCTCAGCTGGAAAAATCATCCATATTTATCAGCAATATGTTTGCATCAAACACACTACGGTTCAACAGACCGAAAAGATAGTTATAATTTTGGGTTTGTTTTTCTGTTAGTCTTTTGCTTCTACGTAGGTACAAGGTGGGTGAATAGGCAAGTAATTTCCTTACGTTTTCCAGCTGTTTAGAGTTATCATAATTTTGTAAGCTTTGCACCCCAAGCAAAGCGGGATTGCCACTACCACGCAAGCGGTTACAGAGAGTCGGAGCAAAAGTATGGCTGAGTGATAGAGGAAAGGATGAAGAGAATGACGGGGAATACATCAAGGCATCTGAAGATATCGATTGACATTGTATTTGAATAGTTGGAGATTATAGCTATCAGGGAAGCAAGTAAGAGGAAGGGAGTTGCACAAATGGGAAGTGCGAGACATGAAACTACTGGAGTAGAAGAGACAGCTACATTTAACCGTTTCGACAGTGAAACGTAGGGACTGAGATGGCGACCTAGTTGCACGTTTAAATTCATGCAATTTGGGAGCTAGCAAAAGTAGCTCGTCGGTGCACTTACCGTGAAAGTATTTGTAGAAACGACAGAGAGAGGCGATAGAACGTCTGTGAGAGAGCGACTGTAAACGAGATTACAGATCAGGGTCAATCATATTGCATAAAAGACAAAAATACGCAAACTAAGTAAAAACGATTTGTTAAAAATACATCCGTTTATAAATGCATAAGAGCGTTCGGAGAGATGAGATGATAGACAAGTATATCAGGGGCATTTTGGTGTGTGGTATCGTAATTTTTTTTTAAATCAAAATGATTTTTTTCCTTGTTGTTTTATTTTTCCTTTCAAAGTGGTATATTATTCAACAACTTAGATTTCTTGATTATGATTATTCTATGTGCTGTGTCCCTTTATGAAGTGGGTAATCATGGTCCTCCACAATTTCTTCTCCTTTGTCGATCTTTGCTCTGTTTCCTAATCTCAAATCATTTATACAAGTTTCTTCTCCTCCACATCCTCCCCCTCCTCCACCTTCTTCTTCTTCTTCTTGCCATATCCCTTCAGGACATAAGGGTATATTGGCTCTCCACAATTTCTTGATCTTTGTAGCTCAATGATATTTGTCTTTTTGTTCTCTCATCTAATTCCTGTTCTGCTAACACTTTATACAAACTCCATCTTCTATATACAGCATCCTTTTAGGACGTGTGGGATAATGGGTCTCCACAATTTCCTGTCCTTTGTAGTACCTAGTAATTATTTTCTGTTTTCCATCTCTCCTAATACTTGTTCTGCCAACCATTTACACAAGATTCTTCTTCTTCATTTTCTTTTTTTTTTGTTATTCATGGGGAATAGTGGATCTCCACAATTCCCTGTTTTTTTTTAACAAATGTTCTGCAACCTTTTTACACAAGGCCCTTCTTTTTTATGCCATATCCATTCAGTACATGGTCGATCCCAACTTTGCACAATTTCCTACAGTTTTTTAGCTCCTAGTAAACATTGTCTTTAATTTATCTCTTCAAATCCCCGTTCTGCTAACATTTACACAAGCTCGTTCGGTAGGTTATACGCTATTTTCTTCGATGTTAATATTCTTCAAATCTCGTCTTTTATTCATTGTGTATAGTTTAAATATAAATGCCTGCGTGCACTCGAAAATTTCTATATATGTCTGTATGTGCATGTGTGATAGAAAAGGAGCGAAAGAGAGATACAGAACGAGAGAGAGAGAGAGAAAGTGTGTGTGTGTATGTGTGTGTGCATGTGAGCATCCACCTGTGTGTATTATTTTTTCCCAACCTGTGTAAGTTGGCTCGTAACATAAGCGAATCCATAAACACCAAATGGATTTGAAAAGGTTATATATTCTCATACATTTAATGGTGCAATCTGTGTACTCATTTCTGTTCAAAGCTTAAAAACATTGAGTGAAGTTTCAATAAATAGAAAGAAGATCACAAAGAAATCATTCATGCAGATGAAAATAAACATTTGAAAGGATAGCAAGAAAAAAAAATGGTATTTTCATGAATCCATTTTGCAAATTCACGTGTCATGTGTCACAAAAGGTGAACTTTGTTTACATAGAAAATGGTGGAAAGACCTGAAATAAATTATTTAATTGAAAGAATCATTTGAAATGCCAGAATGATTGAAAACGTCCCTTTAATTTCAGCCTCAATGCTTGACTGTTTTTCCCTGCATAAGAAAAATACATAAAACTTTACTTGGACGGCGTTACATTGATGCTTTGTTTTGTGTAAATTTAATGAATGCTTTCTAGAATCGGAAGTAATGAACTGAAATAAATAATCCGTTATAATTTCCAACCTTTCTCAATTCTTCAGATTCTCCTTCAGATTTAGGTTTTTTCATTTTTTTTCTTTCCCTAAGACGTGAGAGGAAGTGTTGATGTGCTAAAGGGAAAACAAGGAGAAATGAAAAATAGATCTCTGTGAATTTATACATTGTATTATGGATATGCAGCGATTAATATGTAAGATACAAGTATAGCTCTAATTATTAGGTTGTACCAAAAGTTCGTTAACACTTGAAAAAAATTGAAATTTTACTAGAGAAGTAATAACAAAAACAACAAAAATTATTGCTCAAAATAAAGACCATCATTTTCCAAGACTTTCTGCCACCGATCTGCAAGCTTTCGGATCTGGTCAAAGTACTATTCAGCCGCCTTCGAATCAAAGAATTCTTGAAACACTTCCTCGACAACATCAAACGAGTCGAATCGGCGCCCCCTCAGAAAGTGTTGGATTGAGCGGAAAAGGCCGTAATCTGATAGAGCACAGTCAGGACTGTAGGCTGGATGTGGCAGAACCTCAACGCCGTCCAGCTCTTCAAACTTGTCTTTGGTCTTCCTGGGGATGTGTGGCTTGGCATTGTCCTGCTGCATCAAAGTGCGCTTTCGGTTGATCAGAGCCGGGTACTTTTGCTTCAACTTTTGGTAGACCCGCTCCAGTTGCTGACATTAAAGTTCGGCATTGATGGCACGACCATTCGAAACCAACTCAAAATACACGATACCTTCAAAGTTCCACCAAATGCACAACATGACTTTCTTGCCGAATCGATCTTGTTTTGGGACCGACGGTGTCTCTTGCCCTTTCTGAACCCATCGCTTGTCTTGATTGTGCTGGACCAGATAGACCCATTTCTCGTCCGATGTCACAATGCGCTTCCAACAACGCTTGTCCAATGGATTGCTGAGCAATTGACGGCAAATTTCAACTCGTCTGTTGGCTTGTACTTCGGTGAGTTCGTGCGGATCTTGGCACGGCTTTTTCTGAACAAAATCAAGTTGCTTCAAGTGTCGGTGAATTGTCGATTTGCCAACTCCAAGCTCATCAGCCAATTCTCGAGTGCTCGATGAAGGCGCAATGTCCAACCCGGTTTGCAAGTCTCCATCATCCAACATTTACGGCCGTCCCGAACGAGGCTTACCCTCAAGACTCATGTCGCCAGAATCGAAACGCTTATACCACTTTGAGATCGCCGCATATGCAATTGTTCCTTCACCTTCGGCAGCACAAATCTCTTCTGCAGCTTTTCAGGTTGAAAGACCTCACTTCCAGCAGTAACGAATCAAAACTCGCAGCTCAATTTTATCAATTGCCATCTGGAATACAAAGATGAAGATCACTATAACAATATAAACGCAAAAAAAACAATTAAATTAAAATTTTAATGAAATAAATTTTTTTCAAAATTATTAAAATTAACAATAAAGCAAAAAAAAAATAACAATTAAAAATTGCATAAAAATTCAATTTTTCGCAAATGTTTACGAACTTTTGGGACAACCTAATATACAGTGGTAAAATTCGGTTGTCCCAAAAGTTCGTAATCACTTGCGAAAAATTGAATTTTTATGCAATTTTTAATTGTTTTAATCGTTAAGATAAAAAAAAAAATAACTCTGTTCCTTATAGATCACGATGAATTTGTATTTTTATTAATATCTTCGGCTTACGAAAGTAAATAGCGAAATAAGAATAAAATAAAAGGTTAAAAGAGAAATAAACACGTTTCATATGAAGTACTCACGAAAATAGCTTTTATCTTCGGTTCTGATTAAGTGACATGGGAAAACAGATAGCAATTTCTTCACAGTCAGCAAAAATCGTCTCAGATTTTTAACGCATCGAAATGCTAATCTCAACACGTTTTTAATATATACTGCTGAGAAAAATACCATAAAACCCATGATTAACGTTTCTTTTCATAATTCTTTTGCACTCTGTAACCCCTTGTGATTTAGTGGCTTCACTCCTTTGCATGGGGTGATACCAATTAAATATATACTGAATATCGAAGATTTACATAGATGTATTCGATTTCTTTTCTACTCACTCAAGCAATTATTATTTCCTGCAAATTTTGCATTATTTTCAATGAATAAAATGTCGATATTTCTACCATAATGAAACAGCTTTGGCATAGTCGGCATTTCAGACTTGAAATAACATAGTTGAAAGACCCGTTGTCAATTATCTGCACAAAGAAATGCTAGCTATTCCTTAGAAAATGTTACACTATTTGGTAAATCAAACTGCATTTTAGAAAAAAAAATGTATCGTATTGATTTCTCCTGTGTAAAGCACAAATATGTACATTGTATAACTTGCCATGCGCAACAAATCGGTAATGATTTTGTCGCCATAGTGAAAATTTGTTATTTGAAAAGAATGAGCAAGTTATGATTTCTGATTCTGAAGGAAATTTCAAGTTTAGTCAACTTATGAGAAGCAATTGTTTGCAGTCGGGTTGGACGAGTGAAGATAATTATTTGTTGCCTTTCTGCATTCATAAAATTACCAGTGTTAAATCAATGGGTGGGCAAGCAGGGAGGCTGGCGATTCAGTCAACTGGATTGCGTTGAGAAACCTAGTTTTACATGAGAAAATCTGGAAGAAATAATTAAATTACTCAGCTGAACAAGGAAATATACCCCCAAAAGATTTTTATTGGTGTGATCGATGATCAGTAACTTCACTGACGAAAATATCCATAGATCAATCAAAAATAATTTACACACTTTGGAGTCAATGATGCTTTCTCTAACTAAAGGGCTTATCGTATATTCAATAATAATAATAATAATAATAATTGCTGGCCACTCGTATTCAAGGATACCTGTCTACAAGGGCGGTTAGCCAATCCCTATTTCAAACGCCTGCTCTATGGTTTATACTGCAACTATGCTGATCAGACCTTAGTTACTGTTTCTGGGAATGAGCGTTATATGGTGTGATCAACAATTTGAACAAGGCCAGCACGTTCAAGACCTCGGCCACCACGACTTCATAGCACAGATATCGACGTCTCCAAAAGGTCCCGTTTACAAAATTTTACTCACAAGGCTTTGGTTCACACCTGGTATTTTTTTCAGGCACTTTCCAAAGGCACCTCAATGTGGGGTCGAGCCCTCCCGTCCAATAACATCAGTAAGTTTCCTTCCTGACAAAGCGACCATGATGAGATTCAAACACGGGTCTCATATACATTATTATTATTATTATTATTATTATTATTATTAATAATAATAATAATAATAATAATAATAATAATAATAATAATAATAATAATAACATTCAAGAAAGGTAGAATTACAGAAACACCCTCAATAGATTTAGATTTTGTCACAAAGATTAGGGAATTGGAGCATGAAGAAGCTTATAAGTACCTAGGAATTAGCGAAGGAGATGGCATACAACACCCCCAAATGAAAGAGAAAATAAGAAAAGAGTACTACAGGGGTGTACGTCTGATTCTAAATACTGAACTAAACTCAAAAAATCGAATATCAGCTATAAACACATTGGCTGTCCCAGTGGTGCATTACAGCTTTAATGTCCTTAACTGGACCATAGCTGAAATTAAGCGAATGGACACCAAACGAGAAAGCTTCTCACTTGCTATCGCATGCATCGTCCGAAAGCTGATGTTGATCGTCTGTATGTGCCCAGATCCGAAGGAGGCAGAGGATTAGTTCAACTAGAACTGTCCTACAAAACTACAACAATTGGCCTCCAAAGATACTTGGAAACTACAGAAGACTGGATGATGGTATACGTCAAGGAACATGAAAGTAGTAAGCGTCTTTACTCCGTAATGAAAGAAGCCAGCAAATTCAAAATGGAGCTTCAAATGGGCGTAGAGATCCAACTACAGCACAATAGACCGGCTGAAACTGCAAAATACTTGAAAAAGACAGCAAAGACGAATGCAACCGACCAGATACAGAAGCGATGGCAAGATAAACCGCTTCATGGCCAATACTCTGCCCGTATCAAACAAGATGATGTAGACAAAACCCGTACCCATCAGTGGCTACGCAGTGAAGGGTTGAAAGCGGAAACTGAAGGTTTTATCCTTGCTGCGCAGGACCAATGCTTGCTAACTAGGAATTATCAAGCACATATACTAAAATATTGTGTCAGCCCAAAATGCAGATTCTGTGATAAATATCCAGAAACGATTGATCATCTTGTATCAAGTTGCACGATGTTGGCACCCACTGAATATAAAACCCGACATGACAGAGTGGGCCAATATCTGCACTGGAAAATCTGCAACTTCTACGGGAAGGAAACTGAAAGAAACTGGTACCAACACCACCCAGACCCGGTTAAGGAGATAGGACCTGTTACAATTCTATGGGACTACACAATTCACATGTACAGAACAATCAAGGCCAACCGCCCAGATATTGTTATTAAAGACCACAAACAAAAACGGTGCCTCCTTATTGATATGGCAGTCCCTGCTGACTGCAATGTATCTTTGAAGATATTCAAAAAGCTGTCAAAATACAAGGACCTTGAAATAGAAGTCTCGAAAATGTGGCATATGGGAACATCAACAATCCCTGTTGTAGTTGGAGCCCTAGGACTGGTTGGAAAAGACTGCAGTAGACGAATTGAGGGATTCCTGGAAGTCCATGCGTCAAGGAGATACAAAATATTGTTCTGACAAGTACAGCCCACACTTTACGAAGGGCTCTATCTATGTAATTTTTATCTTATTTTATTTTTATTTTTTATTTTTATTTTTTTTTGTCAGTGAAAAGTGTCATGATGCCATTTCTAACCTTAGGTCCCTGGGTGTGACCCGGAAAGAAATGTGTAAACGCCAGAAAGCAATAATAATAATAATAATAATAATAATAATAATAATAAAAGCATTTAAGCATAATTGCATAAGTTTCCCATAAAACAAAAGCTCATTTAACCAAGTCTAGCTTTAGGACTTATAGTAAACTCAAGGATGGCGGAATTTAAATTTTTATATAATTAAATTTCACTCACCATGTACAAATGGGTTAAATATGCTAGTCGTAGTTAATTATACAGATTAGGTATGAAACTTACGATTTATTAAATCCAGTCGTTGTCTTCAAAGATTGACAGAACAAAATTAACACAACATAAACGCTATGCTTCCGATGAATATCTATGTGTGAATGTTTAATACTGGCTCAAACTGGCAACATAGAAAAAGTGACATTTATTCAATGATCTAGAACTTGGTACAGTCGTAACCGGTGAATACTTAAGGTTAAAATGACCGACTTATGGATTGCCAATCGTGTTGCAGAATATTAACCCTTTTGGGAATCTTTGATACACTGTCAAGAGACGCCTTTATTAATACGGTAAACAATTTTAATCCACGAATTAACCTTGAGAAACAATCCCAATTATTTAAGACGTTTCCCTGTAAGAAATTCAGAAGTTAACGACATCTATCGATACTTGTCTGCTTGAGGTCATCGGAAATAAACGGAACATAATATCAAATAATATCAGTTTTGGACTGTGTCATTTAACCAACACTTTTCTCCGTATAAAAATACTTTATATAAAGCATTTAATGTTTATTGTGGTTAGCTATTCAATCACCCATTTTTTATTCCTTGATTTGGGATTTCAATAATTGTGTTTTTTTTTTGTTTTCTCTCTGACGCAACACACACTGTCCAAACATGGCAACGACAGATGTTTATACCTTCTCTACTGATAACAGACATAGATTGCCGCAATAAGATCCACAATGTTTCCTTAACATCACCAAATTAGAATCTATAAATATTATTCAACATACTAATTTACAGTGCAGTGAAAACGAGCCAAAGCCAGTTTTCTTACGAGGAAACATTCTGTATTCATTGAACGAGCAACCCATGTCGCTGTCGGGTGAAATTTATAAAACTGTTATGGAGTGGTTTCCCAGTGGAGGCTTATATTTGTACTAAGTCGGTCCTAAAATAAGTTCGACGTACAAAGCTTTAGGAACTTGATATAATAGGTAATGACGCATAATAATCTAGTTGTGGTCGCTGATACTTCAGTATCCGAATAACGGTGGTTCGGCATCGTCTGACTGACCGACCCACTGAACAATATTCAGTCACCCCACCCACGAGGGCATCATGTGACACAAGGCCGGTATAATATGCCCTTTTAAAAACCGTATAAACGGGTTCAGGGTCGATTAACCTCCCCGAGAGAGACTCCGCCATTAGGCGTAGCCTCGTTCGAGTTCCGCCCCGCTCGAAGGCAGAGTGTTCAACCGGTCAGCAGGTCGTCCGACTTCAGACGGAACTCAGACCGATCCACTGAGTGGGTATTTAGTCACCCCCCCCACGAAGGCATCATGTGGCACAAGGCCGGTTTAACGTGTGATCTCCGAGCCCTTGTGCTCGGCCAAAAATATACCCTTTGAAATCCCGTATAAATGGGTTCAAGGTCGGTTTACCTCCCCGAAAGAGAGTCCGCCTTTTGGCGTAGCCTCGTTCGGGTTCCTCCCCGCCCGAAGGCGGAGAGTTCAACCGGTCAGACGGTCGTCCGACCTCAGACCGAACTCAGACCGACTCACTGAGCGATATTCAGTCACCTAACCCCACGAGGACATCACGGGTTCAGGGTAGATTTACCTCCTCGAAAGAGACTCCGCCCTTGGACGTAGCCTCGTTCGAGTTCCTCCCCGCCCGAAGCCAGAGAATTCAACCGGTCAGCCGGTCGTCCGACTTCAGACTGAACTCAGACCGAACCGCTGAGAAACTGCTCGTTACTATTACTACTCCTACTTATTATAGGTGGGGAGTCTATTGACTATAGAATAGGTGTTTTCCGCTATAACAAAAACCTTTCTCTTAAAAATCGGTTTCTTAAGTCCAATAGCTGTTATCGTTCGTTCTTTCCAAACCTTTTATCTGGAATAAGGTGGAATACTCACATCTTGATTTTATAACTATTTCTCTTTGTGTTACTTGTGCTATCCTCTTTAGATGTTGCTTTTTGGAAGTGACACCATTTCTCTTATTTGATAATGTTGC
Source organism: Acanthosepion lycidas (assembly GCA_963932145.1). NCBI lineage: Eukaryota > Metazoa > Mollusca > Cephalopoda > Sepiida > Sepiidae > Acanthosepion > Acanthosepion lycidas. Next base: position 104,494,850 of record OZ010583.1, read on the forward strand.
TTTTTTATTCTGTAGCGCCAGTTCATGCAGTTCGAAGAAGGTTGTTCCAAGCTGAGAACTAAATGTTATATAATTCCAGTTTTCAGCGTCGTTTCATGTATAGTACATACTGAAATTATTAAGTTGGCCAGAAATTCCTGACGGACTTAGGAAGCGGAAAGACAACAGCAATATTTTATGGACTAAGACCAACATTTATTCTTCAAAATAAAGTCTAGCATCCTCAAAGATGTTCTGTAAGCGATCAGCCAGCATCTAAATCTATCTCAGATACCAGGCCTCTGGCTTTGAATTAAAAAAGAAAAAACTGTAGGCAAGCTTCCTTCACTTCATAAAAAATGTTGAATCGCTGATTTCGGAGGGAGTGTGACATTGAGCGGAATAGGTCATAGTCAGTCAGAGTAGCAACGAGAATGGGCGGTGGATATGGAAGACTCTCAACATCGCCCATCTGTTTGAACCTCTTCTTAGTCATCCTGGCACTGTGTGGCCTTGAATTGCCTTGATGAAAAAAGCCCGATTTCGATTTATCAAAGCAGATACTCCTTTAGTTTGTCGTACACCCGTTCTAGGTGCTGGAAAATACAGTTCAGCATTGATAGCGAGACCGTCTGGAACATGGTCAAAATGCAGAAAATGCTCAAAATTCCACCAGACAGAGATCAAGATTCGTTGTTTTCTTTCCGCTCATTAAGTGAATCAGAATTTTCTGACCAATCTGATATTAAACGTTCCACTTTATCTATCAAATCAGCCTTATGATTCATTTTAAAATTTTAAAATTGTAACGTGACTAATAATTTGATTTTAGAAAGTCAGGGCAATTTCTATGAAATAGCTACTATTCTTTTGCATCTGCTGATTTATTTTAAATGTGTCATCATTAAACAAATAAACAATAAGTATTATATTTACATTGATCTCTCAGGATTTCCTCCTTCTTGGGACTACCCATACCGTTTACCAAAATTTTCATAACTTAAATATATATATATATATATATATATATATATATATATATATATATATATATATATATATATATATATATATATGTGTATGTGTGTGTGTGTGTATGAATAAAAGGGTGTAATAATGTGTAAATTCATAAACACACTCAGTATACTTAGCTTTATAAAGTTCATTTATTTTATTGCTTTTCTCGAAATATTTAAATATTCCATGTTCACTTCAGTGATACGAATTTGTGCGATTTAACTGAAGAAAACCATCAAAATTTCCTTTTATTTTGGAATGTTTGCGAACAAATTGACATCATTTGAGAACAAATTCTAATCATGTTCTAAGATTGTTCAGTGTCATTGACTTTCTAATTAAGAGATATATATGACACATTTGTTCATGACGTCGTCGATATCAATGTTACGCTGACTGTTCGCTTTATCCTGAATTGAGAATTTGATATAGAACATTTCGAACAGTTTTTTAGCACACCTTCATAGGCATCATGCATATTTACAAATTCCATAAAAATATCAATAATAATTTCACCCCAAGCAAGCCAATACTACCATAAAAACGCAAAGGTTACTGAGTGTTTGAGAATATGAAAAAAGCTACTATTAACGAGAGAGGACAACGAAAGAACAATAATTAAGAAAACAGAAGATAACGATTGATAATTGCATTTCAATTTCTAAAGATGAAAGCAAGAATCGATTATTACGTTTACTTATGTTTATGTGTGCGTTCATTGTGTGTTAATTTGTTTATTAAATAAATCCAACCCAATAAATAAGTAAAAAAATTAAATACATTATAAATTTTAACAAGCCACGAACGCGCATATAAACACAATTAGATGAAACAATAACATACCAGCAATAAAATAAGTAATAACAACTACAAAAAAGCTACCATACAATACTATAAATAGCCCCCCCCCCCCGCAAAATTAGAATAATTCGAAAAATAAACATAGAATACATTAAAATTAGTGAAATTCATATAAGTTCGTACATTGTGCAACATCGGGGAACTCGGGATATAGCAACAGGAATATTTGATGATGCTTTTCGCCTTTATCCTTCGTCTCTTAGCCGGTTAATACGACTAATTTCAACATTTCTTTTACCATTCTGGACCATCCAAGGTTTTTTTGAAATTCTGCTAAAACAAAGTCCGTACAAAAGATTGCCACAGGAAAGGTGAACAATAGATATCAGTTTTTATTAGTCCTGGAATTGAATCTGTTCGGAACAACCGCCGACAACGAGGTGAAGATTCTTTCAACTGAAGAGAGCAAGGTTTTGATGATGTGATTTCCTTCTAAACCATTTAGAGAAGACGGCTTTGTGGCACCCGCAATTTTCTTGTTGAGGCCTGTTCAAAACCTCACGCTCATATATATATATATATATATATATATATATATATATATATATATATATATATATATACACATAGAAACACACGCACATATATATATATATATATATATATATATATATATATGTTTCATTAAGGACGACAGATACTATGATTCAGCTTTTTGTTTAATCCCTCTTGTGTTCGAACAAATGCAACGATAATATCATCCTTGCTAATGGCTAAAAATATAGCCGAAGTGCTCGGAATTACGGAACATTTGTACAGTATCTACACACGCTGTGTTCAGAAAGGAAAACACATTCTCGGAACCGAGAAAAATTAAATAAAAAGCTTAATCATATTAACTTGCTTGTCGTCTTAAATGAGACATGTATAAATAAAGTACTTCTCCCTAAATAAAAAATTATATATATATATATATATATATATATATATATATATATATATATATATATATATATATATATATATGTGTGAAAATATTGTTGAAAATAGGAAAGAAACTGGTTTGGTAAATAATCCAAAGTTCCTTAGTATTTTTGTTATTATTTTTAAAAATTAGTGCTCGATAGGAAAGTAGAGCATAAATATAATTATTTA
>OZ010583.1:104500301-104505301 GCA_963932145.1 Acanthosepion lycidas
AAATAAAAATGAGTAAAGAAGAAATTTTGAGGAAATTAGAAACAAAATTACACATCTTCTCCGAATCAGGAAAACACAATTGAAATTTCTTGGAAATATAAAAAGGAAGGATGGATTAGAAAATGTCATATTCGCTGGACATATTGAAGGTAAAAAGAAAAGATGTGGTTAGGGGCACCCACCTGAAATTGATTGCAGAACGAAAAGTACGAGTTGCAGGTATGTTAAAAGGACAAAAATTACCAAGTGCTATATAGGATAGGAAGTTGTTGAAAACTATCATCGCCTAAGTTCTGAAGAGACACGTTTTATATATGTTGATTGCGTAAATTCAAAATAAGTTTTTTTTTTATTTGTTTTTATGCTATACGCGGTATTCTCCATTATAATTTTTATCAAAAGTTCCCAAACTGATATTTTTTAATAACGAAAGTGTTTGGATGTTTCGTTATCACATTGTCTGTTCACATTATTTTCAATTCATTTTTGGAGTAAATGCTACTTTTGGTTAATCATTGGGATATCTAAAAACAGAAGAAGCATTTTAAAGGAGAATGGAAAACTCGACCCTGATATCCGGAGGCGTCTGGTCGTTTCAAAAAATGTCTTCTAAGAGCTAAGCAAAGTATTGAGAAACAGTAAAACCTTTTTACAAAAAAAAAAAAAAAATACTTAAATATTATATCGGTTATACTATATGGCAGTGAATAATGGAGAAATACCTCAGAGAGGACGAGAAGACTTGAGGCAAATATGGTTCTACTGAAGGATGTTGTACATATGTGGAAAGCTAAAGTTTTAAAGAAAATGGAAACAAAACCGACACTTACGCTTAGCATCAGAAAGAGCCAGTTAAACTTTCTCTTTTCTTTGAAGAAAGTTGGCTTAGAAAATTTAACACTCACAAGGTATATTGAACACAAGGGGAACAGAGAAAAGCAAAGCATAATTTATCTAACGACCTCGTGTGGCAGAGTGGGACTAGGAAAAAATAACAAAATAACAAACATTGGTAAGAGCTACAATGATTCTTGTAAAGAGAAGAAGAAGAAGAAGAAGAAGAAGAAGACGAAGAAGACGAAGAAGAAGAAGAAGAATGGAAGAAGATATCGTTCAGGTTATTAAGCCTTAATTGGACTGGAACAAGGCGAGGATAATTGATCATACAGTCATAGCATGAAGCGCTATAAAAAATGGCAATAGATGGACCGAAACGTTGTGATAACAACAAAACCGAGGACAATAGCCTGAATATAAAAAGTATAAATAATAAAGAAACGACGAATATGACTGACTCACTCGTGAATTATAAAAGAAGGCACGGTGGGTTAATGGTTACTGGCTCGGATTTAGGAATCGAAGAGCCGAGTTCGACTTTCGATCAAATCCATTACATTCACTTACGTACTAATACCTTTAAAGATATTGATCCTCTTCTTTTAATCACTTCCATCAGTAAATGGGTAAATAGCAGGACAGACCAACTTCATTAGCCTTGGATTACAACTGGTCTACCTCTGAAAGAAATGGCAACCTACTACGCGAAAAAAAGTCTGCCTCCTCAGTCATGTATCGAAGGATCACGCATGACACATAACAGACTGAGTACATTATAGAGTTCCATATATGAACGTATTAAGACAGACTCTTTTCGTTTCGCCGAGAAAAAAAATAAAGACAGCTGTTACCACAAATATCATGGTAGGGATACTGACTCTCCTGTCACAGTTATTTACTAAACAGGATTTTACCAATGTGTATGAAAAATATTTACTCAAATGATGATAAATAGGTTCACGATTTACTTCAACCGATAATGAAGAAAGAACTTGAATGATTTCTTCACGTCCAGAGTTCGACAAATCTATCAGATTGAGTCATAAATAATTTCCGTTTGTGTTTACGACATTTGACTTATTAGAAAGTAAAATATAATTGTACTTTATTGACGATTATTTGCAATGTTTTTTTGGGTTTTTTTTTTTTGCATTTTAACTCGAAGGTCTTTGAGATGATTTTCGTAAAATTCCGCAGATTTTCATGCGAGGATTTTTCGTCATGCCTGGAATCTGAATTTCACTAAAGAAAATTTTCATAACCAAAGCGAGAAGCAGCAAAAAGTCAAAATAGACGTCCGATGAAAGATCAGTTGGATAGAGCGATTGGCTTAGAATAGAAGAAAAAACTCCTATATAAGATATAACGATTTATAATTTCGTATAATTTTATTCAACAAAAAGTATTTAGAAAAATGTGACAAATTAAAATTTCCATTTTGTCATATACTTCTAAACACACACACACACACACACACACACATATATATATATATATATATATATATATAACTATTTTTATTTTTAAAATAAATAATTATATCTGCTCTACTCTGTATTGAGCACAATTTTTTAAGAATAGTAATTGTTGGTTATTGGAATTCATTCCGTATACACCAAGTATATACTTGTGTGTATATATATATATATATATATATATATATATATATATATATATAATGAGAGGTTATAGTTCTTCCAGAGAGAAAAGGGCATAATGAAGAATGAAGCCGCAAATGTTTTAGGATATAATAGGGATTTTTAAATATAAATTATGCTTTGTTTTCCATGTTTTTACCATGGAAAATTAAAATATAATATTTATTTGAAACAATCCACGTTATAGCCCAAAACTTTTGCGCGTTCATTCTTCATATATATATATATATATATATATATATATATATGTGTGTGTGTATATATATATATATATATATATATATATATATATATATATATATATATATATATATATATTCAATAAAGGTGCAATTAATTTACAAATTCATGAATCATTCATATAAAAAACAAATACAGAGGTTAATGATTTAATTGGCGAGAATGCATCGTCGCAAACAATTCAAATATCATACATAAACCCCGAACCTGTACATGAATGATATGATCCTCGTTTATAAATTTCAGTTGCACAAGGTCTTTTTATTTTTACAAGCTTTCGCCTGTTCCTACATACAACCTCAGGTATGGACATAGATTTTGTTCTTGTTTTTACACTCAGTAATAAGTGGACAACGAAAATAGAGATATAATCCAAAAAAATCCTATGAGAAATTTGTTATTGTTTTGGAACGTGCAGTCGCAACGCTGAGTTTGAATTTAAATTTTAAGGTTGTGCGTTTTTGTACAAATATAGCAATAAGAGAATTCTTTTTTACTGGTAGATTTTCCGTCAAAGTGGCATGAACTATATTGTTCAATAATTTCAGTAATGTCGCACTTATTATCCGAAATTTGCACTAGGATCAGTTATTTTAATTTCAGAAATGTGCAATTAATTTACAAATTCATGAATCAATGGATACAAATAACAATTACAGAGGTTAATGATTTAATTGGCGAGAATCCATCGTCGCACACAATTCAAATAAGATACATAAACCCCGGAACTGTACATGAATGATATGATGCTCGTTTATAAATTTCAGTTGCATAAAGTCTTTTTTTATTTTTACAAGCTTTCGTCTGTTCCTACATACAACCTCAGGTATGGAAATAGATTTTTTTCTTGTTTTTACTCTCAGTAATAAGAGGACACACACACACACACACACACATATATATATATATATATATATATATATATATATATATATATATATATATATATATATGTGTGTGTGTGTGAATAGTGTGTGTATATAAATATAAATAAATATATATATATATCTGTATAATTATTTATATATTATATGCGCGGTACTTATTAGAAAGCGCTCAATATCAGAGATAGAGCTAACATATATGGTTGGATAGATGTGAGCTTGTGACCAGGGTTACAAGCTCACATCTATCCAACCATATATATATATATATATATATATATATATATATATATATATATATATATATATATATATATATATTTATATATATATATATATATGTGTGTGTGTATGTGATATAGATATATATTTATTTATCACTAGGATCGATATGTTAGGATATTATCGGCCATGAGGAGGCGATCTGAGCGTGCGGCACCTTTGAAAAGTGTCTGAAAATCATACCTCAGTTTCACCCACACCTTGAGTATGAAATTGGTTATACGAAACTGATGGATATGTGCAAGCGGTGTTGGAGTGTGTTGGCCTTGTTCAGACGGATCGCGCTAGAATTCGCTCTCTCTGCCAGAACCTGTAACTCATGCCAGCTCTGCATAGTTGAACGGTAAACGACAGGTGGCTCTGTGTGTGTGGAACAAACACAAATGTGCCCAAGCATGAGTCGGCAATGGGTATTATCTAGCCTCCCCAGTAGACGAGCATCCTCAGATACGAGTAGCCAGCCACTACTACACACACAAATACAGACACAGAAACACACAGAGACATATATATATATATATATTTAATTTCAATAAATGTGCAATCAATTTACAAATTCATGAATTATTCATACATAAAACAAATACAAATGTTAATGATTAAATGGCGAGAAATCCATCTTCGCGAACAAATCAATAATATACAAAAACCCCGTATATATATATATATATATATATATATATATATATATATATATATATATATATATATATATATATATACTATTAACTAATTTACCTGTAAGCAATTGCACTCCAACTAGAGAAATGAGAAGAACAATCAAATGCTTAATGTACATAATAAATAAATTAAAAAAAACTCAACTTCGTGGTTATTAATAACACATTATCCCCCCACAAACTCTTTACAAAAGAATACTGTTGCTGCATAATATTTCTGGTCTCCTTCATGAGATTCTCTCTCTGATTAATATAAGAAAACACGAACATGTATTGATTACTCTGTAATATTTCTCTCGAAAATTAGCTTGTCACCGATCTGAGAAAGGTGCCACTTCTAAATATGTAACACAAATCTATGGCGCACCGTCTGTTTACCCTCAGATTACCGTTGAAAAAACAGCAGTATATTCAGACAA
>OZ010583.1:104510301-104532801 GCA_963932145.1 Acanthosepion lycidas
AAACGCATAAGTAGGAGATGCCGTGACGTCCAATTGATCACATTTCTATTATATCCTCTATTCCTATTCGGATCGACATTTCTTTTCTATCCTCTATTACTATAAAGACCGTTTTCTCTACTCTATTCACTATACTCTTTCTCTTTTCGGATCACTATACGGCTTACTATTCGAGCGAGTATTATCGAGCAAGTATTATTAGTGCGAATTTATTCGAAGGCGTCTGACACCAGTATTGTTCAACGGCGTTACTATAGTTGTATCTGTGATTACCTAAGTCACTACTTCAACGAGCATTAAGAAAGTGACAACGAGTATTCGGTGACATTACAAAGGTAGCAACGAGTGTTCGTTGACATCACAAAAGTCAGATCGAACCAAAATGTTGTGTTGCTAGAGCTGAACAGAACAATTTCATTAGTAACAACGAAAATGTACTGTACTGTTTCCAATATCAATCTTCCTATCTGATATTGAATATTGGACAATCTCCTCCTATTAAGAAGAGACATGAGGCAAAAGAAATGTGATTGCATAGAAGAATGCTGGTAATACCATGAACTAAAGATGTGAGAAACGACGAAATGTTAGACAGAAATAAAATTTTAAAGCGAAACAAAAACACACGTATACTTAATATCAATAAGAGAGATTGGTAAAGTTTATACTCACGGGACAGATTAAAGGCAAGAGAGGCAGGGAAAAACAAAGCTTAATCTAAAAAGGGAGCTTGAATAAATAAATGGTGGAAGAATTTTAATAAATATAACACTCAACATATATAATGAGCTACAGGAAATTGTGGAGACCCATGAACCCCTACCTTCTGGAAGGGGATGCCCATAGCAAAAGAATACGGAAAAATGAATATTTGATTCGTTCGACTAGTTTATTATCGGCTTCGAACGACATGAGAAATTTTTCAAGTGTATGACCATTTTTTTTCTTTTGCAAGCCAGTTACTAAATTCTATAACGATTTTGTGGAACTCTGTTTCTCAGACACCCAAATTTTATTATCTCAACGCGTTTGCCTTGTCTGCTGTTTTTTGGCTTATATTTCCGAAGAATGCAAATCGTGACAATAGGCTTCACTTATCCTATTACTTATCCTTCAATTTAATAACTATCTTGCAATTTTCCTATTCTTCAAGTCTATGGTTTCGTGGCACGGTTTCTAGTAATTTCATGTTTCGATTTATTATCGCCAAAAAACTTATATATGTGGTGTATTTAATATGTGTTCTTTATGAATTTAAAACTTGACATATTTGTTTGTTTGCAACTAGCTGCTAAAAGCATATACAGCCACTCTGAAAAAATATCAATGGCAAACAGAATTGCATGCATCAAGAAGATAAAAATATAAGGCTATTTTTTAATTCTAAGAAGTAAACTGATGTGATAGAATAGCCTGCCAACCTCACGAATGGCGGCACTATAGGAGGTAACCAACTGTGAATATCCGTCAGGACAGAGGACGGAAGGGTCGAGTTGGGATCCGCGAGACTAGCGTCCTTTCGATAATAGCACTGTACTGACTTGCGACGACCGTGCGCATAACTGTTACATCCTTATTGGTTATACTGGTTAAAATAAACCGTTTACTAATTATCCACCGTGTTTGTCTATTCCATAATCCTATTAGCACGGAATATAACATAAACAAATTAGCTAAGAGAAGTATCCTCTCTAGGGAGACCTATATATTTACTCGCTCTACCCACTAAAAATGTATCTAAAACAAGGTCAATCTTTTATGCGGGGAGTCAATACGCATGCGTATGCACATGAAGCAAGGGCGAAAATTGCATTCTCCCCGCGATCACTCCCATGCAGGCGAGGATATTACACTAATCCCTTTCTCTTAACGTAATGGGTAGGGTACGACTGAAAAGTTGGTATCCCCGTGAACGGCAACTTCTCACATCTAAGTTTCAAAACTGTCCTGAAGGTATAGTTTCTTCATTAACTCTCAACTACACAGGCCGGCACACGTAAATTAAAAATAGTTAAAAAACCAGAGACGTCTTTTCAAACACTTCACATGTATCACTTAATATAATGTTTAAAGTAATGTAAAAATAATGTCATATTATAAAGAAAATCTAGTAATTCCTTGCAAATTACATCGTTTACTTTTCGGATACTAAAATAATAAAATAAAATTCGTCAGATATGCTCTTCTATTTAGCTGAACAAGATTTTTGCATATCGGGCTTTACGGTGATCGAACCTGCACATGTCCTTTTTTTTTAAGTCTAACTAATATACAAGTCAGTAAACATACATTTATGCTGTTAAAAACAAGGATTATATTGCAACATGTATATCCACTAAATATAAATTTTAAATTAAGAAAAAATAAATTAAATAGAGTGTTCAGTATGAAAATACGTAAATGCACTGTCCTGCGTATGACAATAAACTACATTTGTGTCCTGGATAAGACAATAACCTATATCCATCAGCAAGGCCACAGGCTTTGAGGAGCGTGGAACCACTGCTGGTCTTTCCAGGTCCACCAAAATTATTGCCAGCAATACATTATTGCCAGCAATACATTTTTGAAGGAAAGTTATTACCAGCAATAAAAATCTTGTTGGCATTGAGGCTGATATGCCGTAAAACAAAACAACCCAAACTATATATTTGTGAAAAAAAAAAAATTACCAGTCATACATTTTTGGAAAAATAATTACCATCGATATAGTTTTGAAAAAAATATTCCCAGCGATACATTTTTAAAGACAGATATATTACCAGAAATAGATTTTTGTAGAAAAAATATTACCAGAAATATTTTCGAAGGAAAAAATAAAATTACTGGCAATACATTTATGAAGAAAAATATTACCAGCAATAAAAACTGGCCGCCTTAATTAACACATTATGGTTGATATGCCGTAAACCAAACCAAACCAAATCAAACCAACTTAAATGCTACTCGACTAAACAAACACTTCCAGAATGCTGGAGTGTACAACTGCCGAAAACAATGGTAATAACAACAAAGAGCCGAAGATGGAGTACTGCTGCCATATCTGACACTTCACTTTTCCGTTTTGATAGTCCCACATCCTTTACACAGCCTTGTGGGTGATGAACTGATTTTGCCTTTACGACCCTTTTCCTAGAGATGGAACGTTGCAAGATTATTATTATTCTACACTTATTTCCATGGAAGCAATATTCCTTAGTTCCCCCAACTCTCTCAACTATTGACCTGACACGCCGCATACACTAAGGTAAACCACCAACATTCTCTTTGTTCCTTTAGTAAGGAGTAAGTTTCACAGGAATCGATTCTTCTCAAGATACGTTTCTGTGTGGAACAGAATCTCAGGTAGATGCTTTCTCGATTACTTCAATTGTAACCTCTTCATTTCAATGGCTATCCGTTTTCTTTCACACATATCAGCATAAACTGCACCTCTTAGTTATACCGCTCAGACAAGAACGGCATTCAGCAATCTTCTGCTTTGAGTGTCCCTTGAACCTTCTATAGGGTTAATATAAGTAAAAATAAAACAAAAAACAAAAAACAAAAACAGTTGTAATGCAAATAATTAAAACTTTTCATCCTAGAAAATATGTGTTTACGTATACGTTAAACATGTCAGATTTTATTATGCAAATGGAATTCATCACGATAAAATTAATTCCAGGATTTTTCACATTTTTCTTATATTATAAATGCGACTATAAACTTTACCTTATAACATACGTCTTATTAGAAATGTTTTCATTAATTTATTTAGCAGGATTAGATTTTATTACGTCTCTTGAGAGTAGTTCATCATATAAAACTACAGTTAATATTTATCTTTTAGGTTCAGTTGTATGTAAATATTATCATAGAACTTAGGAATATATAACAACAAAATAGACAAAACTGTTACAACGTTGATGAGTTATGAGAAATCGATATTTTTAAATATGCGAAGGATGAAAAATGATTACAATCATAAATAGGAAGCAAAGCCATCAAACAGGAATCTTTAAATAGATACCACAAACAGAAAGCTGGTAGTTAGATGATAAAGTACATTGAAACTGTTTTCTCGACACTGATGATTGTAGAGCTACATTGGTTGGATTTACTGCTTTAAGCTAGAACTTTCTTCTTTGATGGAAATAGCTCCAATAAATTAGAAGTTAATGTTTTCAGATAATATTCAGCGGAGTAATATTGCAATTCTTTCAAAGCTTTCGTCCTGGGTAAGACGTTAAACTACATCCACGACCTGAGTAAGACGTTAAACAAATTCTAGCAGAAAGTCCTCTGATCAGGAGATTTTGAGGAGCGTCAAACCACCTGTTAATTGCTGGTGTTCGGGTCCCAGCTATGGGCAAGTAGTTACCTATTACCAGCAATACTTTTTTGAAAAAAATTATTACCGGCAATACAATTTTGAAGGAAATATATTACTACAAACAGATTTTTGACAAAACAAAATATTACCAGCAATAAAATTTTATGTCAGCATAAAATAACTCATTGAGGTTGATATGCCGTAAAACAAAATAAACCAAACCAATCTAAACCAAAGAATACATATTCTATTCATACAAATCGATCCTAAAAATGTTGTCGGAATTAAATAACGCATTGAGGTTGATATGCGGTAAAACGAAATAAGCCAAACCAAAACTTCAATATTTATAATGGTAAATTCACACACACACACACACTCACACACACACATATATATATATATATATATATATATATATATATATATATATATATATATATATATATATATATATATATATAATTGTACAAGAAGATTATTCGAATAGTATTTTTTATATCCGAGCGCTTTCGGCTATTCTTTTAGCCATTATCCAGTACGATTTTATTTTTAATTCTAACTTAATGCATAATTTTTATGTATGCATCTAACTGTATAGGAATGTTTTATTTTTCAAACATAGCTTAATAATGTCTAAAAGTATAACCATATAGAACCGTCGAACAATTTTTACATAATTTATCTCCAGAAAAGAGAAAAAAATTATAAGAGCAGAAGAAAAATTAGATAAAAACTTATCCTAACCGCAGTACTTTTACATATATATATATGTGTGTGTCTCTGTGTATGTATATGTGTGTATATAAACATATACACACACACACATGTGTGTGTGTGTGTGTCTAAATTGTATTCTGAATATTTTACCAAAATTGATTGGCTCATATCAATTTTCACGATAAAACTTTGACTTACATAACGAATTCTGACATTGTGAATATGGACTTGATAGATTTTTTCTATTGTTTTTTTTCTTTTCAAATATTTTTTCACTTCCGAGCTTTGTAAATATGTTCAAATATTCCGATTCTGTCACAAGAATGGTATATCTATGGAGTACCGCCAATGCCAAGAGGATAATCCTGATACACCAAAAGGATTGCAGAGATAAAACTCTAGAAGCAATATTTATATCTTTGACTAATCTGCAATGCGCTAAAGTACAATAGAAAGTAAGAAAGATTTATCACATGTAAGAAAATTAATCATGATCTATGCATTATCTATATTACAATTTCCATATAGGTAAAACAATAAGTAACTAGCGACACCGAATTTAGAGCTGGACACTCTCAATATATTCTTTTCCGTCATGTGTATAAATACCGGTAGGAGGCTGCTGATTGCAATAATTATTGAGTGGAACTCTCCAGTCGAATTAGTGGGATTATTGTGCGTCGATGATTTGAGTTTTGATTTAGAATTTACCGGACGTTAAGCCAAGCTGCGCTACTAACAAGATATTCCTTGAAATGGTTAATTATCTTTGGTTGACTGTAACTTCTTTCTTCTTGTTACGTATTTATTTACGGTTTTAAATAAATATTGTTTTATTTAAAATTGAAGTGTGTAGATATACTATATATATACAAGCGTTATTGTTTTCAAACTCAGCGTTGCGACTGCACGTTCCAAAACAATAACACATTTCTCATAGCATTTTTCTGATTACAACTCTATTTTCGTTGACTACTTATTACTGAGAGTAAAAACAAGAACAAAATCTATTTCATACCTGAGGACGTCTGAAGGAACAGACGAAAGCTTGTAAAAATAATAAGACCTTATGCTACTGAAATTTATAAAACAGGATCTTTTCATTCATAAACAGGTTCGAAGTTTTTGTATATTATTTGAATTGTTCGCGAAGATGGATTTCTCGCCATTTAAATCATTAACCTTTGTATTTAATTTTGTATGAATAATTCATGAATATATATATATATATATATATATATATATATATATATATATATATATATATATATATATATATATATATATAGATAGATAGATATGTGTGTGTGTGTGTGCCATATATATATATATATGGTGTGCCATATCTGTTCTGGTGCTCCTGCTATATATTTAGACATTCTTCATAAAATTCAAAGAAAAATATGCTATTTTATTTTTTCCGGTTTGGCATATCGGCTTGAATCACTTCTTCTATCGCGCTTTCCGCTTATGGACCGATCTTTCTGCTTTTTGCTTCATTGTAACTTAAATGCAATGCCACTTATCTTCTAAATTCTTGTTCTTTTGTTGTTTTCTCTCACTAATAGGAATTTTTCTCATATTCTCTAACACACGGTAACCGCGTGTGTCCTAGTGTTTTTATTGCCTTGCTGAGAATGGAAATATTAAAAGAAAAACTTTTGCTTAAAATCCAGTAGATTTTTACGTCAAAGGCATTTCAACACACCTTTGATTTTGTTTGTCATTAGAGAAATGTTTCTTCATCAAAGGGTTTTTCAGCGATCGAAATATAAATTTTCTGTTGTAGAAAGCTCAGGTCAAAATAAAGAGAACGACAGAAACAGCAAACAATTTGCCAAAATGTTTCCGTTGTTAATATTCTCATGGAGGCGAACCATATTTCTCCATTTGACGAGAACTTATCGACCAAATATTTATGGGCATGTTGCAGCTGTATAAATGTGCATTTAATGTTTGATTACGTTTTGAGAACTCTAAATAAATAATATGTCGACTATGCCACCACACGCGCAACTTGTTTTTCACGAAGCATATGTGTTGGGATCGATAATCCTTGTCAATGCCTTTTTCGTTATACATTGTCGCATGCAACTCATTTATCGTCACCTGTTATGAAATATTGAAGTAATGGTTAACCATAATGATACATTTGTCGTAAGAATTCATACTCTAAAATGGAAATTACTTATACCTAATATTAAACATGATAGTGAAATGCTTCCATATAGATCCATCAGTTTAGTAAATCTTTTTTACTTATATTTAGAGTACTGTGTGAACTATTTCCTTCTACTCTCGATTCGCAGTTTACTTTGATTGAAGTCCTATTGATTTTTCTTATTATCGATATAATTCATTATAGACGCAGCCGTACTTTTCATTAATAAACCAAGCATAAACATAATTATTGTATGTTATAAAGCTGAATTGAAATTTCTTTACCATTAATCAGAGTGAAACTGGTACATTCTTATATCTCACAACTTTTATTTTATGGAAACCCGTAAGCTTTATTCCGACAATAATCGTATTCTGCCAGCATTTTACAATGAATCATATTTTGAGGTTTTTGTTCCTAATTGTTTATATGATGAGAAAAATGTATTCGACAAGATATTATACCGTATATATTCAAGTATAACATATTTTTTTATGATCATTTCTTTTTATGCTTAAAATAGGGTATCATATTGTACACATGTAATCATTTGTAACAGGTTAAAAGTAATTCATTTTTGTGACAGGTTACATCATGTACAAGTAAATTTTTTTTGGAGGAATTAAAATTAATTCCAAAATATTCAGTGGAAGCAGTATACATTAAGTCGACTTGTATACGAGTATCTACTGTAGTCAAACGGCTGTACAAACTACAAAGTTAAAAATAAATAAATAAAAGAAATTAATAACATTTTAACGACCAAAAAATATTAGGCTAAGGCATTTCAAAGTGGTATATTGGTTAGCAAGCTTGTCTAGCTAGATTGGTTATAAGTGAGTAGTGAGTTCGATCCCAACTGGGTTCTCCACAGATTCAGCCTTGTGTCACATCTAAGCAACTTTCAGAGAATCGTCAGGGCACTTCAACGTGCTGCAGTGGTTAACAATCTTGTCTCATTAGATCAATTACGACATAGTAGTGAGTTCGATCCTCACTGGAGGTTCTGCAATTTCGGTCTTGTGTAACATCTAAGCTACGCTTAGTAAAACATTCGGATAATTCGATGTTGTTTAATGGTGAGCTAGATTGTATTTCTAGATCATTTACAACAGTAGAGATTTCGATCCTCACTGGGTGCTTCACACTTTCAATCTCCTGGAACATCTAAGCTATACTTAGTAAAACATTCGGATAATTCGATGTTGTTTAATGGTGAGCTAGATTGCATTTCTAGATCATTTACGACAGTAGAAATTTCGATCCTCACTGAGTGCTTCACACTTTCGGTCTAGTGATACATCTAAGCTACGCTTAGGAATTTTCTTAAGCACTTCGACGTGGTTTAATGATTAGCAAGCTAGTTCAATTACGACTGAGTACTGAATTCAATCCTCTCCTCATTAGGCGCAACGTACTTTCGCCTTGTGCCAAATCTAAACTACGCTTAGCAATTCACCATATTGCATTAGGATATATAATACAATCTTAAGTGGAAAATGTGTTCGTTGTAGCGTTAAAAGTATCTAAGCATCTGGTATTTGTTTAATTTCTTTCTTAAGGATCGCATTTTGAAAATAAAGCAATCAAGATTAGAATCGGATGATAAGCGTGACAAATTTCGTTTTCCTTTGGACTAAAGTAATATCTGGTTCTAATTAGAGTAAACGTCAGTTTTGTCCCTGTTGAAATACGTTTCAGAAACAGAAGACATTATAATGAAAATCAAGGAGAGAAATATAACTTTAGAGATAAGAACAATCAGAATACAAATAATGAGAAAGAATTCCCCATCATATTTAACAGGTTAGAGTTTCTATTTCTCCTTAAGAAACTTGAAAACACTTGAAAAAATTAACATAACAATGATGGCTTTGATATGTCTAATGAGAAGGAATGGCTTGTGTTGCCTATAAGGATTTAAAATATGAAGGATAAGAAAATAGAAATTATTTAGTATACCTGATAAACTATGCAAAATATGATTCTTTCCATAGTAGTAATGAATATAAAAAAAGATACATTAATTATATATGATATCTCATAATGAGTATAATATATTCAGAAATAATATTACTCACAATTGATAATAGCGATTTTCCAAGAGTAGCTTAGATGTGACACAAAGCCGAAAATATGGGACACCTAGTGAGGATCGAACTCACTATTCAGTCGTAATTGTTTTAGCAAGATAAGCTTGCTAACCATTACACCACATCAAAGCGACCATCGCGGATGATAATATATACAAGATAAGATGTAACTGTATTACAGATGCTTATAGAAAACTGAATTTTACAGAATTATCTTTATAAAAACAAGCACAGAATTACATACGATAAAAATTTCAGTTTGTCATCAGTCAATTTTTTTGTTTTTTTAACACAATTCTTCGTCATGGGAATGACGATAAATTACATCCGGCAATAAAGGCTCTGATTGGGAGGTTTTGAGAAGCCTGGAAATCTTTATATAAACTCTATATGTAAACTCTATATAAACTTTATATAGGTCTTTTAATAAATAAATACTTTATAGTCTTCTAATGCCGAAATTTTATCATTAATTTATTTTACAAAAAATGTATAGCTGGTAATTTTTTAAATCTTTTTTTTTTTATTATTATTAAAATGTATGGCTGTATTTTTTTAATATAAAAATATTTATACCTTCATAATGTTTTGACCAAAGTTTGGGTGTTAGCTATTTACTCATAGCAGGGCCTAACAGGTGCTACCACATCGGGTCAGGGTGGACCTAAAGTGAAGTCGCTGGTAATGTGTTGGTATTTTTTACATAAAAATATATTGCAGGAAATTTTACTATAAAAATGTGTTTTTATACTTTCAGAGAGTCTCATGATTTTTTGGGGGTGTCATTATTTAGCCATAGCTTGGACGCTAACTCATGCTACCACTCTGATCGTGGGCCTAGGAACAACAGCAATTAATAGAGAGTTCTAGGCTCCGCAATACATCCCAATGAGAAACCTTGTTGCTTGATGTAGTTTATCGTCATACCCAGAACAACAAAGTTGAAGTGAAACAAAGCAAAACAAAATTAAGGTATGATAATTTTGACACTTAGAATAAATATAACATACACAACAAAGGTAACAGCTTTTACGCAACAGCATGAAGATAAAAAAAAAAAATATGCAATAGCTTTTAGATATCCTACCAGATCGGCCAATTGAAATGACAAGAAAATTAAAAAAGGAACTAATAGTCGTAAGTAACTACGCGACCTTATACATAGATATGTCAGTGGAGTAGAGAGACTAGTCGTAAGAAAATGAAAATTGGAGAAAATTAAAACCTATCCCCGAAAATGAGGAAGATTTTAGAACGTTAAGTTTGAGTCCATGCCCATAAAAATTGACACTGATAGAAATACGCCAGTTTCTAGAAAAACTGTAATTTGATGAGTTATAATCAATGACACAAGTACATAATACTAATTTGATGACAGTCTTTAAAGGATATCCAAAAAAATTCTTACGGTAAATACTTAAAGAAAGTTAGAAAAAAAGACAATATGTAGTATGGCATATCCACTTTTTAGATTATCCGTAGGCTATGTATTCAGAACATGAAAATCAAACTATTGTGAGATAGCGCGTGTGCAACTTATTTTGAGACGCGCAAATTGATGAAGTAGATGAGTTTATCTACATGCGTATTACTGTATCGGACGGCGACCAATTTGAAATAGAAATCCAAACGCCCACGGATATAGCCAAACTTGTCTTCCAGAAACCAAATAAATATTAGGGAATGGAAATATTCTTACACACAATGAAATGAAGTTATATGTAATATCTAATATTCTCTATCTTGGAAGATGAGCAATTTCATTCCTGTTGAAGAAAAGACTTAAAGCGGGAGCAATCTGTGTCTGCCAACGAATGCATAGAATTCTATTGTCAAAATAGTTGAACAATTAAAACGTCTTAAGAAAGAAGTCATACTTACAATCAGTAAGAGAGATTGTAAGTATCGTGGGCGCAAAACGAAAAAAGAGTACCTGGAGAATTTAATCCTCACATGACATTGAACACAATAGAAGAAGATGAAAACAGCAAATAATCCTCTTAATGATTTTGTATGACTGGACGGCAGAACAAGAGACAAGGTGGTAATAAATGTCAAAGATTACTTAAAAAAATGAAAAGCAGGCAACTGTGGAGTGCCATATTCGTGCATGTTTTGAAAAGATGTGACATCTGTGGCATGTAGAAAAACTAAATTAAACTACTTAATGAGTGTGCTAATCCCTCTCTAAATAAAAATAATAGTGACATCACCAAAACCTACTTACATACATAAGACCTACAGCAGGTTTATATGATTTTACAATACACACAGACAGGAGAATCAAATCTAATCCATTAGACATACTGTCAAAGACCACTAAAAAAGAATATGCTTTCCTATTGACATGGTAGTTCCTGTTGCTCTGAAGTTCTTCAAAAAGACTATGAACTACATGGACTGGATGTGAAAATTAAAATAAAATGTAGCGTATGAAGACATCAATAATTTCAATTACGTTTAGGGCCCTTGGTTTGATTGATTTGAAAAAACTCTGACAGATTTCTTGAAGTGATCCCTGATAGCCTATGTCACAATGAAATAAAAAAAACATTGTCTCCACAAGCACATCTAGCTGACCGGTTGAACTCTCTGCCTTTTATATGGGTTTTAAAATGGCATATTTTTGGCCAAGCCCACGGGCTCGGAGATCCCACGTTAAACCGGCCTTGTGCCACATGATGTCCTCGTGGGGGGGGGTGACTGAATATCGCTCAGTGGGTCGGTCAGTCAGTCGATGCCGGACGACAGTTAGTCGAATACTAAAGTATCAGCGACCTGAACTAGAGTCCTCTGGGTCATTATCTATTATATCAAGTACCTAAAGTTTTGTACGTCGAACCTATTTTAGGACCCACTTATTACAAATACAAGCCTCCACTGTGAAACCACTCCACAACAATTATTTGGCGACGAGGGATTCATTTGTTGGAAGAAAAAAAATTCGTACGCCATAACACACTTGCCGACGAGGATTCGAACTCATACGGAGGAAGAAAAACTTTCGTTCGCCATAACACACTTGGCGACGAGTGATTTGAACTCATTCGGTGAAAAAAAAAATTCGTTCTCCATAACACACTTGGCGACGGGGTATTCGGATTCATACGGTAGAAGAGAAAAATATTCACCCGCCATAACAAATTTGGCGAAGGGATTCGGATTCATACGGTGGAAGAGAAAAAAAATATTCATTCGACACAGTATAATTTGGTGAAGGGATTCAGATTCATACAGTGGAAGAAAAAAATTCGCTCGCCACCACATTTGGTGACGAAATTCGTACTCATACGGAGGAAAAAGAAACAATTTGCTCGTCAAATTATTTCAGCGACATAATCTCGGATCCCCATTTAAAAAAAAAAAAAAAAAAAAAATTGGCAAACTTTTTCGACTTAGTGACGAAAAAATCTGTCGTATTCTCAACTGAGAAAATAATTTTTTTTTCTCGTTAAGAGTAATTGAAGGGATTCCTGGAAGTCCATATCTCAAGGAGATACAAAAAATTGTTCTGACAAGTACAGCCCACACTTTACGAAGGGCTCTATCTATGTAATTTATTCCTTTTTTTTTTTTTTTTTCAATGGAAAGTGTCATGATGCCATTTCTAACCTTAGGTCCCTGAGCGGGACCCGAAAAGAAATGTGTAAACGCCAGAAATCAAAGAAAAAAATAATAATAATGTGATGAATAGTATGTTTTCCTACGTCGGTGGTCACCAAATGATGAGTGTAGTAAGATGTTTTTCTTATACACATTGGGTTTACTAAATGGTATAGGTCATTCACATCCTCGTAGACGAAGTAATACATCACAGAAATAAAATACACACAAAAATTACAGGAAAGTCATTAAATTACCCATTAATTCCATACAATTTATTGTGAGGACTGGTGGCTGAATTTTTGGTTACAAGTGTTTTATGGTTTCATGTAATAAAAGAAAGAAGTCACTTATTATTATACACCATAAAAATGAAAGAAATACTGCGAAGAGAGTACTATATAAAGGTGCGACTAGTATTAAGATATGATTTGAATTCTCAGAAAATAATTATGTTCTTTAACGGCATTGCCATCTTAGTGGTCCAATATATTTTCAACATCATGAAATGGACTCGAAATGATATCAGACGAACAGATTCTAAAAAAAAAAAAACTTCTTTATAAGCATAACCTGCATCCTCCAAATGATGTTGTAGACCGTCTATACATAACCCGTGAAAAAGTTGGAAGACGTCTTATTCAGTTAGAATTGCCATACATGCCAACAACTATTGGCTTACTAACATACATGGAAACAATAATGGACTGGATTATACAATTTGTCAAGCAACACGAAAGCAGAAATAAAATATTCGATCATGATGAAGATTGTAAATACAAAGGAGATTTACATTTAGTAGATTCTGCAGAAAACCAAAACAGAAGCCAAGAAGCAACAGTTGCATCAAAAGTTATGAAAAACAAAATCCCGGATAAAGCTCTTGAACAGATGAAATTACGCTGGTAAAACAAACCTTCGCATGACTGAATATCCAGAATGTGTTAATAAAGCCGATGTTGATAAAGTTAGCACTCATCGATGGTTACGAGCATCTGGATTAAACGCTGAAACGGAAGGCTTTATTCTTGCAGCGCAATACCAGATTCTTTTCACCAGAGATTTTCAGGCAAATATAATACAAAACAGTGTGGACCCAAATTGCATGTTTTTGACAAATATTAGTAAGCCATAGACAGTCTAAACTCAAGACGTTCTGTACTTGGACTAAATGAATATAAAAATCGTCAGGATAGAGTAGGACCTTGCTTAGACAGGACAATGTGCAAACATTTTGGAAAGGATGTTAATAAATACTGGTATGAACGTCACCCTGCCCCGGTTACAGAAATAAAGATATCATAATTTTATGGAATTACACGACCTTTACAGACTAGAAGAGTGAAGCAAATAGACCGGGCTTAACTGTCAAAGATCGGGAAAAAATAGCCTAATAATTGATATAAAAAATCCAGGAGACTGTAACATAGCAACCGAGAAACTTGAAAAACTATCGAGGTATAAATATCCGGAATTCGAAATAGAAGAAATGTGGAAATTAAAAAAAAAAAGAATAGTGCCAGTTTTAGTGGGTGCTCTTTTAATGATAAATAAGGAACATAACAACACATTGAAAAAATTACTGGTCATCCAAGCTTAAAGGAAATACACAAAAATGTTTTGATAGGTACAGAGTACACATTAAGAACGTCGTCCATGCAACGTTAGTGATGTTGTGAGAGTTATAAAAAGAAATCCTGAAATGTAGCTATAACAAAACGCCACTACCTGCCACAGGTCTTCCAGCTGACTTAGTAGGTAATGTGACCGTAGCAGAAACTGATATATAATAATAATAATAATAATAATAATAATAATAATAATAATAAAATAATAATAATACTACTACTACTACTAATAATAATAATAATAATTGCAGGGATTCCTGGAAGCCCATGCCTCAAGGAGATACAAAAAATTGTTCTGACACACTTTACGAAGGGCTCTATCTATGTAATTTTTTTTTTTTTTTTTTTGTCAGTGAAAAGTGTCATGATGCCATTTCTAACCTTAGGTCCCTGGGTGGGACCCGGAAAGAAATGTGTAAACGCCAGAAAGCAAAGAAAATAAAAATAATAATAATAATAATAATAATAATAATAATAATAATAATAATAATAAGAAGAAGAAGAAGAAGAAGAAGAAGAAGAAGAAGAATAAGAACATGTGCCAGTATAGATCGATCCAATGGGCGTCATGATGGGTATATTAGGTTTGCTTATTTCTACCCTAGTGGAATTTTGTTGTTGTGCTGCTGAATAATAATAATAATAATAATAATAATAATAATAATAATAATAATAATAATAATAATAATAATAATAACAATTATTATTATTAGTAGTAGTATTGTTATTATGATTATTACAGCTATTAGATGAAACCGAACCTTGTGAATGTGATGGCATAATCCTTTAAGGTCTTAGGAAAGATGAAAAAAAAAGTGGCAATAATACCATTGGGGATTTGGATGTGGTGTAATGTTTAGAAATCTTATCTTAGATCAATTATGACATGGAGTAAGGAGGTTTATCCTCAATGGATGCTCCATACATTCAACCTTGTGTCACATGTAAGCTCCGCTTACTGACTCGTTAAACGAGTATCATATCTAGGCGAGAACTGAAAGCAGATAGTTAAAATAATGAAAAACTGCACAGAAATAGGTCGGAAACGAAAAAATATATTAATATCCGAAAAAAAACTAATATTCAAAAGAAATGCAAACTCCTTCAGAAAAAAAGAAAGAAAATATTTTGGGAACATTGAATAATTCAACAGAAACGCATAGACAAATAGAATAAAAAGAATATCCAAAGTCTTAAAAAATGAATAGCGTTACTGAAAGAGAAAAGCGATTGGCAAAGATCAAATAGACAATGGTCACTGGCTTTGCGGCGTTTTGCAAAATCAGAATTTAATGCAGCTATATACATAGTCCTGAATAAGACATAGAGAATTCATAGCAATAAAAATGTCATTGGGATAGAATGGTTTACAAGGGTTTCGTCAGAAAGAGAATTATGATTCTAAGGCGTTTTCTTATGATGCCTATAATAACCTATATATGCAAGTTTCATTAAAAACGGCAGACTACGGTTAAGATTTTTATTTAATTTTTCTTGTGTTCTGATATGAGCTTTCTTTTCTGGACAAATGGTGTGTAAGAACTGTCCAAATGTTTTATATTTCCGAGCGCTTTCGGCTATGCCTTTAGCCATTATCAAGGATGATTTGATTTTTCAGCTTAATTGAGTGTGTGCGTTATGTATATGTCTTAGTGTGTTGTACATACACATAACGCACACACTCAATTGAGCTGAAAATCGAATCGTCTTTGATAATGTCTAAGGTATATCCGAAAGCGATCGGAAATATGAAAAATTTGAACAGTTCTTACACACCCTTTGTCCAGAAAAGAAAGCTCTTGTTAGAAAACAAGAAAAATTAAATAAAAAGCTTAACCGTAGTACTTTGGCTGTCGTTTTTAATGAAACATGCATAAAGGAAGGACTGCTGCCTAAATATACAACTATATACATATATATATATATATATATATATATATATATATATATATATATATATATATATACAAGTAAAATAAATTAACCTAAATTCATCCAAGTAAATAAATAAACAAACCAATCCCAAATAAAGATAATCAATTAAAAACTGTTCCCGCCAAAATAATACTTAGAATGAACTACAACAATCAACCCCCAAACTGAACAAATAGCTTTAATTAAATTCCCAAACCAAAACAAAACTGTTAAATAAGTGATATAAACAAATTTTTACTCCGTTAATAAATAAATAAATAAATAAAATAAGAAACAAAAATAAAAACAAGCAATATAATTTGACCTAAATATATAAACAAACGACTTCCGGTGAAATAACCGCCATAACAGAATACCCACAATGCACCACTAACCCGTATATATATAAATAGCCGAGAAAAATAACAACACACGTGGCCTGACGATTGCATATAGCATGAAACAGACTGTCGCCTCTAAGTGTTGACTTCTATGTTCACTTTTATATATATATATATATACGCACACAAACAGAACCATTCAGTATATGTACAACTTGTAATGCTGCAGAAAATCCCATGTGCAAACATCGAAGTGAATTCATTTTATCTTCAGCATATTCTCTTCTGTCATCTTTAAATTTACGTAAGTTTAACATTAAAAAGAATGATAAAAGACGCATATGTATTCAGATATTGTCAATTATTTAGATAACAACTCCATTAAATATCTAAACATCAATATATATTTTCAGCTTATAGGTGAATCTTATGAATACAATTTATTCATGTAAATGTTTAATTAAATGAAGAGTATTAATTACATTTACCGACTTGAATATTCGAGAAAATATGCGTTCTCCGACCGAAATCAAGCCTAAACACTTATCTAACGTGCTATACTGTTTAGCTACAGAGAAGCGCCTGGTTAGATAAGTCCAAATTACTGTTTTGAAACACAAAATCGTCAACGATTTTTCGTGACCGATCATTTTTTTCCAGTCCTGTGGAAGATGGATTCTTCTCCACCCGTTTCAAACCTTATCCCACAGACGACATATTGTCGTCTTTATCACAACAATATCACTATTAATATGGCAGATGTTTGGACGATTTGCATTCCTTAGTGCCATCAGCTCGGACCTGTGCAGTTAGGATCACCCATACCTTGTTCTCGGTGACAAACTATCGTCAATCGTTTTGCGTTGCTTTGATTAAAAATGTTCCCTTCAGACAGCTTCTTCAGTAGAATTCTTACTTTGTGGAAACAAATCCAGAGAGAAGGATTCCCGAACAATTAAAATCTTGGTTGCTTTAATCCAGGATCTACTGATATATTGTCTACCCATTCTCTTAATACTCTCTTAGAGCCCCCCCCCCTTACCGGTCTGTTACAATTTCACTCGGCAAACTCTTATATTGAGTGCCCCTTGGGCGTTGTATTTTGGGAACAATCAATAAAAATGTAGAAAATAATAACAACATCAACACTAATAATCATAATATTTGTAAATATATGCGTTACGGTACCTATGGATAAGGTCATCATGGAGGCTGAACTGGCGAAAATACAGATGTTTCAGATAAAATCAGAGAAATATACTAAGAAGTTCTTTAAGTTGTCCTGGTTACACAGTTGGACTTCTTGGGGATCGCTGAGAACATTGGGTGTGTGCAAATGGCAGCACTGCTTGGAACAGCTCATTAGTTGAAGAAAGCGCTTTGTCTCTAAGTTAGAAAGTATAATCATCATCATCAAACGAAATATCTAAGAGTCGGAAATGATAATAATAATAATAATAATAATAATAATAATAATAATAAGAAGAAGAAGAAGAAGAAGAACAAGAACAACAACATTAATAATAATAATAATCCACACTGACAGAACAATCAAAGCCAACCGCCCAGATATTGTTATTAAAGACCACAAACAAAAAAGGTGTCTCCTTATTGACATGGCAGTCCCTGCTGACTGCAATCCATCTTTGAAGATATTCAAAAAGCTGTCAAAATACAAGGAACTTGAAATAGAAAACTCGAAAATGTGGCATATGGGAACATCTAATTGAAGGGATTCCTGGAAGTCCATGCCTCAAGGAGATACAAAAAATTGTTCTGACAAGTACAGCCCACACGTTACGAAGGGCTTTATCTATGTATTTGTTCTTTTTTTTTTTTTTTGTCAGTGTAAAGTGTCATGATGCCATTTCTAGCCTTAGGTCCCTGGGCGGGACCCGGAAAGAAATGAGTACACACCGAAATCAATGGAAACAATATAATACTACTACTAATAATAATAATAAACTACAGATTTAGACGTTGATACCAACATGATTAAAGAACGAGACCAAATTGCTACATACAAATAATTAGGAATTGAAGAAGGAGACGGAATACAGTATTCAATTCTGAAGAAAAGAATATTATAGAACTGTGCGTTTGATAATAGAAAGCGAACGTAATGGGGCCAATAAACTGAAGGCTATCGACACCTTAGCTATGCCATAGTAACATACGGCTTCAACGTTATTAAATGAAAGTTGAATGACATTAAAATATTGGATGCCAAGACCAGATAAATGAGAAATCAGACCTTCATAGGTTGTACGTACTAAGAGATTTAGAAGGAACACCCCATGTACTAAGAAAAGTGCTATCAATCTGATGAGAATTTCCTATCGGGCCTAAGGAATATAGTTTGGACCCATCTCTACAAAGCAGCAAATAAACAAACGCAAATGATGATGATAATAAGTTAAATTTTAGGGTTCGTTTATTTTGCGTCTTGAAGAAATAATATAATCGACAGTCAATTGGTGTTACGCGGTCCTGATCGTTCGATTGGGGCATAACTTCTGACTGAGAAAAAAGAATAATATGGAAAACTGCAAATTATAATTTACACTGAAAAAAAAGTTTTTCTATGGAAGACCAAGGTTTCTGGAAGTGACTATGTTGATCAAATTATTGCAAAAACATTACTAAATACTGAAAGTTTGAGATTGTAATTTAGGAAATGTGTCATATGTAAATAATACAATAAAACATTGTGATCTGTGTTTTAGGATATATTGCAAAAATATATATAAGCATACATCTAGTGAGCTAAGTGTAGAAAAAATTTCGAAAATTTAATTGGTGAGAAATTTTAGTTTTTTAGAAAAATACAACCAACTTGATTGTTTTTCCAGATTATTTTTATTCGATTTCAAAATTGACTTTAATATTTCATTGAATATTTAAAATTTTAAATTATTAGAAATGCTATTCATATTTTTAACAATGATCAAGTCTTCATTATTTTTGCTTCTTTTAACATTTTATAAAAGAGAATTTAAGCTGTCAGAATATTAATAAATTATTTTTATTTTATTTGAGCCCTTTGTCATTTTTTGTTTTTACCCGGCTATTTATACCTCATAAAATCAAAGATATTGCTATCAGTTATGGTTTGTAATCCATAATTTGTTCAGGTTTCTATTTAATGAGAGCGGATCGTACAAGAACCCGATTGCTCACAAAAAAACAACAGCAACAATAATAATAATAATAATAATAATAATAATAATAATAATAATAATAATAATAATATCAAAATATTATACATCCAGTTGTATTTGATGCACTCGGATAGATTGGAAAATTTCCGATAGACTCATGAAATGTTTTCCTGGTAACCCTTGCTTTAAAGATATCCAAAAAAATTATACTCACAAGTACAGCTCACAAATTACGTAGAGCTTTGAAAAATGTGTGTGTGTTTTTTTGTTTTTTTTTTTAAAAAAGATCAATGGAAAGTATTAGGTTGGTTCAAAAATAATGACGTAATAATGTCGTTTTTTGACGTATTTTTAACGTCAAAAAACGACATTATTACGTCATTATTTTTGCACCAACCTAATATTATGAAGTCATTTCAAACTTTTGGTTTCTGGTTGGGACCCGGAAGGAATTGTGCATACAACACATATCCAAGAAATAATAATAATAATAATAATAATAATAATAATAATAATAATAACAATAAGAAGAAGAAGAAGAAGAAGAACAACAACAACAAAGTTGAGCATATTGATCTTTCCAGTGATGTTTTCGAATAATAAGAATAATAATGATAATAATAATATTTGAATTTATAATAAATCAATATGATGAAATTAAATCGATTGATCAGTTCCTCATACATCACACTTCCTCTCAGTTATTCTTGTTCATTTCCCCATTTTGAGCTAAATGCTACTGTCACTTATTATATGATTCATTTTAATATCATTATCGTGGGCCTCGAATACTCTTCTATCCTGCATAATTGTTGCTTTATAATTGGTGCAAAAGCATTGTTCTGAGACGCCTTTTCAGTTTTCCATTTTTGTTTTCTCTTTCCATAACATTTCAGACACAAAATTTTCAATTTCGTATGTTTGCACCCTGATTTTATTATTGGAATTTTGGGATTTTTTCTATTCATTTGGCTCCTAGTTCGCTTGGGTGTGTGAAAAATTAACCAAGTTATTTTGTTAGTGTTCAGTCTTCACCTTTCAAAAATGTAAGCATTATCATTTTCCCTTACATAATACTTATTCTTTATCATTTTTTAAACGGACAGCCCTTGTTCTTTGACTTAATATAATCTTTGGTGATGGCGAGACAGTTTCCTTAGTCAACCTCGTCAACAGAATCCTATCCTAAGCTTTCCATTAGGAGTCGGATTACATAATTATAAATAGGTAAGAAATGAATAAATTAATAATAATTGTAATAATAATTAATGCATGAAAAAGTTTGGCACTGCCATAAACAGACAAAAATTAATTATCACGACTCATGATGATAATAAAAAGTAAAAACTGAAAAACGGGGCAGCTAACCGGTTTCGTACCTCACTCAACAGAGCTAAATCGAGGTTAATAAAGTAAATTATTTAAGAAAGAGAAAAATAGACAAAGTGTCTGGTTTGGTTTGGTTTATTTTGTTTTACGGCATATAAACCTCAATGGGTTATTTAATGCCGACAACATTTTTAGGATAGATTCGTATGAATACAAAATGTATTCTTTGGTTTAGATTGGTTTGGTTTATTTTGTTTTATGGCATATCAACCTCAATGGGTTATTTAATGCTGACAATTTTTTTTCTAGCTGGAATATTTTGTTTGGTCAAAAATCTGTTTCTGGTAATATATTTCCTTCCAAATTGTATTGCTGGTAATATTTTTTTTTCAAAAAGTATTTCCGATAATAGTTAACTAATTGCCCATAGCTGAGACCCTAACAGGCGCTACCACTCCGGATCAGGGTGAACCTGGGAACACCAGCAATTAAGACGTAGTTTCGCGCTCCTCAAAACCTCCTTGCTGCTGGATATAGTTTAAGGTTTTACCCAGAACGCAGATGTAGTTTAAGGTCTTACACAGGACGCGGACAAAGTGTATTGGGGGGGGGGAGTTTGTGCAATATGATTCAATGTCACAAATAATTACTTGTTTCTTTGTATACCGTTTTCTTTCAGAATATGAACGATTATTTCTCTCCTCAAATTCCTATCCTCAAATATATATATATATATATATATATATGTGTGTGTGTGTGTGTGTGTGTGTGTGTGTGTGTGTGTGTGTATCCTCAATAACCCTGGCCGTTCTTGTTATACATTCATTTACATACATTACAATGCTCAATGTTTCCCTCTAGCCTTTTCACCTTCATTATGTACCGTAAGTGTTAATCTCACTAAACTCTCTTTCTTATGTCCCCCAGAAATTTTAACTCACTCTGATTCTTCTCCGTTTTATTCCGATTACGTTTAAACTTTCACATTTCTCACATGTTCCGTTCATGTTATTCTGAGCATGATTCTTTCAAACAACCTCTCACTTCGTTTAAGTTTACTCTCTCTCTGTAAGCATATTCTCCAGAATTCACTGAGATACCGAAATATAGTTATGACAGCACTTCTCGTTCTTTGTTTCTCACGAAATTTTAATATTTCTTATTATTTAGTTTAGTTTTTTGAAGGCAGCTTTCGTAGTGCCAGTTTGTTTCCCTGTTTGATTCTGCAAATTATA
>OZ010583.1:104537801-104570301 GCA_963932145.1 Acanthosepion lycidas
ATATATATATATATATACGTGTTTGTGTGTGTGTATTATGCAGTTGAATGAGAGAGTTGGAAGTTATGTGTAACAAGTTTCCTCATTCAATATGACTTCATTGAAATAAAGTGATTTTCTTCCTGTTCATTTTTGTAGAGATGAGGGCCTGTGCAGAAGTAAACGTCGCTTATAATTATGCATAACAAGATACGCAGAATATGCGGTAGCCTTAAAGAAATGCCTTAAGGAAATACAGAAATATATGATTTTTTTTTAAGTTATGAAGATTTTAATTAAACTTTTAACATCTGATAGTGCAAAGGTAAATATATAGGACATTTTGCACAATGTCTACGCGGATACATTTCACTGATAAAGCAGCGTCAGATCAGATCAGACATGATTCTCATTAAACTTCTGAACGCTTGATTTTGATTTCTCTTCTTATAGAAATTTGATTTTAGATGAGTTCAGCTAATTTTTAATTTCATCAGATTTTTATATTTTTAAAACGTATATAATAATAATAGTAATAATAATAATAATAATAATACAAAGACGACAATGAGTTGAAAGGCCTCCTCAATATTGTAAAATACTTCAGTGACGACATAGGTATGGACTTCGGATTAGATAAATGTGCAAAAGTAACATTCAAGAAAGGTAGAATTACAGAAACACCCTTAATAGATTTAGATTTTGTCACAAAAATTAGGGAATTTGAGCATGATGAAGCTTATAAGTACCTAGGAATTAGCGAAGGAGATGGGATACAACCCGCCAAATGAATGAATAAATAAGAAAAGAGTACTACAGTCGTGTACGTCTCGTACTAAATTATGAACTAAACTCAAAAAATAGAATATCACCTATAAACACATTGGCTGTCCCTGTGGTGCAATACAGCTTTAATGTCCTTAACTGGACCATAGCTGAAATTAAGCGAATGGACGCCAAAACGAGAAAGCTTCTCACTTACTATCGCATGCATCATCCCAAAGCTGATGTTGATAGTCTCTATGTGCACAGATCCGATGGAGGCAGAGGATTAGTTCAACTAGAACTGTCCTACAAAACTACAACAATTGGCCTGCAAAGATACTTGGAAACTACAGAAGACTGGATGATGGTATGCGTCAAGGAACATGAAAGTAGTAAGCGTCTTTACTCCGTAATGAAAGAAGCCAACAAATCCAAAATGGAGTTTCAGATGGGCGTAGAGATGCAACTACAGCACAATACACCGGCTAAAACTGCAAGATACTTAAAAAAGACAGCAAAGACGAATGCAACCGACCAGATACAGAAGCTATGGCAAGATAAACTACTTCATGGCCAATACTCTACCCGTACCAAACAATCTGATGTAGACAAAACCCGTACCCATCAGTGGCTACGCAGTGCAGGGTTGAAAGCGGAAACTGAAGGTTTTATCCTTGGTGCGCAGGACCAATGCTTGCTAACTAGGAATTATCAAGCACATATACTAAAATATTGTGTCAGCCCAAAATGCAGATTCTGTGATAAATATCCAGAAATGAGTGATCATCTTGTATCAGGTTGCACGATGTTGGCACCCACTGAATATAAAACCCGACATGACAGAGTGGGCCAATATCTGCACTGGAAAATTTGCAATTTCTACGGGAATGAAACTGAAAGAAATTGGTATGAACACCACACAGACCCGGTTACGGAATAGGACCTTTCCCATTTCTATGGGACTACACAATACACACTGACAGAACAATCAAGGCCAACCGCCCAGACATTGTTATTAAAGACCACAAACAAAAAAGTGTCTCTTTATTGATATGTCAGTCCCTGCAGACTGCAATGTATCTTTGAAGTTATTCCAAAAGCTGTCAAAATACAAGGACCTTGAAATCGAAATCACAAACAAGTGGCAAATGGGAACATCAACAATCCCTGTTTTGTTGGAGCCCTAGGATTGGTTGGAAATGATTCCAGTAGACTAATTGAAGGGATTTCTGGTAGTCCATGCCTCAAAGAAATACAAAAAAAAATCTCAAAAGTACAGCCCACACTTTACGAAGGGAATTATCTATGCAATATATATATATATATATATATATATATATATATTGTCAGTGGAAAGTGTCATGATGCCATTTCTAACCTTAGAATAATAATAATACACAAGAATTGAATTTGCCTTCATATTTACATGGCAGTCCTTGGATCTGAAAGAACTGCCATGTAAATAATGTAATGTATATTTGAAGATCTTTAAAAAAACTATCAAAATACAACGATCTTGAAATCGAAATAACAAAATACCGTGCAATATTTTATTCTAAAAGAAAATTTATGAGTTCTGCTTCGGGGTAAACACTAAATAATAATTATTTTTGATACTTTCAATTTATTTTCAATGTATTTCTTGTCATCATGTAAATAGTGAAGGTTACAAATTTCAAGTGTGTTTAAATAGAATCTAATAATTATTTCATTTTGTTTTTATAGGGAGAACAGAAATTTATGACATCATATTTATTCGTATATTAACAATAGAAACTTCGTTTTAGGTTGTTATTATTATTACGGTTTTGAGATGGCAGCTTATGAATTGTACTGGAAAAACAAGGATTCAAAATCTATATAGAAATAGGTGAATGTTTGCTGCCAGTTGAGTTCCGTAACTTAATCGGTAAAGCGGCTGACGCTGAATTTCAAGTTCACGACGAATAATATTAATTAATAATTTCACATTCACACAGAACAACGATCTGAATGTTGTGATAAGAAGACAATGGATATACAGAAAAAAAAAATCATCAAATGTAATAATAATCTATCTCGGATTATCTCAGACGACCCGTTATATAACTCGAAAGACGGGCTAAAAGCGGTTGGATATATTAGATTATATTGAATCATTGTCTGGTTGGATTATCTCTTTATCCAATGTAACAGTTGTTAAGATTTTGAATATTCACAGACTTGCAGAATGAACCTTACGTTTGCATGCGTTTTTATAACAAGCAGGGGAACTAATGTTTAGACTTAATAAGAGTGAAGTCGTTATAGAAGTTCTGCGCATCCGATTATTAAATTATATACGTTATCTTAAAGCGGGCGTTTTTCTACACTCAGAGAACTCAATCACCCACCGCCATAATTAGTTTAAATCTTGGTAAAAAGTAAGCTTCAAGAATCACAAAGAACTCGTTATAAGATTCCTATTGTTAGCGTTATTTAGTTTAGGTTTTGTAATGTGAGAGCAGAGAAGAATAAGATATTTTAAGACTTCACAAAAAAACAAAAACAAAAAACAAACTAACTTGTTTTCTCGTGTCGTTCAGCTGGGAAGGAACATTTTTTTTATTCATTGATTGCATTTCTCTGCCATGGAGAACATTAGACAGTGACTACGGTGGCAAATGAAGATAACTCTTCAAAAAGAAACCCTATGACACATCCAGAGAACATACATGATATGGGAAGGAAATAATGAAAACAGTGAATGTGGCGACAAAGCTTTGCTCAAATTTTGTACAGGTGATGAGAAAATTGAACAAATATGTTGCACTAGGGGTAGTTTCGCACAATAACAAAAGTTGCTTCAAAAATACATTCTCGTTATGACCTTAAATAACCTCCTAAGAACACACACGCATGCACACACACACACACACACACACATATATATATATATATATATATATATATATATATATATATATATATATATATATATAAAGAAATATGGTTTTAAGGGGTGCTCTATTTATCGGATAATGTATTCAAATCAGAGACAGAGGGTATGTAAATATAAAAGGGAAAACTAAATTGAAAACTCAGAGGCAACAGGCTGTTTCAGGTTAGACTCAATCGTCAGAATCACCGTCAGGCCTTATGAATGCGTCTAGCATGAAACAGCCTGTCGCCGTTGAGTGCTCATTTCAATGTTCATTATATATATATATATATATATATATATATATATATATATATATATATGTGTGTGTGTGTGTGTGTGTGTGTGTGTGTGTGTGTGTGTTTGTCTTTGTATTTCTTGGGGGCTGTCGATAGCCGCGGTAACACAAAACCAGAAGTCATCGTGGCCGAGTGCTTGAGCGTTCTGGCCTTGTTCTAATTGTTGATCATGCTAGATAACATGCTCTTTCCCCAAAATTGTAACTTACGTTTGCTCAGCATACTTGCAGTATAAACCACAGGAGTTTTCTGTGGGTTTTGAACAAAGACAAATATGTCTGAGCGAGCGTCTGCAATAGGGATTGGCTAGCCGCGCTAGTAGGCTGATATCCTCGAATATGAGTGGCCAGCTATTTATGACAACATATATTATAAAATGGACAATAAAAGTCCGACAATTATCTTAATATATTCCTGTTTATAGATACAACCATTTAAGTGCCTTGTTTATACTAAACAGTATTCGCTACATTTACCAGCATGAATATCCGAGAAATTGCAAATCATGGGAAATTACTTGTTTTAAAGCAGTGGTTTGAATTTAATAAATACTTCCTCTTTAGATAAGTGGTGTAGCACTTCAGGCCGCTTGGCAGTTCCGTCTAGAATACAGGTTCGATTCTTGTCGGAGGACGCACATTTTCTACGAAATTTCTCGGACATTTAGGCCGGTAAATGTAGTTCATAATATGAATTTTCCCTTTAATTTATTTTCTGTTTGAATAAGTTCGGCATTCTTTATATCTTGTGGCTAAAAATATTTCTATATATGATATATTCATTTGATAAAGTGTGTATAAGGTCATTTTTGCGCTCAGAGATACGTGTTTTTTTTGGTTTTTTTTATCTCTGCAAGTTTCCAGAAACATTTTAAGTTGTCCTTATGACCGTTAATTTTATATGCACCTGCTTCAAAATTATAAATAAAATGATATAGTTAAAATCTATAATAAGTTTGGATGTGATTGTAATGATTTTGATACTGACAAGTTTGGATAAATTGGATTGGTCAAATTATATGTATGTTTTTATCTAGTTTATTGTCTTGTTACTGGTGGTAATGTCGTTATCTTTTTTTGGCGGTTTTATATTTATTATGGCTAAAATTCAACAATAACAATATTTAAGACCTTTTTTTATTATTAGACATTAATTGCATCGCTACAATTTCCTTGATTTCAATTAACCAGATGTATATTTAAAAAATCTGAAAACTAACGGCATGTTTACCCTTGTTTATAAATACCTGTTGCGAAATAAGATGCTTACATTTGCCAGAGAACAAAAAGCATCGGCTAAGATAAGTTTGCAATCTTTTTCAGTCCTGATATATATATATATATATATATATATATATATATATATATATATATATATATATATATATATTCAATTTAAACGTCATTATTAGTGGACATTCGTATTTGAGTAAACGCTCTGTTTATTTATCAAATAGTATATTTGTGTTCTTCTACCGGCCTGCGTCTCTCTCTCGAGAGTGGAAACTACGGTTAAATCCGAGCTACAGAGAACCAAGCGGTCAGGCATAGCCGAAATTGTTTTATCTATCTATCTATCTATCTATCTATCTATCTATCTATCTATCTATCTATCTATCTAGAGAGAGAGAGAGAGAGAGAGAGAGAGAACGTTTTTATCAATATTATTCATTTCATGGCTTATCGAAATATTAAACAGATAATTATTGGTATCTATATGATTCTTTTACTTGCAAAATATGCGTAATTTAGACATAATTCTTTTCATTTGCAGAAATTTAAAGAGGCGGTAGTCAGGGTCATAAAATCACCTGAATTTCAGAATATTATGTTGATCTTTGAAAACCTGTTACTGATAGTCAACTTGCAGTGTTTATTTCAATGCCGACATTTTTTTTCTCTTGCTCTTTTTCTCCACTTTCTCTCGTCTAGCTTCTCTGGGCAGATATTACATTGTTTTTCATGTGTTGCTGTAAGTTTGTACTGTTTTTCCTTATTTTCCATTTATTATTTTCCATTACGATATTGAGTTGTCATATATCAGCTGATACAACCATATATGGTTTGTACTTTTTTCATATTATCTGTTGATAAATTATTATTTCTTTGAGTACACTTCTCCGTTTCTAAGTATCATTAATATTATCTTTATTTCTTATTTTTTTCTATTAAATTTATCTATATTTCCTTTTGGTCTTACTGCAGTCTGGTATATTACATCAATTTGTAGGAAGATACTATGCATTGGGCATTTGTGTTTTTGTTTTTTTTTACAGATGAACTTACTGAGTATTTGCGACGTAATATTTTTAATGAATTGAAATATTCTTTCTGTGAAGCTATAGCTACCTAATATACGTATATATTATTTCGGAATAGATTTATGTATACAAACGGTATGGATATATAACATTTTATATATATGAAGTATATATATAAAAATTAAGTAACTGGAATAAAATCTTCTGCTTTTCAGCTATATAATATTTTTCGCCCAGATCCATTCCTTGGAGCTACAGGTTTTGTACTGTTATCAAGAAATGCTTTCTATATTATGCTTTTATTAATTTTCCCTCTATCTTTTTCTGGTTTATTTTTTCTGATACACACAAAGATGACTACCACCATAACGAAACAGTTACAGACTTACAGAGAGACATATATTTTTTTCCGGCTTCTGTATCTGCATATAAATTTTCACATATATGTAGTCATGTCTACACGAGCATTCATCTCTGTAGACACAAACAGTATACAGCAAAATACAAAAGATGCTTCACCTGCGGAAGATTGCAAAAATCACATTAATTCAGTCATTGTACGTTTATACTAGCCGATACCTCCCGACAAGTAGATCAGGCTCTTGAGAGAGGGGTCTATGTTTTATAGAATTACTATCTATAGATATATTGCCAAACAAGGCTGAATATATTCAGTCACCCACCCACGAGGGTGTCATGTGGCACAATGCCTTTTTAACGTGGGCATTCCGAGCCCGTGGGCTCGGCCAAAAATATACCCATTGAACCCGTATAAACGAGTTTAGGGCCGGTCTACGTCCCCGAGGGAGACTGCGCCCTTTGGCTTAGCCTCCTTCGGGTTCCTCAGGCCCGAAAGCAGAGAGTCCAACCGATCAGTCGGTCAGAAAGTGAGCGACTGAGCCAAACAAGGCTGGAGTGTTTCTGTCTACCCATCAACAAGTTTTCAATTCAAAATTGTCATTCGCCTAGACAGGTTTAGTAATACGTTGACAAGAGCCAGATCAGGCAAACATTGGAGTAATGTTGTCATATTTGGGGGGGGGGGAGAAATCCAGACTTCACTCTCTAATGCAAAACTTTCTCCGATTCGTTTTGGGTGACGAATTGTTTTCCACCCTCCAACATCTCTATCACATGTAGGCGTGATGTGGCAAGCGTCTCTCTGCTCTTCTACTGAAAGTTCTCGGACGAACTACATTCCCTGGTCCCGCGAATTTAAACCTTCATTGCAAGGACACGCGATGCCACTTAAATAGTAGCAGACCACCTACATTTCCTCCGTATTCCATCGGTGAGAAGTATTCTTCATTCTAAAAGCTTCTTGAGAAATATTGCTCTTTGAAACCGACTCCCAAGTGGATGTTTCCCCGATCACTACAATCTTAACCTGTTCAAGCCTAGGTCAACCATTATCTTCCACTCATATCCGCACAGATTGCCTCCTTACACAGCCGTCTCTCTCGAGTAACTCTCATGTGTTATAAAGGATGAACCTTATTTAAAAAAGTGGTAGACAATCTAGTCTAGTTAGAGTTTAGCAAATAGTTATGAGGAATGATGTATTCATAAATTTCCCAAATGTATTTGAGTAAAAAGTGAATGCAATGCATTCTGCCTGATTTCGAACATGGATCGTCGATTTTCTTTTTCCCAGGCCGCTTATCGTTACTCTTCCTGAACATGCGATACTAAAATATACAGTGTAACCCGGATATAAGAGAGTCGTCGGGGCCGGAGAAGAAGTCTCTCATATCCGGGTTTCTCTTATATCCGGGTTTCTCTTATATCCGTGTTTTATCTAATTTATATACATTAACAAAGGCTCTAATTTGGGACCAGATAAAATATCTCTTATATCCGGGTTTCTCTTATATATGGGTCTCTTATATCCGGGTTACACTGTCATTGGTGTTAATGCAATATTTTGGTAATTTGAATAGATTGATCGATGAGATAAGTTGTCAAGTTATCCAGATGTCCTCCGGTTTCATCATCTTGTAACATCTTGGTATCTCTGCACCATGAAATAAGGGAACTAATTGCTGATGAAGATTCAGTACTCTTTAATTGGTTTCTAAAGCAATTGTTCCTGTTTCATAATATTGTGCTTAGCTTTTAGAATGTAAATTCTACTATCAAAATGCCCCTTCGAAAATCACTAACAAGTTTCCCGTCCTCTGTTTAAACACTTCCCATTTCCCAGATATTTTTCATTTGCGGCTAAGAATTCTGTTTTTTAACAAATGATGTTTAGTCCTTTCTTCTCGCTTTCCTTTAATACCTCATCTAAATGAAAAGAAGAAATATTTTTGAATGAAGATACGTTGCCAAAATATTCATTATATATATATATATATATATATATATATATATATATATAACGACTGCATCTTGCATCAAAATGCCTGTCGCTTCTGAGTGTTGACTTCAATACTCACTATATATATATATATATATATATATATATATATATATATATATATATATATATATATATATATAATAAATTAACTGATTTAAAATATGTTTTTCGCTACACAGTTCTAAGCATGTTTCAAAAAATAATAAAAATATCTATAAGAACACCGTATTATATATCTTACTGTTCTTTCTTTTTATTCACACATACACACACAATATATATATATATATATATATATATATATATATATATATATATATATATATATATATTGTTAAGAACTCTCATCTAATTTTATTCTCTAATCAGCAGTAAAGTTTATATTTTAAAAGTACCCAGATTGAGGAGTAACTACATTCCGAAAGTGTGAAATTGAAAAAGAAATAAGGGTTGATAAAAGGTACAAAACGAATGCGCCACGGTCATAATACATACCGGAACAGTAAAATTGTCCAAATCCTGTAACAGCACAATTAACCACCCCACAAAATGTTTAATATCTTAAAATCTCTAAATGAATTGGTTTATTTTTCCAGATTAGACGTTTAACCATCTTGACACAATTTTTCGTAAGAATCACTGAAAACCCCTTTTTGTTTTCACCTCAAAAGAGAGCAGTTTAAAATGTTTTTTTGTCAGGTAGAGTAACGATTACTACAACCACCAATGCTAAATTCATCAACTGTTTTCGATATAAACTTGGGATTGTGTACTGGTTATTACAAACCGTATACCAAAGATCTATAGAACCATAGATACGTTAGTAATGAGTACAACTATCTAAATAATATTTCAAATAATTTGCAGAAATCAGTTCAAGTTATATAATCTACTAACTCGAGCAATAAGGAAATATTTGACAATACTAAAAAATGAATATATAAAAACATTAGAATTAAACAACCAAATAACCTGTATGTAATATTTCACGGTAGATATAAAAACATTTACAAGTGTTTATCCACAGTTCAACAGGTGGCTTGGCATTACGTCATTTTTTCTATCACCGGTAAGGCAGTGATCAAGGCTGAAAGGATTAAAAGCTTTTATCAATCTACTACACCAAAGAATATTATTAACAAAAATAATGTAAAGATCAGATATAACTGCGTTAAAAACATCGAAAAATCGATATCCCAACATAACAATATTATTCTTAATAAATGTATGTCCAACAAAGACAAAGTTAACCATTTTAAAAATAAATGCAACTTCCTAAAAAATACGATCTGTCCATTAAGCGGCCAACGACACTATTGAATACTGACCTAACATACATTCTGATAACGATGTCAAATTTTATTTTGGTTCCAAAGAAAATCTTTGGAAGTTACGTTTCAAAAATCATCGAATGAATGTAAGATACATGAATAGCACTGACCTCTCAAGACGTTTCTGGCAATCAAAGAATGGTGCTAATACAATACATCATTCTCAAGCATATATAGATAGTCGAGGGAAATATAGTCAGCGCATATAACCTGAAGATTGTATCCGAACATTAAACAGATTGCAAGAGCTTGGTGATAATGTCAGAGTACGAACACATACACAAGCACAAATACAAACACGCATGTAGACATACACACACACACACACACACATACATATATATATATATATATATATATATATATATATATATATATATATATATATATGGACCTTCATGTCAACACCAGAGGCGACAGTCTGTTTCATGTCAAACGGAATAGTGAGACTTTGTGCGTTGTGTTTTGTCTCGACTATTTATATATCCTGGTCAATGGTGCATTATTGGTAATGATAATTAGTTATTGTATAGGCGGTAAGAATTATTCTGTAACATATAATAGGAGTTATTGTGGAACCGTTATTTGTAGGAACTTAATAGTATTATTTATAGTGTTGTTTGATTATTATTTACTCGACTATTTATATATACAAATCAGACATGCTTTGTGGGTACTCTATTTTATTATACTAACCGTTACTTTGGTTGGTGGTAACTGTTTCCAAATAATCCAGTGGTTATTGAATGGGAATAATTGTGGAAAAGAATAAGATTTGGGGGATTTTTATAGTGTTTTTTTTTGTTTTTTTTAAACTATTTTTCCTTTATTATTGATTAATCTTATTGTTGGTTGTTATAACTACGTTTTCTTTTGTTTATCTGTGCGTATGTACTTTGTTTATTTGTTCATTATTTACTTAGTTTATTTACTTATTTATTTGTATTAATTTATATTACTTGTTTATTTTATTTTAATTATTTATTTTTGTTTATTCTTATTCGTTTTCATTATTCGATTTTTAAGTAACGTAATATTAGAAATTGATTTGGGGCTTGCATTTTGAGAGGAGTTCGCATCATTTATTTAGTAGTTTGTTTTGGTCTGGGAATGTAATTATAGTTATTTCTCCTCCAGACACAGTTCACACACACACACACACACACACACATATATATATATATATATATATATATATATATATATATATATATATATATATATATATATATATATATATATATAAAACAATGGAACCTATCAAAAAATTAAAATCTTCAGACACACTGGGTTGTATATTAATATTATTCCGTTTTTATTATTATTTCATTTAGATTCCTCGACTAGTTTCGGCCAACATGGCCATCATCAGGAGAAAAAAAATTCTGCTTGCTGGTAGCAGTATTCTAAAGAAATGAATGTCTTGATGGAGAAAATAAACTTTTGTTTGTAGTTTTCATTTGTTTTTATTTTTCTTTTTTTTTAACATGAATATTCTTCGTCCTTGTGTTGGTCAAACAGTCTCTTTAAAGTTCATATTTGAGATAAGAGAAAGATTGATTCATTCTTTTCTGTATTCCCTTGGTCATTTTGACAGTTTTATTGGTTCCTGGGGATGTGTGTCTGTTAAGTGTGTGTGTGTCTGTCATTTGCTTCTTAGAGAGTGAGTTAGTATGATATTTGTATCTCTCTCTCTCTCTCCATATATATATATATATATATATATATATATATATATATATATATATATTTATTTATATATATAATGTAACCGCCACA
The DNA here is from genome assembly GCA_963932145.1 of Acanthosepion lycidas. Classification (NCBI taxonomy): domain Eukaryota; kingdom Metazoa; phylum Mollusca; class Cephalopoda; order Sepiida; family Sepiidae; genus Acanthosepion; species Acanthosepion lycidas. The sequence goes on from OZ010583.1 coordinate 104,549,476, forward strand.
ATTGATTAGAAGGTGCTTAATTTAACTCGAGCATCACGATTTCTCTGGTTAATTGTTAATTAAGTATTTTTTTCAAATTGGGTATAAACACACGCCCACCCTAATCGACCCTTCCCTCCTTGCAAAACTGACCTAGCATATTTTAATCTATGCCATTTTAACTATTTAAACGAAAGTCCCAATTTCTAATTCAGCATTCGCATTCGTTTAATGTAACTTTCCATTAGAATTTACTCTTCAGAAATCAGTTTTCATTTAGTTACAAAATTTATTGTTTTTGTCTTTGCAGCCAATTTTATCAATATTCAAACATCCGGTCTCTATTTGCTTTCGTAACTCTACATTCCTTAAAATATTCTTAACTGCCAATCCCTTTTTTTTTTATTTATTATCGTTATTTTAATGTTTTTCGCAAATCGATTCCTGTGGTATTCTACAATAATGTTTTTTTTCCTGTTCTTATCTGAGAGATATTTCCAATTACGTTTCAAAATTGTTTTGTGATCTCTGTTCATCTTTTTCAAATTTTCCAAAGTGGTTTTTTCCATCACCCTGTCGTCTTGTTACGTATTTGTACTTTTTTTTGACGTCCTAACTTTCTTATTAGTCAGGGGTTAAACATCGATCAAGAAAACTATCGATAACAATATGAAATCTATATTTATTTCAATATGGGAAACAACACTTTCGGTGTATAAGAAAACTTTCACTCCACAATATATGTTACTGTAAATATCTTCCAGAAAATAAATAATGTAAACTGATATTTACACAATTTCAGTTATAATTTCCATATGATAAATTTTTATTATTATTTACCTGACTATTCGAGACGGCGTACTAATTTTGATTTTTGTAACCGGTAAGTTTCGGCCGATCTACTCACCCCGTTTGTTCAGGGGCTGGTCTTTTTACTCGGTAATCTACTTGGAATTTCGAAATAAACCCAATTGTAGGGCTGTACAATGTCTTATTTTCAATTTCCAGAGTTAGAGAATATTTCATATGAATTCATACACCATATGTGTCTATGGTATATTATTTCTGTTTTAATATGTTATGGAAAATTAACACCCACAAACTCAGATAATAAATTTTTTTAATTGGCGCTTATCTCCATGATTCTATTCCTTTCTCGAACAATCTAGTTTCGACGTTCTGGATTCTGAAATGTAACGCCTGAATTCGGATCATAGGACTGTAAGGATATCCGGATTTTGATGGTGGAATATTTGAGTTCCGTTTCTTTCTTAAATAGGCTCCTTCATTTTACCTCAAAAAAGGTAATCAAAAACCAAACCGCATGGGGTTACTGAGTGTGAGAGTGTATGAGAAAAGGAAATCTTTATTAAGGAGATCGAAAAATAAAAGAACAGGAATTAAGAAATCAGAAGAAAAAGAATGAAACTGAATTTTGATTTTTGGAAATCAAAGGACTTCAAAGGAAGAAGATTTGCTATATATATATATATATATGTATATATATATATATATATATATATATATATATATATATATATATATATATATATATATATATATATATATATATATTATTTATATATATATATATATATATATATATATATATATATATATATATATAGAGAGAGAGAGAGAGAGAGACAGACAGACAGACAGACAGACAGACACACACAAATATCATACTCACTCACTCCCTAAGAACCAAATAACAGACACAGACACACTTAACAGATACACATCCTCAGGAACCAATAAAACTGTCAAAATGACCAAGGGAATACAGAGAAGAATGAATCCATCCAGCTCTTATCTCAAATAAGAACTTTAAAGAGACTGTTTGGCAAACACAAGGACTAAAGAAAATTTATGTGAAAAAAAAAGAAAAATAAAAAAAAATGAAAACTACAAACAAAAGTTTATTTTCTCCATCAAGACATTCATTTCTTTAGTTCACTGCTACCAGCAAGCAGAATTTTTTTTCTCCTGATGATGGCCATGTTGGCTGAAACTAGTGGAGGGTTAGTATAGAACTTACGGTTACATCTATCCATTTTAATTTTCAAACGACGAAATATCATAAAAGTAATTATAGAAAAAGTACAGGGTATCTACTTCAGGCCGGTGGAAAAGAGAATGAAGATATCCCATCAGAACATTTGTCATAAAGTCACATTCTTGCTGCGACGCTATCTACAAGCCACCTCTCTATCTCACTTTATATATATATATATATATATATATATATATATATATATATATATATATATATATATATATATATGTATGTATGTATTTGTTATGGTCCAAGTTCCTTTATTTGACATCGTTTTTTTATTGTAATTTATTATAATAAAAATATTATAATAATATTTTGCTCTACTTTGTATTGAGCAGTTTTTGAAAGAAAAAATGCTACGAATTATTACTCCATCAGTTCTTTCTCTCATTTGTATATATATATATATATATATATATATATATATATAATATTAGGCAGCATATATTTTAAATATGAAGAAATAATCATACATAGAATCAATCAGCAATATTAATGCGATCACATCATTCAATGGCTTAACTGTATTTTAATGCATACATTATGTTCTACTAGCGAAGTGATTTCGCCAATAATCGCATTAATATTGCTGATTGATTATGTATATATATATATATATATATATATATATATATATATATATATATATATATATATATATAATTTGCTATTTTTATTGGGGAACGTTGATAAACATTGGTTTAGAGAAATATGAAATAATTTCTAAAGAATTACATACATACATATATATATATATATATGTCTGTGCGTGTCGGTGTGTGTGAAAATATCTTATATAATAGTCATCCTCGTAAACTTATTCAAATTTTCTCAACATCCATACGGCAAATATCTGCTGAATTTATTGAGATTCAATAAAACTGGCATCACGGTTTCATTATTAAATAGATCCCAATTAATAGTTAACATTATCTTTTTCCACATTAATACTTTTTGATATATAAAATTTATTACATAACTTACACAATTTACAGGTATTTCCTATGTTATATAACGAAGTTTCAGAATTTCGAAGTGTTATGGTCCATGTTCCTTGTAGCACGGTGATGGTCCATGGTTAGAAACAATGAAAGAATAACACGAACACAGGTATGAAATACAAAAATATATTACAACAGAAATATAATACAAAGAATTAGAAGTATTAGTAATGACTATCAGATTTGGTTAGAGTGAACTATGTTGTCTCGACAACTATCACTATTCCAATGTCCATATAATATGCTCTCAATTATCTCGCCTCGTCTTACAATATCCTCATACCTCTTGAGAGGCGCAGTATTTATAATGTCAGGAATAGTCCATTATTATTATGGGTAAGGTCCGATAACACGAAGTGAAGATGATACTGCACAATCTTTTCTTTTATAACTACGTTTCTTCATGCAACTCTTACAAAACAAAATTCCTAGATTGTTGTTAATTTTTATATAGAACTGATAAAATAGAAAAAAGAACATTAATCCTGAGGTTGCAGATCTAAGAAGTCATTTCAGAACTGCCAAAGAGAAGCTGTTGATAAACTGTTTTGTAATTAATTCCTATATCCTTACGTTACTTGTACTGGTTTTGTTTAATTAATTACTCGAAGATTTTTTTCTAAACTGAAGACATATTTGTTCAAGCCATTCCTACAACACACCCAGATACCTTTATCTATTAATCGATCGCCTTGTTTAAACTTGGTCTCAAGACTTTACTGTGAAAGTCTTGGTCGTTCAGTTGTTAATCTTTTATCTTTCGAAATTTGTCTCCCTTCCTAATCATTGTTATATTAAACACATCCAACTTTTAGCATGAAAAGATATTGAACGAAAAAGGATTTACATAATGCCAAAAGTAAACAATGAGCCTTAAAATTGTAAATATTTTTTCTAAGCGAAACAAATATCGCTCAACATACAGATGACATAGTAGTGAGTGAAGACAAAGAAAGAAAACTGCAAAACTCCTTTTGGTGTTAGTGAAGGAAAGCGAGAAATAAAGATTAAACATCAAGAGGATATAAACATGATTTTTAAGAAAGCGATGAACACGAATTGCAAATTGGTGACACCAAAATCAAGCAAGTGCAGCAATTTCAATGTCTGGGAAGTGTTTGCAGAAAAAGTATGACATTGAAATTCGAAAGCCTATTCGGATAGCCAAAAATACGTTCCATTCCATAAGTTAAGCGGAGTATTAAGAAATAGAGAAACATAGAAAAGAGTACTAAACTTTTGCGTGAGATATATCCTCCTGTATAGAAGTGAGTGCTGGACAATAAAGCAATTGAAACAATGTGGTTCTACAAGAAAAGTGGTTCTACAGAAGGATGATCAGGATACCATGGCACGAATATGTGAGCAATCACGAATTTTCTGAGAAAATGGAAACTAAAAGGAAACATAACATAAAGAAGGAACAGTTGAGGTTTCTAGGGCATATAATGAGGAAAGAGGGCTTGGAAAATCAGATACTCACATGACAGGAAATTTTGGAGAGGCATGAATGCCTACGTCCTGAGAAGACACGACATATAAAAAAGAAGTAGAAGAATACAATAAATACACTGAGAAATAACTTGAGGTAAAAGAATAAAAGAAATTGTACACATATATATATATATATATATATATATATATATATATATATATATATATATATGGTAACTGGAGCACTTCGAGGCGGTATGGGGGTTACCTAACTTGTCTCGTTAGAACAATTAATACCGAGTAGTGTTCGATATTATCACTGTAGTACCACATAATTTCGGCCTTATGCCGCATCTACTCTACGCTTGGAAAATCCTTATATACAGGTTAAGTGAAATGTTACTCCCTATTTTATGCAGGATGGAATATCCCGCCTTGTAAAATGCAAGACACACACACATACATATATATATATATATATATATATATATATATATATATATATATATATATATATATGATTATTACAATATTTTATTATAATAAATTCCAATAAAAATATCTGACATCGTTGTTTTTATTGTAATTTATTATAATAAAAATATTATAATAATAGTTTGCTCTACTTTGTATTGAGCATTTTTTTAATAAAATAAATGCTACGAATTATGGATTTTTACTTCATCTGTTCTTTCTCTCATTTGTATATATATATATGTATATATATATATATTATATATATATATATATATATATATATATATATATATAGAGAGAGAGATAAATATATATATATATATATATATATATATAATATTAGGCAGCATATATGTTATATATAAAGAAATAAACATACATAGAATCAATTAGCAATATTAATGCGATCACATCATTCAATGGATTAACAGTATTTTAATGCATACATTATGTTCTACTAGCGAAGTTATTTCGCCAATAATCGCATTAATATTGCTGATTGATTATATATATATATACATATATATATATATATATATATATATATATATAGTCTGACTCTTTCATCAGAAATTTTGAAGCATTCGCCAAGTTCATCACATGTTTAGCTGTTTTCCTCATCTATTTCCACATTCAGAGTCTCATCATCCAGAACACGTGGCTAGCTAGCTTCATCACGAATAGACAGATCTCTCGACCCGAAATTCTAGAACCAATAACTCAAGGCAGTGTCCCCAAAAGATTGGCGCATTCGGCGAGTTGATGCGGCAACGGACATTGTCACCTTAAAGTCATAAAGTCGGTTTGGAGTTCCTTTGACATTGCCATATTTCCTCGCTGATACTCGAGCTATGAATGATGCGTGTGGGCAAGGCATTTGCGTTGGTAAAGAGCGATGCTATCTTTCCCTTTTCCGCATGGGAGGCGCTCATTTGCATATCAGTGATCACTTCTTCGCACACGAAGTAAAATATGGCAAGGACTTTTTTAGTTTTCATTATATAAAATACCTACAGAAGTTACTTGATTTTATTTAATAGCTTTGCAGTTTTTATTGTCTATCAAAGCAGTAATCTCGTTGTTTGAATTTGAAAATAAAGATGCTAAACATTCCAGTATCATTAATATATTACTTGGACATAATTGACTGATTGATTTCTTTGCATATCAACTGATTATGGACATTTAATGCTGAAATTTAATTATATTCGGAGCTTTGAAGTAGTAAAAATATGATATATGTTATTCTTCTTTCACATTTGTATACATGGTAGAAATCGGAAGGGGCCAAGATCTAATTCAAGGCGGATTGGTTATATTCAGTTACCTTTGGGAAATATATTAATTTTCCTCTTCTACTCCCCTCAGCTATGGGTTAATTAGTAGGACATATAAATCATTCTTATCTTCAAAAGAATTCCGATAATATAAATCTATTTCCGCGCATTAAATAACCTGCAAAATGTTAATAAGCCGTACAAAACAAATTAATCAATACAACCCTAATGGCAATGCAAATGTCTCGTCAAAAGCATGCCACAAAAAATTGAGAAATTAGTTTGCAGTCAGGTTCAGAATTTTCCTTAAAAATATGTAACCTCTCATAGGTCCTTACCTATAACTACAGAATGAACTCTTCCAAACAGTTTGCATAGTACGGTCTCAAGAGAGAGCGTCGAATCAAGCTGAGCTTCTCGGATTGACTGTCGAACTCTCTGCCTCTGAGCAGAGAGGAACCCGAACGAGGCTCAGCCAAAGCGCAGAGTCTCGTTCGGGGAGGTTGACCGACCCGATCCCATTTATACGGGTTCTACGGGCATTTTTTGACCGAGCCTATGGGCTCGGGAAATCCATGTTAAACTCGGCCTTGTGCAACATGCATCCCTCGTGGTGGGTGGCTAGATACCGAATCGAGTCAAGCTGATAGTAGTTCACTCCAAACCAGACTGACAGTCATACTAACACCCTCTACATCTTGTATTATTATTTCGTGTAATATACGTTCGTTATTCCTACTCTAGTGTCCGTGTTGTTCTTCCTTGGTCCTAACCTGGACCAGAACATAACCATATGACTGTCGTATTAGACTTGAGAAAGAACGTAAATTGTCATTCAATTTCACGTTCTCTAAATGACAAACTATCGAAGTTAAAGAAGACAGATCAAACTAAATAAACCAAGTGGAATTTATACCGTGTTAAAAACTTTACAAACCGAAAGTGATTTTTATTATACTACTAATTGTGGTGAGTCTAGTTGCACAGGCAAATTGCACACCTTTCTGTAAGTTTGACTACTCAGTCAGACACGATGGAGGCGCATTAGCGATTTTCTCGACTGATACCTGATATAAGGCCGGGTTTTCTTTCTTTTCTTTTCAGTTATTAGGAAGTTTATCTTAACGCTTTACACTTTTCAAAAGAAATCTTACATATAACCTGTTTTTAGATTTACGTCGGCAATAAGTGTATTTAATTTACACTTTAATTTAATTTCGCACGAAAAAAATAAAAAAGTGTTCCAAAAGTTACAACGTCATATTACAACAAATGAGTATATATATATATATATATATATATATATATATATATATATATATATATATATATATATATATGTGTGTGTGTGTGTGTGTGTGTGTGTGTGTGTGTGAATAATAAAGGACAGCTAGGAAAGGTGTACATCAATCTAACATGTTTCACTTTTGTTAATGTTACGTCAGAGATTGCGAAATATCAGACCAAAAGACACAAACTGGTATCTTCCATTTTTGGGGGGTCAGTTCTCATTGGTCAGACTTTTTATTGCTTGCATTAAACCCGTAAATAATTCTGATAATGTATTTAAGTTGTGAAGATTCTCGTATGTGTAATTGGGCATTGGATGGTAATGTGTATCCATGACTGTGTATATCTCTGTCCACTACTATTTCTAAAATCTTCACATTTGAGCAGTCAGCAAGCGCAGCGTGGTGGCACTAAATTCTAATCTATTGCTAATTTTTTAAGCATGTATTCTTTGTATTAGAAAATGTCAGATTATTTAAGAATGGATTCAGAGAAAGATAGTTATGTAATGGAATCTTTTAGTCAAACACAAAATAATTTGACAATAATGAAACCTACAATATTTATGTTGTAATAAACGTTATACTGATGATGACTTTATGCTATGTCGAAAGATCTCGGAAATAAAATATATATGTATGAACCTGGAGATTTTCTCTCGTCCTTTAATAATGGCACCAAAAAGATTATCCACGAATATGAGAGAATTCTATTATTGAAAGATAGATGTCTCGATTAATACAAGCTACCGATATATATATATATATATATATATATATATATATATATATATATATATGTATGTATTTGAATAAAAACAGACCACTTTAAGGTTCCATGTAATAAGTTATTTCACCACAACCCCTTTAACAGGGCTCTGGATCATCAGACTTTACTTCCAAAGGTTGAAATGAAAAATGAAAAGAAATTCACACGTTTTTGATGGACCTCATCAAGCATATGTAAAATTAAGGAAGTGAGGAAGTAAGGTGGGGGAGAAGATAAGATATGAGTGGGTTAGGTGTACCATTTCAATTCCTTATTCTTAACCCCACTGTCTGTCGGCTGGACGTTGCTTAAGCCTAACGCGTCTTGTCTCTAGATATAGATGGGTAAGGGGTGAAGACCGACATTAAAGGAAGAAGCTACAGCAACCCTAATAAATTACCTTCCAGGATGAGAAGTTTCATTCAAATTCTTAGACGCTGTTAATTCGCGTTACTTTAAAGGGCATATTTGGGAGGTTAAGGTTTGATGTAAATCTAAATGTCTAAACAATCTACGAAGAATTTAATTTGAAGTTCGTTGGAGTTTTGGGTATTTTCTATGTCGATTGGAAAAAATCATAGACAGTACATTGAAAGAGTAATCCATTTTATATTTAGTAATCTTTTTTTTTCCCAACTTTTTTCATATTGATTGTTAAGTTGACATCTATTCGTTTGATTTCTTTTTACAAAAATCCAACGAATAGATTAAATAAAATCGTGGTTGTTTTTAGGTACCCAATTATCAACGGTTATTCTAATTTAAATAATTTTATCATCAATACTGGGGTAGTATATTTCAATTTGAATTAAATTACCAATTTAAACTTTACCTCCGTGCTATTTAAAACTCACCTCCAATTGGAGAATATTAGAGGAGAGTTGGATAAAATGTCACTAGGTGAAAATTAGGTCCTTCTTTTATAATCTTTTATATATCCATACTCATATACACTTCTACACATGTCTTAAACCCCTATCTATATCCACATACCTATATCTCACTATATACCTATGAGTTCTTATATACACCTGCACACACATCCACACCAAATACCATATGTATATTCCCATATTTACACATATACACCTGCAGAGAAACACATACCCACATATTTACATACATATCTCCACATGCACTTATACTTACGTATATACATATATACACATAAAATAACCTGCTTATCCACATACATCCATGTACATACGCACATATACATTTACACACATATATGTATACACATATACACATACACACACATATCTATGCATACATACATACACACAGATATATACCTACACACACATACATGCATATACATACATAATATGCAGTATATCTACATACACATATGCGTTAATCTGCACGTACACATATATACACACGTACATGTCTCTATCCTCATGTCCACCCATACACCCACTTATGCCTGCATTCGAAGACTATGTCAGTATTTAATCATATTATGGATACCCAAACCGTATAATTATCCATATATTTACACTTATATTTCCCTCTCTCTCATATCTATGGCAAAACATATAGGTACCCATCTAATTGTACACCTCCACACTCACATAAAAAAACCAAAAACAAACCATGGTATGCCTCTTTTTCCATATAAAAACATATACATTTACATATCAACAGGTGCATCAGTGTTCAAGTACATTACCATAGTTGTATACATATAGTCATGTGTTGTCTCTCATGCGTGCATAGGAATATTTCTAAAAACAAATGGAACAAAAATCATTCAATATTGTTCTTCCTATATAATTATTTATCAATGTATTTGCTTAGGTTTAAGTTGTTTTTGTGCCGGCATTTAAAAACTAGTTCATTGTGTCTATTTAGTAATATTTCTGGATCTTTATGTTTGATTATGAAGATTTTCTCCTTTATGCAAAAGTTGCATCTCTGTCTCCGAAGTTTTTTGGAGTTCTGGCTCTTGATATTATTTTCCACTTTATTTGTGGGGTGAGGCCACTCTCCAACAAATCCCAATAATGTTTTGATAGTGCCGTTTGGTTCTTTTTACACTTATTTTTGAAGGACTGGCGATGGTTGTATAGTCGGTGTTTCCAATTTCCCGCCGATATTCCTAAGTATATATTTTTCTCCTCAACCTTTTCTTTGGGGAAAATTGTTGCTTCATATATTGTGTTCTCTGCCATGCATATTCATTCAACTGGGCACTCTGATCATGTCCTGCAGATGCATGTTGATTTTTCCATTCGGGTTGTATCCTGATTTTGTCTTAGATTATCATGAAGGTCTTTCAAGATTTTACTATTGTGTGAGCTAATAATTCTTTCCATATTATCCATGCAAGAATAGCTACTCTTTAGATTCATCTTGTTGAATATCTTTTTTAGAGATGCATTTTTGCTAAAGTGTTTTTCTATCAGTTTTATGAAGTATTTACCTATATTAATATTGGAGAGGTTACAAAATGGTGGGTTGAACCATACAATTTTCCTTTTCCTATATTTTCTAGTCCAGGAACTGACTGATGTCAAGGTGGTTGTGTGCAGGTGTATTTTTGTGGTGAAACAGCCGCTATTTGTTTTGACAAAATTGCACGTGAAGAAAAATGCAATGGTTGCTGATTGTTCAGATTATAGTTATATACACCCAAGATATCCTTATATGTATATGTATGTATGTATGACTGAATGTACGAATGTATGTACACTACAGTTCAAAGTTTTGAAGCCACCTCCAAAATTAACATGGAATGAAGTTGGCAGAAGTTTGAAAAGAAATGTAAAAAGAGGCTCTTGTAGTCATTGAAAAAAAAGAATTGAATTGAGAAAGTTTTGCAACGAATTCCAAACTTTTGTGTTGTCGTAATCAAGGGTAAAGGAGGATGTTTTGACGAAAGCAAAATTTAATTATAATTGTTTTTTTTTTGGAGGGTGCCAGAATAAAAATGCGAATAGAAAATCCTGTCTCACTTTTTAACCATGTTTAATAATTTCTCTTATTTAGCGTACAAAATAACTGCTTTTCGTACCAATTTAAAAACTTACCAGGTGTAGGCTCAGACTTTCGAACTGTAAGTTATGTACGTATGTATGTATCGGTTTGATTCTTTTGCAGTATGACTTCGATATGGTGGACGGACCGAGAACTTTTAGAATTTGCTTATACAGTGTAACCAGGATATAATATACCCGGATATCAGAGAAACCCGGATATAAGAGATATTTTCTCTGGTCCCAAATTAGAGCCATACTTACCTAAACAAAATAGACCAAACCTGGATATAATAAAAACCCGTATATAAGATACTTCTTCTCCGGTCACGACAACTCTTTTATATCCGGGTTACACAGTATATATAAATATATATATATATATATATATATATATATATATATATATATATATATATATATATGTATATATATATATATATATATATATATATATATGTATATATATACATATATATGTATATATATATATATATATATATATATATATACATATATATATATATATATATATATATATATATATATATATAAAGAAATATAGTCTTAAGGTGTGCTATATTTATGGAATAAAGTGCTCAATATCAGAGATAGAGCGTGTGTAAATATAAAAGTGAACATAGAAGTCAACACTTAGAGGCGACAGTCTGTTTCATGCTATATGCAATCGTCAAGACGTGGCTTGACGATTGCATATAGCATGAAACAGACTGTCGCCTCTAAGTGTTGACTTCTATGTTCACTTTTATATTTATATATATATATATATATATATATATGTTTCTGTGACCCTTGTGTGTATGAGCATGTAAACTTCTGCCAGGTTTCATAAATTCTTGTTTCTCTTTTATCGATGGCTTTACTGATCCATGTATCTTACTTTGTTTACAGTAATATCAACAATATTTTTTTCTTTTTTTTTTTGTCCTTTCTTTCCCTTAGCAGACTATTCTTTTTCAGTAAGGTATTTTCTGGAAGGTTTTTAAAAAAAAAAAAATAAATAATACGTGCTAATTCAATAAACTTAAAAAAATGCGCTTTACTTAATCTAGACTTGGTCTCCATCACAGAACAAGAGGCATATAAATGTCAATATAATCTTTCTTCTCGCGAATTGTATAAAATCTGATAATATGATAAGTGTCTTGGAATACAGCTATTCTTTAATTATATAATTAGATAGTTATAAGGTGTTAGGTAGACTGTAATTTATTATTTTGGCACATGGAATGCATTAAAAGTTTGCAGATATAGTTTGTTTTTGGTATAGGCAAAATTATTTTAACTAATTTAAAATCCGTCTGATAATTATCCAAACATCTCAGCTTTTGCGGTGCATAGATTCTTTTATAGAAACTGTTTCCTTGCAGTGATAAGAAGCACAACCAATCGACTAGCACCAAAAAATCATCAGACTGTAAATACACATCATTAGGTGAAATGAATAGAGATTTTTAAGAGTAAAGAAAACGGTTAATATGTCACGAATTGCTGAAAAGAAAAGTGAATGATTGCATACAGTATATCGATCCTTATAAAAGTGTTTCTTTTTTAATCGGTAAAACAGTCATCTTCTGCAGTTTATTGTTTCCTATTGCATATACACTACCCTACCTATTGTGATATAGGCCAAATCAAAATCCATCCGTATGAGATAGGTTAAATGCCACCCAATAGGGCTGCTTTTAAGCTTTTATATATATATACATATATATATATATATATATATATATATATATATATATATATATATATATGAAGAAATATACTCTTACCATGCGCTATATTTATGGGATAAAGTGCTCAATATCAGCGATAGACCGTGTGTTTCATGCTAGATGCAACCGTCAGACCTGACGATTGATCTAGCATGATAGAGACTGTCGCCTTTAAGTGCTGACTTATATGTTCACTTTCATATATATATATATATATATATATATATATATATGAATTGGGGAATTAAACAGTCTATGCAACGACTAATTTTAGCAAGTGACTCGAGGAAACTTTACCGGAAATATAAATAGCCTATACTGTAGAGTGTAAGGCAGAGAAGGATGTGAACAGTCATGATTCTCGCCTACCTGAAGCGACACATTACACAGAGAAAAAGAAAGATAGAGAGAGAAGCAAAGAAGGTGAACTGTTTTTGTAGGTTTATGTCGTTATCCCCAAGAAATCATGAAATTAATTTTTATCTCTGCACTACAATACAAGTCGAAAATTGGTCTTAACTGAAAAGTAGATGTTGAAAGCTCGCAGGTATAATGGAAAATGCTGAAAGCTCGCAGGTATAATGGAAAATGTTGAAAGCTCGCAGGTATAATGGAAAATGCTGAATGCTCGCAGGTATAATGGAAAATGTTGAAAGCTCGCAGGTATAATGGAAAATGCTGAAGGCTCGCAGGTATAATGGAAAATACTGAAAGCTCGCAGGTATAATGGAAAATGCTGAAAGCTCGCAGGTATAATGGAAAATGCTGAAAGCTCGCAGGTATAATGGAAAATGTTGAAAGCTCGCAGGTATAATGGAAAATGCTGAAGGCTCGCAGGTATAATGGAAAATGCTGAAAGCTCGCAGGTATAATGGAAAATGCTGAAAGCTCGCAGGTATAATGGAAAATGTTGAAAGCTCGCAGGTATAATGGAAAATGCTGAAGGCTCGCAGGTATAATGGAAAATGCTGAAAGCTCGCAGGTATAATGGAAAATGTTGAAAGCTCGCAGGTATAATGGAAAATGCTGAAAGCTCGCAGGTATAATGGAAAATGCTGAAAGATAATTAAAAATGAAGCATCGCGGTTTCATTTCTTTATTAGTGAGGCGAAATCCGTTTTTTTCTCTGTCTTTAAAAACATGTGAAAGTTTATGTTTCCGATCGTTTCAGCATTTTTTCTTTCAATCAAAATTACTGAAAACGAATTAATGTTTCGAAAGATCTAATCAGTTAAGTCATCCTAATAAGCATAGTAATTTCGAACTTAGCCGCTTCCAATCTGAAAAGAAAAATATTTCAATTTGAGGTCATTACTATCTATCTATGATAATATATTCCGCTTTCTCCCTCTATCCGTTTCTCTATTATTAGTTTGGTGCAAAAATAATGTCGTTTTCTCACATATGTTACTATGTGAGAAAACGACATTATTTTTGCACCAACCTAATATTTGTGCCGTGCCCCCACCCACCTCAGGACGTAGGCGACCATGACTTGCCACAATTTCTTGTTCCCTGAAGCTATAAATAAACTTTGCCTTTCTGTTTTTTTCTGCTAAACATTATTATGTCATATATTTACTCAAGTTCACTAAGTACGTTAGTCTTTCTTCCACTTTGTCCCTCTTTCCCTCTATCTGTCCCGTGAATATAAGAATATTTGAAGTCTCCGTCTTCATTATAGCCCCGAGAAAGTTCAACTGTCTCTTCCTGATGTTATGTATTAGTTTCTTTTTGTATGCATCTTCTTCAAATCTTCGCGTTGCTCAAATTTTCGGTATCCTGAGAATCCTTCTGTAGAACCAAATTTATTTTCCTTCAAATCTCTGCTTCAAATATATTGATCATCGCATGGCATAAAATGTCTTGAGTGCCGACGATGTACTCCACAAGGTAACTGGATTAACTTTCGAATATTTAAATTAAGCGGGAAGCAAAACCCAAGAGGTTTATTCACGATATCTCAGATGTCATTTTTGTTATTTAATTTTTATCTTTGTTTCTTCCTCTCAGAATTACCTACCATTTGTTTTTGTTTTTTTTGTTTTTTATTTCTCCATCTCAAAGTTAATCTAGGGATGGCTTGAAAATTATTTTGAACAAAAAATCAAAATCCTCTAAAAGTTCAGCAAGAAAGTGGACACAAGATAGTTTTTTTTTTCCAAAACAGAATCTATGACTTAGAATTGGAATGATGAAATAAAGATGGCTCCCACACTGAATCCTTCTAAACAAAAAATCAGGAGGCGAAATTTGTAAATACTAAAAACGTAAATTACCTCGGTGTATGGCTTAGTTATAAGCAATATAGTATAGTATTTGAGGAAACTGAACGTGAAATAGATTGTACTAGAGATAGTTTCACCCAGGCCAGCACTCTAAGTTACAACAAAACCAAAGCATTGTCGAAAATTCGGGTTAATGATGTTACATTGCGTCGTCATAAATACCAAATGTATGCAATCGTTTTCTCACAGCGATTGAAACCTGTAGCTTCGAAATTTTTGAACTGGCGCTACAAAAACAGAAAACTATGTACTATAAGAAATAGCAGGAAATACTTCAATTGAATAATTTCTGTAGCAGCAACAATTAAAATTGACAGCGGATGTAACTCGAAGAGGAAATATCGACACGATAAAGATATTGATGTTGCACACTTCTTCAAGCAAAAGGTTACAAAGAAAACAAGCATGAATACCAGAAAGAGAAATATCAGTTACTATATTTGAGAAAACAATTTTCCTAAAAAATGTTTTAAGAGAAGGATTTTATGAATTTAAACCGACGGTAGCACTGGTTATTAGGTCAAAGAAACGGCTAATATTGCCATTACCGTTAGAGATGAAGTGAACAGATACTATACTTTGATCCTAAACCGATGACCAGGTAATAAAGAGAAATATAACTCAAGTAGCACTGGCAACAAGCTCAAATAATATCGAATATTTACTTATAAAACGAAAGGCTAATATTGCTATTACCATGAGAAATAAAGTGAACAGTTATTGCAGATTGATCTCAGCCCGAAAGTCAAAGAGTAAAAAAAAATGTAACGCCTGTTGTACGAGCTACTAGCTCATTGAACACCGAATGTTTCCTTAAATCCTTTTTTTTTAATTAATATTGGCATGATATTGCAATCATTGTGAGCAACGATTTGTTCGTGTAGTGAGATTTAGAATCACAGGAGAATTTAATACTCTAGTGTTTTTTAACCACCTTTAATTTATTTAATAAGACGATGAATATTACATGCGAATGCATCCGAGTACAGATCTAGTAATTATGCAAGAAAATTAAGGTTTTTCACTAAGTTTCTCTTTTATTTATTTTTTATAATTTAAGATATAATGTTGTGAGGTCTACCCTGAGTCTATTAACAAAACGATTGGGATTATAATATATTAATTCTATATTTAAGGAGGTTAAAGTATTGACAAGCTGAAAACAAAACAATGTGACGCGTTCTCTCTTTCAAAAAGACTACTTTAGAAAAAATAATGTTTATTATTGATTGAGTGAGATATATATATATATATATATATATATATATATATATATATATATATATATATATATATATATATATATATATATATATATATATATATATAATAATAAGAGAGGAGAGAAGGAAATACAAACAAACAGTCGTTATATTAATACTTTGATAGAAACGTTGAAAATGCATTGTCGCTTAAATTTTAAATCTAAATTTTTTATTTCTGGTGTCCTATGTACAAGCCAAATTGATTTAGCTTCTTATTAATAATGTTTATATTCTTATCTCTGTTATTTTTAAATGTTTAATATTATAATTGCTGTAGTTCTGTGAAGAAAGACGATATGAATCTGGAAGTAGACTTATAATGAAGCTCTTTCTAGATATATTTCGCCTCAATAAATGACTCGTTCGGCGGAGGAGGGCCGTATTCAATATTTGATAATTTTGTAGGAATACACGCTTAAAAATTTTATACAGTTTTGATCAACATTTCTTTTCACTGTTAGTCGTAAGTTATTGTAAACCTAGACCTTACACATAAGTAAATTATAACAATAATGATATTTATTAATAATTTATTACAGGAAATATCAAGTTTTACGGAAACATTGTTGACAATTATGTATTTAGTTACATAAAAAATAAACAAAAGTAATATGAAATTTGATTCGGTATTCGATTAGGTATTTTTAATTTTTTTATTTGTTATTGGCAGAATTTTAGAATAATTTGAGTGCAATGCTAAGTTTCATCAGTTGAAAAGACTGGAGCTATTAATTTACGCTTTATTACATCTCTTTTCCATTGTTTTTAGAACTCATTCTTCCAGTCATTTTGATGGTCAGTAGCGAAATTCTGGAATTTAGGATGATCTATTTCCATTTCCAAAATAAAGCCAGTAAAAATGAATATTTAAAATTAATATGCAACCAAAAATAAAATGATTTTGACAAAAATACATGATGATTTCTCTATAATTATATAACAGTAATGTAATGTTATTCTGCAAACAAATCTTCGATTTATGATACCTCATCTCATTCCGTACTTACGGAATATAAACCTAAATTGAGCTTGAAATATTGTGTAATCGGCTCTAATTTTTGGTAAAATACGTTGATATGATATAATGAAGAAGTTGCAAAGAAAAAACAGCAATTTTCGAATTTTTTATTGAATACGCCCCTCATCTGCCGAACATGTCAACTATTTTTTAAAATTAAAATTGCCTTCTTTAAGATACAAATATAGTCATTGTCATATTATAATAAAATAAGTAATGCACTAAAAGGATAAATTTCTTTATTGATTTTGAAGATAAACCTATGAAAGAGAAGATGCCCTCTATAACGCGTATACTTTGGCAAACACATGATATGACTATTATTTACACTATTTTGATTATTTTTCTCGTCTTTGTTGTTGTTAACACAACGTTTTCTTCGTTTTGACCTCCGGCCTTCCACAGGTTTATATCGATTTGGGTAACCTAGAAGGAATTCTTAATTAAACACTTTATTTAATCTACGGGGACAGTTTTTTTTTTCTTGGTCCAATCCTCATATCTAGAGTTATCTTCTATTTCTTATTTTTATTTAGTACAGTTTATTTATTGTTCGATTGTTTCCATTTCCTATAAATGCATAAAACTGAAATCACCAAAGTCAACCGAAAAAGAAATTGACAAACCAAAGATTTAATCCACTAGGCCAGTGTATGTATGGCAATTTGCTGTAATTAAGTTGGAGCTTCGAAATCAACCTTCCTCTCGATTAGGTTGCAACAACTACAGTCATTTGTCTGGCTTTATTTATTAGAGATTCTCATATCTATTTGTATGTTAGGAGTACTAAATAAGCCCTAATATCCTAGCATATGTGCTATTTGTTTCAGACGTCTAACTCTCCATTGTTCTTCCTTGTCCACTATTTTCACTTCTTCCTACGGGGACAGATGACTAATTCTTTCCCTTCATACATTTCCCTGTCTCACCCCTTCATTACAGCTTGATATGAAGTTCGAAAATGTTTATGAACCTTTACGCCGTCTCCAAGAACAGAAAATTGATGCGATGAATAAAGCCTGGGTTGAATTTGAATAAAGCAGCATATAAAAAAGACAATCAGATATCGATTGCAACTCCAATATCTCGCCATCAGTATCATATCTTGATCTATTGAAACTCTCTCTCTAACCCAACTACCAAAAATAACCTAGCAGGCATTTAACGAGAATATAAATTTCTGATTTGGTTCAGTAAATAATGAAAAGACGACATTCATAATGAATGTCAGTATCTATTCTTTCAGTCTCAGTGAATTGACTTGACTGTCTGACATATACGGCCTGTAAACTTTCTCCTCTGGATTATATTTATAAACTCATTATGTTAAAATTTCAATCGTCAAGCGTCTTGAACTAAAACTGATGACAGGGAATCGATATTCGATCTGGATTCTAGATTTTAAGAGATGATGGACAAAACAAAAGATAGCTTTTGAAAACCCACTTTAAGTACATTCAGATTTTATGTATATATGGTGTATATAAAAATAAGCATTACAGTTAGGATTCGAATGAGAAATAAAGCACATTATAGAAACCAAAGTAACATCTCACTCTTTTCGACCCGCTGAAAGATCTTAGCACGTGTCATCCACACGAAACTCATAAACTCACTCCTATCGGGACATCTCAGTGGCGCAATGAAAAGGCGGTACCACGTTAAATATGATTTTCACCATAATTCAACTGAAAGAAAAATGTATCATCCAAGCCATGTCTTTCTACTCTGTATTCATCAACTGGTTAAAAAGTATGACTATCAACAGGAAGGATGAATGATATTTAGACTGTACTTGAGCATATCGGATGCCCACAGGTGTATTTTAATTTCATCTGGCTCTTTCATGATGGCGTAACTAGTCAGGTGCCTATCCAACGGAGACAGGGCTTTTGAAATTAGCAACGCCGTGAAACAAGAATGTATCTGTTATATATGAATAAATTGTCGCTTCCGACTCTTGAGTTTGAACATAGATCTCCAGTGTCTAAGCACAGTTGATCCAATTATTAAATTAAGTAAATTACGTGACCATAAAGGAAATGCATATATGGGAGGTACCTTGTGTCTAATTCATCGTATTTCTAGTCTATTATCTATATAATACGGATCGTTATTTCTAGTCTATCCTCTATTACTACATAAACCGCTATTCTCTAATCTATTTACTATAATATTTCTCTATGCGGATCATTCTATGGATTACTATTCGAGCAAGTATTAACGAGAAAATTCTAGTTGTGAGAGTGATATTCGAAGGCGTCTAATACGAATATTGTGGTATCTGCGATTACAAAGTCTCTACTACAACGAGAATTAGGATAGTGACAACGAGGATTTGTTGGCATCACCATAGAGGCAACGAAAGTTTGTTGACATCCAAAATTATCCTAGCCCCAATTTTTTCAACATATTCATATAAATTCTTTCTAATGTAACTCAAGTTCTAGAAAAATGCATCTATACGCGCTATCCTCTGGATGGCTCAGTTTTTTTTATGATCTATTCGGTATCAAAGCGAAAGCTCTTTAAAATTTCTTCTAATATGTTCTCTTCGTTAATTTTGCCTAGATGGCTCATGGCGAATCCGAACTGCTGCTGATGTTTGGTCCCTTTTGCATAGCTTCAAAATTGTTTGTCCTAAAAAAAAAGTCTAGGCAAGAATGAATTGGTTCATCACAAAACACCATCCTCGCCCCATTTACCAGTTAACAGTTAAGAAATTGATACAATCATCAGCAAACCGAGTCAAACACTTGGAAGACTCCGTAACTGAGGGCTAAAAACAGTGTACATGTCAACGAAAATTAAATGTGTACGACAGAATGCGCCTCACTTATTGTCTCTACAGATGTAAATCGTCGTCCTTGTTCCACAGGTGAATCAATAAATTGGAAAAAATGTCACATACGGGCTTCATATTAACAATCCCGTTATAGGAAATCGTCACCACCTTTAACATTTTGGACAAACTCCAGCCAGCACATGTGCGATGAACAGGCCTAGTCATCCACATGGAGCAACAGCGCTTTGAAAAATATCTGTTGTGTTGAGAACGGTTATATCGTAGAAGATATAAAAGCTGTAAACAGAAACGGTAAAAAACACACAATTAAAATTAACCTCCATAGTTGCAAGGTCAGAGAAAAGGAACCAGAGAATTGTGCTGCCGATCCATTGGCGTGGTGCGCCATAGTCCGCCAGATCTCTGCAAACTTCGGAGAAGACAGATGTCAATAGCAGTAGA